>OX424572.1:200093685-200583188 GCA_949152435.1 Gastracanthus pulcherrimus
CCACATATCGCCCGCAGGGCCGCAGTACTGCTGCACTCGCGCGCTCGCACACCAACACATCTCGCGGTGACGCGCGCGTGCACACTCACACTCCAGTTGACATATTTGGGCCGATTTCTCTCGGGGCGAATCTTCGCTCAGTCGTCCAGTTTCTAACCTAAGTCACGCGCCTCTCCCCGTCTTTTGACTCGCGAATCGCGGAAAAACAAGCAGCCAAGAGCCAGGTCGTCCTCGCGATACACCATACACCTATAGTTTCTCCCCAACGTAGTGTACGTCCCACAACTCGTCCTTCCCAAATTTCGGAGCGAGCGAGAAGCTGAGAAGAGAAGAGCCCTTTCCTTTTTTTCTGCTCTCATTCGTGCGCGTGTGCAGTGTGCGTGAGTGTGTATATATATATATATATATATATACGCGGCTGGTTGCGTCTTCTCTGGTGTCCATCTCCGCGAAAACACGCAAAAAGCACAGTCCAGCGCAGAGGAGAAAAAACTTCATGCGTCCGTCCTCGTCCTCGATATCGTGCTAAAGAAGAGCGTGTGTTGGCGTGTGGTGCATCATCGCGTTGCAAATTTCGCGAAGAAGTGATAAGAACGGACGTGCAGTGTGTGAGTGTGTGTACCACAGGAGGGAGATAATATAATGAAGGAACGAGCGCAGATGACGATGGCGAGCTGTGACTTTTAATAAATAAAAAGGTCGGCCGGGCGGCGGACGATTCTTCCCGCATCGATCGTCCTTTTATTTTTTGCAGCGGCAGGTTCGTATCCTATATATACACACTGTGCTATATGTTAGCCTTGGATAATGCGATTTGCAAGGTTCTGCGGTTTATTTTTATAGGGATGTGTACGGCATGGGGTATATGGAGCGAATTAATGGGTCATACTTTGTGATGCGACGTGTTGTTGTCGTGGTGCGCGCTTATTTTAGCATTTGTTATAGGAGGATTCTGTGGGCTGACGAGACTGGGTGACCCATTTGTATATTAGGGGTGTATAATTGTTGTGGAGGAGATGTTGTTTTATGTTAATGGGCGAGAGTAGTGTGAGAGATTTTTTCTCCCTGGCTAATTGAGTCGTGTGAAGTGAAGATAGAGTTTCTCCAAATTCATAGAAAGCTAAAACATGTTTTACAGTTGACTTTATTTTTAGAAACATTTAGCATAGCTTAGAACTTTTAAAAGTAAATTTCTTTAGCATATCTGAAGTACTGAAAAAGTGATTATTTTATGATATATTTTATTTTTGGAAGCATTTAGATTAGTTTACAACATTTAAAAGTAAGTTACTGTAGTTGCACAGTAAAACTTAATGTGTAAAGTAATGAATTATAAATGATAATTCTATTTTGAAGCAAGATATTTATTAGTCAATAGAAAGTTTTATAAAACTCTTTTATGTATTTCTGTACTTGAATATTTGTATACTAATGCTTCAAAACAAATTGAAATATTTTAGTCACACATTAAAGCTTAATATATTCAATAATAATAAATGAATTAATTGATTATTCCAAATTGCTATTTTGAAACAAGGTGCATACAAACGAATAGAAAGTTCTATAATACTTTTTAAAGTGTACACTGTTTTTTCAAGCTTTTCTGTTTAACGTTAGTTTTATGATATTATGTATTTACTTGAGTATTTTTCATGCTAGGGCTTCAAAACAAATTGAAATTATGAAATATGCTTTACCTACCTTGTTGTATAATAAATAAGCTGCTTTAAAAGCTACAATTTCATGTTTGAAGAACCTTTCAGTAGACATTGATATCATTCAATAATAATTTTGCTAAATATTTTTTCAAGTAATATATGTAAACAGTTTTAACACTTTTTAAGTATGTAAAGATTATTTTTCATGATTTTTAATGAATTTTATTTTTTATTTTAAAAGTGGTTAAAAAATATTTTGTATGCACTGATTAAAAGTATGTAATTTGTTTATTTTAAATTTAATTAACATCTTACTCTTGAAGAAGAAAATTATTAGAGCATAAAATTTTCTAATTGAATTATGAGTGAACTTGTAATATATATAGAGTAAAGAAATGAATGATGACCTTCTTGTACGTCATTATTTTACTGTACTTCACTCTTTTACTGTATATGTAAAAGTATTAAGAAATAGGAAATAATACAAAAATATTTGTGTAATTTTTTGGTTCTTATGCGTGTACCAAATTGATTTTTGTACTGGTTATAAATCTTGCTATCATTTTAATAGTCTTTGCTTTAAAGTTTTATCATATTAATTATAAACTTTTATTTGATTAAAGAGAGTACCTGTTGGTAAGACACAGTAACCATGATGGAGTTGAGTCATAGTTTGACCCTAAATGAGGATGCGCTCAATCAAATTCCTGAAGCAAAACGTCCAGTTTTTGTTTTTGAATGGCTGAGATTTCTAGACAAAGTTTTAATTGCTGCTCAAAAGGTAAGAAGTGAAAAATATTCCATCAGCATTTATGCACTTCATACATAACAAGAATCACTGATTTGTGGTAATGATTTTGCAGAACGATATCAAAGGATGTCAGCAGAAATTAGTAGAACAGTTAACAAGACACATGCAGGGTGCTCCAGGACCACCCACTCGTCGTTTGATAGCTCGATGTCTGGCAACTCTATTCAGCGTGGGTGATACATTTTTACTCTTTGACACAGTGAACAAGTGCAATGATATTTTGAAGAATAAAGATGACTCACCGAGCTTCCTTCCTACAAAACTGTTAGTATTACTCATTTGTGTACTTTTCTAATTGAACCACGGATACGTTACGTACATTAAGCTATAGTTATACTACAGTGTGAATTAAAATCATCCAATATTAACCAGTTTTATGCTTGTCACCAGAGCTTGAGAGCTACATCTACTCCAAAATGCTTTTATGTATTTTTAGTAAAGATTGGAAAGCTATTTTTAGTCTACTATTATAAGACACAGATATATCAAATCAATGATATATTTATATTTAAAATTCTAATATTATAACAAAACAAAATTATTAAAATAAAAGTTTTTAAATGTTGTACATAAAACAATAAATTAATTTAATAAAAAATTTATATTTTAAAAATTTTAATTTTATTACATCAATATATTACAATCTTAGTATACTTTTCAAGTTAAAAACAAGCAATATTTTAACAGATCTTATATTTATTTAACTAACAATTATTTTTTTTTTTAGTGCTGCTATATGTTGTGTTGGTTGTATGTACGAAAAATTGGGAAGAATGATGGGTCGTTCATATGAGGAAACGGTGCAAATTCTAATCAAATCCTTGCGTTCTGCTGAATCTCGAACTCGCATTGAAATCATGCATACTTTAGAGAAGGTAAATAAACATATCTGCTCTTCTTGAAAGTAAAACAGCAAAGCTAGTAAATTGGATGTAAGATTTACATTAATTTTGACCTTGTCTTATTAATAGGTCTGTGCCGGTATGGGATCTGCTGTTACTAATGTTCACAAAGAAATATACAAAGTTTGCAGGCATTGTTTGACTGATAGGGTCATGGCTGTGAGATGTGCTGCTGCTAAAGTAAATAAAATAATATTTATTTTACTCTAGTCTAATTTAAGATACAATGTTAAAAAGTAGCATAAAAATGTCCAAATCTTAATTAACAAATATTTTAGTGCCTTCTGGAAATGCTGCATCACGCACCGTTTTTATATACGACGGAAATCGAAAGCGTAGCAACTTTATGTTTTCGGGCATTTGAGGGATCAAATTACGAGGTGCGATGCTCGGTCGCAAAATTATTAGGAACACTCGTTGCCATGACGCAATTACCGACCCCGAAAGGTCAAAATCCTCCGTGTAAGCATAAAAATAATCATAAGTTCAGTAGCCCCAATTGTTGATTTCAAATGGAAAAATACTAACGTTAGCAAAATAATTTCAGCTACTCAAAACAAAAATTTCAAACAAATCTCACTAGAAGAAGTTTTAAATATCTTGATGTCTGGATTCTTGAGGGGAGGAGTCGGATTTTTAAAAGGAACCGGAGAAATAATCAAAGGTAGCTCAGGAGTCAACAGAGAAGTCAGAGTGGGAGTCACACATGTAAGTAAATTACTCTCGTTTCAATGAAAATTTAACTTCATATTAAAATTATAAGGCATTTGATGTCAATTCGCAGTAAAATATCAACCAATTAATACATACCAATTAATACATTTGTATTAGATTTAAATACCTAAAAAATTGGTAGTTTAATTTCAGCTAGAAAACTTGACGCGAAAAGCGTGCTGCACACAATAACACAAACTCTTCATTGTATATATATTTTTTTGTTAATCCCAGGCTTACGTGGTATTCGTTCAAATGCTGGGCAGCACATGGCTGGAGCGCAACATCGGCACCCTGGTCGGCCACGTGCTGGACCTGGTGGCGAATCCGAAGGCAGCTAGCTCGCACGTCGACGCTGTCTACTCGAGGAAGTGCATCAATTTCATCCTGAGGGGCACCATCGGCAAGCTGCTCGGCGAAGGCGCCCAGGCGGCGGCCTGCAAGGAGATCGCCCACGTCATCTTGAAACAGATGAATTCCATCGGTGAGACTTTCTATGGTGGTATATAAAGATATATCACAAAATTTCGGTTTGTAAAGACGTGTTCGGGTGTTGCAGTTTATAAGGATGAAATTGAGCTGTTTAAAGAAACGAGTGATATGTATTTTGATTAACAGCGATAAATTAAGAATCTTTTTTTGTATTTTGTGTTGTAAAAGTAAAAATAATGAACTTTTTATTATTGATTTTAAATTGATTTTTTTTTAATTGTTTGAAATTTCAATTTATTTTCTAAAGTATTGCAAAAATTAGCTTATAAATTATCCATACTGAACCTGGGAAGTCAGAATCAAAACCTAGAATAAAATTAGATTAAACTCACTTAAAACTTCTGATTTATTTCTTTCAATTGTACTGAAATTTAACTCTTATTTTTATAGATTTCAGTCCAGAAAATGCAAAAGATTGCAATCAGGAAACTTTATTTAGTCAGCATCTGCTAGTCTGTGCTCTGCAGGAAATGGGAAATTTGATTCTTGGATTGGGAACAACTGCTTCTAATCTTTTGAATGATCAGTCTCTAAGTAAGTAACATAAACTTTGATCAAGAAAATAGTTTCGATATCTTAGAAACGTTATTCCTCGATAAATAAGAAGAACCATTGATCAATAACTAAAATTTACAGATTTGATTGAAACAACAATGGCTGTCTTGATACACCCCTGCCAAGCTGCCAGGCTCGCAGCAGCTTGGTGTTTGAGATGCATCTGCGTTGCTGTGCCAAGTCAAATCACACCGTTAATCGACAGATGCGTAGAGAGCATAGAAAATATGAGAACCTCTCCCGAAGCAATCACAGGATACAGCGGTGCACTGGCTGCGGTCTTGGGTAGCGTTCGTTTTTCGCCACTTGGAGTGCCACACACAAAAGGAAAAGTACGATTTCATTCAGCCACGTGTCTTTTATAAAATCAGCATAATTTATATAATTTTTAAAATAACTATATTTATTTGCAGATTATATTCAATACCGCGGAAGAACTATTGAGAAGTGCAAGTCAAAACAGCCGTCTATCTTTGAACAGAACTCACGCCGGATGGCTTCTCATTGGAGCTATAATGACTCTTGGTAGATACATTACAATTTCGAAAATTTAACATCTGATTGTTTATTTATTTATTTATTTCAATTAACTGGCCAAATGATTTAAAATACATAGTTTGAACAAAACTAGAATTCTGAAAACTTAAAACTATAAACATCAATACCTACAATATCAATAACTTTATAAAAATCACAAAAATATTATAGTTTATGATATTATCATAATCGTTACTCTGTATTATTAAAGAAAAGACAAATTCATCAATGAAATCTAATTTCTTCAGGCACTGCTGTGGTGAAGGGACTGCTGCCGCGCATGCTGCTGCTCTGGAGGAACTCGTTCCCTCGCTCGAGCAAGGAGCTGGAGAGCGAAAAGGCGCGCGGCGACGCGTTCACTTGGCAGGTGACACTGGAGGGCCGAGCCGGCGCGCTATCCGCGATGCACAGCTTCCTGCTGCACTGTCCCGAATTGGTGAACGAAGACATAACGAGGCGACTGCTCACGCCCATCGAGTCCGCCTTGGCCATGCTGACGAAGTATGTCAATGATGAATTAATTTAACTGTCTATTGTCATTAGAATACAATTGAACGGGCTCTTTCATTATCGACGGTTTGAAATTCAACTGTCGATTTCTCAATGTTGATACGCAGTGAAGAAAGAAAAATAACAAAACACTTTTCTTGAAAATAGCTTGTTTTGTTTTGCTCTGCAAACGTTGATTTCACAGATTAAAAACTCGGAGATCGATGTCTGAATTTTAGAAGCTGATAAAACTAGTAATTTGAGTTTCTGTATATTATTTTAATTTATTTAATTTTAGCTTATCAACGGTATTAAAATGCTATGGACAACAGCTAAAGGCACCAGCTGCCATGGTTCGTCTTCGACTGTATGAATCATTGCTATTACTTCCACCTCAAACCTTTGAAGGTATTTTGTTAAGATTATAAATTATTTTATAGTTTAAATTATATACTAACTTTTTTCTTTTATTGCTTTATTGCAGGTTCTTATACTCATCTACTTAGAATGTTGGTATCAGAATTCACGTTGGCAGAAAATCCCGGGAATACAACCACTTCTTTACTTCGAACTGTGTGCCATGCCAATAATTCAGTCATACTTGGAACGTGGCTTCAAGAAACTGATCATCGAACCATAGAAGATCAGGTACGTGTTTCGTAGATTGAGAAGCTGATTAATATCTACAAAGCAGTATTTGTAGTATGTAGTTCATTAAAAAGTGTTCAGATTAGAGTAGCACTATAGTTTTTGTTACCTGAAATTAAAAGTTTTCATTCATCTTTAGATGGAACCTAACAGAAGAGCTGATGTGGAACATGTGAGTAATGTGGTTTGCAAAAAAAGCTTCAGTATTTAAAAGTATAGTTATAAACATAAATTTGTGTTCATTTCTTTACTTATTACTATAGATAACAAATATGCTTTCTTTAATAGTATGATTTATAAGTAACTATTATTTGCTTTAGAATATTAAAAAATCTGCTTGTTTTCTTATATTTTTGCAAAATTTAATTTAATAATAAAAAACGGTTTTATTATTATTAATTTAAATGAGTCTATTTTATTAATGCATAACCTGTAACATTTATCATATGAATATTTTATTTTAGAAATTGTATAATCACAATACTCATTATTTTATAATTTATTTTATTTTACATGAATTCTATAGCAATTCTAACTGAATTTTCGTGCTTGCTCTACTTTACTTAAAAAATTATTCTTTTAGTTACAGCCAAACAGCGCTGCCGGATCTGGCGCATTGGAGCACAATTCCTGTTGTCTCTATCGTCCCATACCAGCCGTAAGATATAAATCATCATTTTATTAATTAACCCTTTAGCGCCCAGTGTTGATTTAAAGGAACATGTTATATGCATCAATCTCCTTCTTATAGATGATCATTTTTTTTATAATACAACAAGTAACTAGTAGATCAATAACAATGTGAGGAGCCTATCTCCTATTTCCGAATATTCATTTGATAAGCATATGTTTAATACTATCAAACAAAAGCTGTGAGTTTCTTTCCATAAAATTATGAGTTTATCAACTAAGTTGTATAATGAGCTGATAGTGCACTGGTTCCATATAATATATACAACATAAATTTGTTTCATAATTTCCAAAGGTCTTAGAAAACGAATTTTAATTCTTCATTTTTTAAGAAAATGTCTGTCAATTTATATGCCGACAAAGGACTAAAGAAAACGTTTTCCTGCACATTCCCTTCGAAGCACTTCTAACAATACACAAGTAATAGATTTCTGTTCACATGCAAACCAAAATATTGATCCTCAAAGCGTCAACGCTTTCTCAACAAAAATACTCACTTACAATTCTCTATATACTTACAAAACGTCGACCTTCGTAGGACGAGTCTCTGCCAGGTCCGCTGCCTCTGGGCGTCGCGGTGATCGACATGTCGGTCTCGCTGTTCGGCCAGATCTTCCCGCGGGTGGCCAACAAGCATCGACTCCAGATGCTGGAGCACTTCGGCGAGTGCATCAGGCACGCCAAGTCGGGCAGACAGGAGGCCATACAGATGAACGTGTTCACGGCCGTGCTCAGCGGCCTGAAGGGCCTGAACGAGGCGAAGACCGGCTTCGGCCAGGAGGACGTCAAGAAGGCAGCCACCAGTCTCATAATCGTGAGTTAGATCGTGTAGACGATGCTCAATGTGGATACATGCTGGTGGAAATATCATATTTTTTTGTGGCAAATTGTAAAGGAGCATGATGAACGGTTCAAATTGGAGAACCTGAAAGATCCAGTGGACTCAAAATTATCAAACTATATTAGAAATTCTTGAAAGTATTAGTTTCAACGATTTTATGATAGTTTGATAATTTTAAGTTATTTGACATTTTAGCGACGGGTAGCCAGATTGTTTCGAGTAAACCGGTCATTCTTGGGGGAACCTAAAAAACCGAGTACCCAGCTGAAGTCGTTAAAAAAATCTGACACAGATTGTTTGGGTACCCGCATTCCCCTACTTAATAATGACAAAATGAGCCTAGTAGCAAGTAGCGGTTTTAACGTTTTTTTTTTTAAATTAAAAATGTCTGCCGAATATATTTTCTGCAGACAACCTCGTACAATGCCAAAACCTGCAGAATATTCTGCAAGTTCTAAAAGCTTACAGAAAACTGCCGAAAATACTATAGAAAATATTGCAGAAATTTTTGCAGATTTTTCCCATTATTATTTTCGTACCTTTACATACGTTTTTATATGTTTTCACATATTTTGTCGTATCTTTTCACACACTATTTCATGTTTCCTCAGTTTCTTGCACGGTTTGGCACAGTGCCACATTTTGCCATATTTTCGTACAATTTATCGTATCTTTTTATAATTTTAACATTTTGCAGGGTTCGTCACATTCTTGTACATTTATCCACGTTTCCTGGTAATATTTAAATGTAAACAGTATTGGCACGCTTTCTTTTTTTCACTTTAGTTAATATGACTAATTTTTAATTCCAATTTGTTAAAAAGCGTTTATTAAAAAAAAGAACTAAATAAAGTGTGAAAAAATGTGCCAACACAGTTCAAACAATTTATACTGTGAATTATGGAAAATCATACAGATTATTTATTTTCATTTTTTGTGACAAAACGTGCGAAAACGTGAGCAACTATATGGACATTATTTCAAATTTGTATTCTTTCTCACATTTTCTCCCATTCCAGCGCAAAGAACATCTACCAACAAAATATACCCTCTCATTCACGAAGACAATTTACCCTAACTATGCACATCATTGCAGAGTTCCCTGGTGAGCAGCAACGCAATCTTACGCTGGGCCGCCGGCGAGGCGGTCGGTCGCATGGCCCAAGTCATCTCCGACGCAAAGTTCACCGCCGAGATGGCCCAGACGAGCTTCGACCGTCTGAAGTCGGCGCGCGACGTCGTCAGCCGCACGGGCCACTCCCTGGCGCTCGGATGCCTTCACAAGTACGTCGGCGGCATGGGATCTAGTCAGCATCTCAACACCAGCGTCAGCATTCTGCTCGCGCTGGCTCAAGATAACTCCTCTCCCGTTGTACAAGTGAGTTGCGAATTACTGAGATCTAAAGACAGACGTTATCAAGAGCCTAACCAGAAAAGAATGATTGGAGAAAAAGATGTTTTATAATTATTCATTAATACAAATAATAATAGTACTTTATATGTGGGTATTATTAGTAAACAAATTTTTTGAATTACAGACGATATTAAAAAAGTTACAATATTTTAAATGTGAATAAAAAATTATACTAAGCCTTTATTCTATGGAGCCCCTTGAATTATGAACTTTATTTTTCAACGTATTTTAAAAATATTATACTTTTTTAGGTATGGGCTCTTCATGCATTAGCTTTGATAGCAGATTCTGGAGGTCCGATGTTCCGAGGCTATGTTGAACCAACACTTTCCTTAGCGTTAACTCTATTATTAAATGTGCCACATTCTTACATTGATGTCCATCAGTGTATTGGCAAAGTTTTGGCAGCAATGATTACTACAATAGGTCCAGAACTGCAAGGTAATAAAGATATTTAATAAAACTGCCACGAAATTAATAATTAATGTGAAATAATGACTACATTTGAATAATTTTTAAAGGGAATACTTCGTCAATATGCATGGCTCGATCTTCATTCTTGTGTGCGTGTGCCATAATGCAAGATCATCAGGACTCTCTTGTTCAAGCTGAGGCTACCGGATGTCTCCAACAGTTACACTTGTTCGCTCCACGTCATGTTAATCTCTCTTCTTTAGTTCCTACATTATGCGTAAGTTTATATATACTTTAATTGTTTGAAATCAAAAGTTCCCCTATTGGAAATATTTATGATTTTAGTTAATTCAGTTATTGGGTATTTTTTATTAACTTTTAAGAATCATTCGTGTTTTTGTAAGAATGTACTAAACTTTACTCAAATTTTTATGTTTTTGCTAAACTATACTAAACTTACTTAGATTTTGCATAAATTTATGTAAATTTGACAAATTTTACTAATTTTCGCGTGAGTTTTCACATCTTAGCCAAAATTTACAAAAAGTCAACGTCGATAAATATTGTCTGAATTTTCTTATCTAATTTTGCCTAACTTTAGCAAAGTCTCAGAAATAACTAGTTTAGAAAAAAGTAGCAACTTTTGCCAAGTTTAAACAAAGATCAGCGTATACGTAGTTTGGTAAAGATTAGCCTGAACATTGCCAAATAAAAAAAAAACTTAAAATTTTGATCTGCTTCAGAAACACAAATATATCTTCAAAGACCAACTCTTCATTATTTTCTTTGTTACAGCGAACACTATCCAGCAATCATCTGCTGCTACGCAAAGCAGCGATATCGTGCCTGCGCCAGTTGGCGCAGCGCGAGGCGAAGGAGGTGTGCGAGCACGCAATGACACTGGCCAACGAGAGCAGAGACACGAACGTCGTGGAAGGACTGGTGATAACGGAAACTGGACTTCCCGGGGTCCTGTTCAGTATGCTCGACACGGAAACCGACAGTCAGCTGATCAAAGAAATTCACGACACTTTGACGAGCATGCTCCAGATCTTGGCCGCCAATAATCTGTCACCTTGGCTTTCATTATGCAAAGACGTTCTAACGGTCGCGACAGGTATTAATGATGTCTTAACTATGATTGGTATGCGTATCATGTTTGTGAAAGTATGTAGTATATTAGTGATTTAAAATTGAAGATTGAAAAATTTGAGAACGACCTTTTCTCATAACTAACAACGACTAAGAGTAATTATTTTAGAATCTATTGATCTAGTCTTCGTTTATTTGAATTAAAAATTATCTGCAAAAATTATAATTTGTAAGAGATTCCTTTAAAGACCTTAAATTGTTTTAATTTGAAAGAATACAGTAATGTAATGACGTCACAAAAATTGTAGTTCTATCATCTTCAATTTTGAAGATATCCTGAAAAATCCAAAAGTCTACAAAGGGACTATCCTACAATTCATTAGAATATGCTGTTAACTAAAAATAAGCTTAGAATAGTATACTATTTAACACGTTAACGCATAACTTCAGTTTTTTTTCCGCTTCCACACTCAGGATATCTCTACATAGCCAGGTCATACGTCCATAAAAATCTGAATCAGACAGAATTTTTCACCAAATTAATGCTCAAGCAACCATCCAAAAACTTCTAATTTGCCGAACACCAACACGAAGTTAACAGAGCAAAGATCATTTTGACCCAGGAATTTTTTAAATAGTCAATACAGACTGTCGATAATACCGATTGCCATGGAAGTAAAACATTAAACATCGCCAATGCCGTTTCAGAATCGAGCACATTGGAGGATACCGCGAACGTCAACACCGAGGAGGCGAGCGCCGAGAACGAGAACGCCGACGCCGAGGGCGACGACGACCAGGCCGAGTTCCACGCGGACGAGTCGACGAAGCAGCGCCAGAGCGTGTCGCCGCGCTGGCCTACCCGGGTCTTCGCCGCCCAGTGCGTCCGGCGCATAATCACCGCCTGCGCCAACGACAAACAGGTGCACTTCGACCTGGCCATGGCCAAGGAGATGCAGAACACGAAGGGCAAAGGTATAATAATTAGTTATAATGAAAAGTTAAATTTTTATTTTCTGTGTATTAGGTAGAGTTAAGTATAAACGAAAAAATTAGGGTCTTTTTCTTTGTTTTTTACTTGAAAGTATAGTCAATTCTAAAGTTACGTTGGCATTCAACGTTTCTGAATTATCGATATATACTTGTACGACGAATTTAATACATATATGTCAAAAAAATTTTCAAAGGACATGTTTCCTTTTAAAATTGAAGTCGAATTTTATCGACTCCGAATGACTCTGAGATTCTATAATCAGCTCTTGATTCGGTCATAAAAAATTGAATAGAAATATCAAATCCAAATTAAAATCTCGGTCTCGGTTTATTAAAATCGAGATTTTAATCGGAATTCGTATTTTCGGTACATTCGACTCGCAAAAAATGAGTCCCGATTCAACTTTAATTTTACGACCTACCAAACTGTGTTGATCATTTGTCTCATTCTTGATACATAGATTAATCAGTAGATTTAGTTAATCTTAAATTAAGATGTAATTAATTCGATTTCAATGTGAATCGGCAAAAATTATGTCGATTAAAATGTTTCCATTCAAAAGTGAATTCAATTTTCCGAATCATTTTAGTCAAGATGAATACTGCTTGATACAACCAAATAAAGAAATATAAAATAGTGTGAAATACATATATGTGACGCTTTGACTGAAAGGGTTAAAATTAAAAAGAAAAAAATCGTATGTAAACGCTTACTGTTTTAGGCGATTTCCTCGTTCTGCACTTATCCGATTTGGTGCGCATGGCATTTATGGCGGCGACAAGCGACTGCGATCCTCTCCGCTTAGAAGGATTGAAAACGCTACAAGAGATTATAGATAAATTTGCAAAAGTTCCAGAGCCAGAATTTCCCGGACACTTATTGCTGGAACAATTTCAAGCTCAAGTAAGTAATTTTTAATTAGCATAAGAAAATAAACATAATTTTACATATTTTCAGTTTAAGTTACTTCGTAACTTAAAATCGGTTTAAAAAGTTGGGATATTTTCAATTATTAAATAGTAATGTATAGAAATTATTCCATGCCCTATAAAGAAGTAATTTTCAGTCAATTGGATCACAATATAGATATACTTCTTGGGTTCACTTGGGTTTGTCAGATTTGCTATACAAGTCTGGGGAAAATACTTCATAGGTACATTCTGAATTGTTGCTGTTTAGGAATCTTTTCACTTTGAGTATTTAACAAATCGACTAACTAGAAATCAAGCTAATCACTAGATTCCCACGACACCCTTAACATTATACCCAAAATTCAGGTCGGTGCCGCGCTGCGTCCAGCCTTCTCGGCGGAGACGTCGCCCCACGTGACCGCGGCCGCCTGCGAGGCCTGCAGCGCCTGGATTGGCAGCGGCGTCGCCCGCGACCTCAACGATCTGCGCAGGGTGCACCAGCTGCTGGTCTCGTCGCTGGAGAAGCTGCGCGAGGGACACGCAAGGGCCCAGCTCTACAACGAAAGTCTGTCCACCCTCGAGAGACTGGCGATACTGAAGGCCTGGGCGGAGGTAAGAGGAAGGCGCCTCGAGACAACTGTCTGTGGTGATGAGAATCAGGCTATAAGTTAGATTTATAGCCTGGTTAAAGTAGCTGAATCGATCGGTTATTTACTTAGCTTATTTAGACAGCTAATGGAATCATCGGATTTATCACCTGATTCGGACATTTGTATTATCCACCGGTAACTGATTAAGTAACCTATTTATCTCAACTGAGTTATTATTTGGATTACGTCAATTGTGTTATGATCTGACTTTGTCAGCTGACTAAATCAGTTATTTTGATCTTGTAATTGAGGGGATACGCGTAAAACGGTATAACTCGAAAAATTGCGTTTTGAGAAAAATGAGAAAAACGTAGAAAATGCATGCTGGAAGATATTATACTGCTATACAACTTTATACTTGATTAAACAATTCTGTCGTACGCTAGTTTGATACCTGATAACTAATAAAAATTAAAAACCAGGATGATTAATAAAAAATGAGAATTTCGAGTTATACCGTTTTGTTATAAATCGAGTTAATTTCTTGTTATTATACCGATTTAATTGCAACAAAAATATTTTTTTATTATATTTTTATTAAAAAAAATACTTTTGGTGTATTTGAAGTTGCTAATTAATTTTATGCAATCTCTGAAAAACGGTATAACTCGACTTATATCGTTTTACCTCACATCCCCTCTATTTATAATTTAAAAATATCATTACGAATAAAATATTTTCAGAAAAATGTTAAACTCTGAAATACGTAGTCTGATGTTCCATATGTGATATTCCCCTACAAAACATTCAGTGATTTATCACTTGATTTTTTAACATTATATACCACCTCATTTTAACTATCACCTAATGCAATCATCAACTGATTTCGGTATTATCCGGATGATACATCCAATATGGAGGTTCATATCTTTTTATCTGGATATTTCAACATGTTTTTGAAAATTTGTTTTCGTATAACAATATCTTTATATACATAATGATCATGTGCTATTTAAAATCATTTGTCTTTATTATCAGGGTTCATATAAAACCATCCGGTGGTTCGTCAGATTATTTTTCCCTCGACATATCACTGAATTATTGTTATAATATTACTGTGTTCAGATACATTTTCTGTAATTTATAGATACGCTAGAATTTAAATTAGTTTCTAGCTAAATAAATCCAATATATAAGTAAATAATAAATAATTTTAGGTATACGTCGTTGCCATGATAAACGACGGATCGGCATTGGATAACAGAGAGTCCACAAATCGCAATAATCGGAAAAATAATGAGAAAGACGAAGAGGATTTCGGAGAATTTGAATTTCAAAATGAAAGCCTGTTGAGCTTGGTACAGCCCGAACTTCCGAGTTTGAGTCAACATTGGCTTGCCGCATTGCGAGATCATGCATTACTTTCTCTTCCTCCAGGTAAATGACACATTTCAAACTTGAGATTTTTCATTTCTTATATTGACAATAAAGGTAAATAATGTATCAATAAGAATGGATAAGAAATATTTGTCATTTCATAATCGTAGAATTTTCGAGTCAATTACCGCACGATGGTGGAGCTTTTTATACAACAGACACAATGGAATCCGCTCGTCCATACTATGCAAACTCTTGGGCGCCAATTTTGTACGCTGCTACACTCTGGCTCAACGTGAGAGGCTTCGAGTTGAATGAAAACGTGGATTTAAATACCAAAAATTCTGACGGAACTAACAATAACCACTCAACAAAGACTGATTCTAATAAAGAACGTTTTCATTTACTATTTGGTAATTAATGTTCTTTTACTTTTTATTTAAACGATTTATGGACTATTAATAACGGTTGGATTTCTATCATAGGCATTTGCATGGAGGCTTTATGTAGTCCCCGTTCTTCCGAATCTACGCAAAATATTGAAACTTGTCTGAGCGCATTGTACACTTTACTCGATTCTGGTTGGGCTAGAAAAGTGCTGTTGACTAATCGGTCTCTTCCAATTGAACTTTGTAATGTTCTTCACAGGTAAGCATGAATATTATGAACACCAAAGGTATACAACGTTTATTTGAAGCTTTCAATAAAATTTAAAATTATTGTTCTTGCAGGTTATTATTAACAAAAGAAAATTACTCTATTCAAATCATGGTAATGGAAGTATTAAAACAAGTAATGAAAGCTAGTCAAGAAGACTTAGCTGAACGGAAGAAATCAAAATTAAAAGGTACGTTTAGATAAAAGAATTTGGTATTATAATTTACACAATTCGCAGACTAGAACTTGATTTTGTAAATTTATTTACAGAGCTTACATCAGATGATGATGAAACAAAGGATGTTCCAGAAATAGATTTATTAGGCGAAGGAGAAGACACAACCGAGCTAATACCAGGAAAATCGTTAGTCTTTGCAGTATTAGAGGTATGTTTGTGTCTATTGGTCCGTCAAATTCCAGCATTGAATCCAAATCCTGGTGGAGCCACAGCCATATTGAGTCAACGTGGTTATTTACCTACTGAAGAAAGCGGTAAACTCATTGCTGCTGCACTTTCAGTGATGGAAGCTCTTCCAAGTCTTTGTTCTCCTACAGGTAAATTATATTGTAAACATTTTTCTTAATAAAAACTAAACGTTCACTTTGTTTTCTTAAAAAAAATTTCATACTGTACAATTTATTAAAAATATGCAATTTGTTACTTTTTATCATAATTACAGGATCATCTGCAATATTACCAACTCTTCTTTACCTCACAACTGGCGTAATAAGGGAAACTGCAGTACGTTCGGAAAACAATATTATCAAAACTGGCAGTGAAACGCCGATACATGCTGCATTGCATTGTTTGAGAAACCTTGCCATGAACAAGTATTCGAGAGATCCTCGTAGCCAAGATCAATGGACGTCATTTTTACAAAGCGCTCTCGCAAAGATCGTTGACCTCGCCAAAACAGGTATTGCATAATTTCTCAGTCATGCTGAAAATATTGGTCCTAAAATAAAACAATAAATATGTAATTAATATGTAACTTACAACTTTGAAGGAAACGATGAAACGAAAATGGATGAAGTTGCAATGATGTTGGGAATTGCAGTTTTCGTTCTACATGCTTTACCAGAAGTAGTCAGTGCACCTAACTTACAGTTTCCATGTATTAATCACTTCCGACAAGCTATTCAATCTGAAAACATTTATGTAAGTAAATAGTTATTTATTTGTAAATAAGATTGATAATTATTTACAAATGATGTTAATAACAATTTATAATTTCTTTTAATTACTTTTTTTCTAACAAATTTGTTTTTAATAATTTAGATAAGGCTAAAGTGCATACAAACATTACGAACAATCTTTCTACATCTAGAGCGTACCATAAGTACACCGTACATCCATGCGCTTGCGCCTAGAATAGTAGAATACTTATACAGCGATCAAAGCAAGCAAGTGACAAACGACGCGGACTTACAGTTTACTTTGGAGTGTATCATGACAATTGAGAGTCTGATTGCATTGGCTGAACCCACACGACGTAAGTATCATTTAAAATGTTATTTCAATTCAGAGAATTTTATAAACTACAGCCCATTTAAAAAATTTTTCATGCCATCAGAAGATTTATTGCAAGGTAAACACCAATAAAACGCCATTGATAAGTTGCATTCTCGTTTTTTACATTATATTCAACAATGGCTGTCATTTGAATGTTTATTGAAGAATATGCACGATTATGTACTGTAAAAAAATAATTGCTTTTTTTAACATAAAAATATCTTTATCATAAACACAAAAACTGCTTTATACTTTAAATGTTTGCACTTTCCTTAAAATTTGTTTTAGAAAAATGATTAAGTATTAACATTTTATCAGCACAAAAAAATACACTTAAATATTTGTTATTGTAATGTATTTCTATTACAAAATATATATTCAATATATTTCTTGTATATTATTGTAGTATTTGCATATTATTTTGTATGAGTGCATAAAAAAGAGGAATTTATATAGTTGATAAAGATTTTGTATTATCGAATCTCGAAACAACAACTATCCAAATTCGTTTTTTCGTCACGTCAAGCGTGGGGTTGGCCACTAGAGCCCAGGCTTGGTTGAAAGACTAATATTGAATAATTGATCATGATTTTTTATCAACAATCCAAATTCGCCTTTTCATTTACTTCAAGCCTAGCCTCTAGGGTACATCCTAAAATTAGTGTTGAGGTATGATGATTTTATATAGTTTTTGATCAGACATTCCTCATTAATACAAAAATTGTGATCAACTATTTAAACTTATCTCTTCTCCACTTCAAGCCTATAGTCTCTTCGTTCACGAAAGGTTGCTCAGATTTGATAAAAATGGAGAGCAAATGCTGTACACTTTCATGTAAACAATGTGTTTGTGAATTACGTTTTTGAATTCATGCTGTTTAGGAATCTTCTAGTTGCCTAAATCACTCTAGGCGTTTACCAAACAGCCTAGGCAGTAATTTAAATCTGAGTAAAATCATATATTTTTTCTTAAATGTTGGGTCTGCTTACGTATTCACGTTTTATCACTATTCATTACATTAATATATATTTTATTAAATATGCATTTTAAAATATGCTTAGATAGCTATTTATTAAGATAAGTTTAAATCAAACTTTAATATATTTCACAGGAATCCAGATGTTAACATTATTAGTTCCAATTTTAATAAATTATCTATTGGAGGGCGAGCAACTTCAACAAGGCACAAAGTATCAAATCAGTCTTCATCAACATAGCTTCCAATGGCTTAATAAAATCGGACCGAAATATCCTCAGGTACAAAATATAATTTTGCAAGAATTCATAAAATTACTTGGTTTCTTATTTACCTTATTTAAAAATTACAGGAATTCAAGACTTTGATGTCACAATCAACAGAATTAAAAACAAAATTAGAAAATGCAGTACGTCTAACTCATCAACAACAAGCCCAAAGGCAATCAAAAATATCTGAATCGACAAAACCTCAACTCAAAGTACCTACACCGTCAATTACTCTCAAAACTGATTTTTCGAATTTTAATTAAATTCATGAAAATTCAAGTTTTAATTCATGTTTCTTTTACAAACATCCTATCTCACCGGTGTATGTACAATGAACGTAGGCGCTAAATATTTGTAAATTTAGAAAAATCATAGGAGATAGTTTATGTGCTCGAAATATATACAAGATCATGTTTAGTGGCAATATTGTAAAGATGTTACATATTTCGTATGAGCGACGGTATTTATCGGTCAATTACATCTAGGAACTTTTCTAGAAACAAAATTTTATAAATGGAATTTTTTTAATCATAACCTTTTTTTATATGAAAGAGTATTTAAAGAAAATAGTTTCTTTGTAAAACAAAAACCTATGAGCTTCCATGTTTTGTTGTAGGGCCCAACAAAATTTTGAGATAGATATCGTCATTATAATTATTGAATATAAATAGAAAAATTATGAAGTAATAATGAAAATGATGAGTTACAAGTTATTAGTAACAGATGCAACGACTTTAAAAATATATTTTAGATGATGCATGCTATAGTTATTCGAGCACAATGCAGGATGTTTATTCCTTATATTGTTTCGATTATGTAGGTCTGAATAGATCACTTCTCACTAACTGAGAATAAGTGCATTATTTCTAAGTTATGAAGATTAACTCGAGATATATTTTTATATATGTAAAGTAAAGCACAAAATAGATTTATAATTGTAAGAGGCATACTTGATTATTTAAAATTATGTGCCATGAATTATTTCTATATTGAAAGGCTTTTATGAAAAGTAATACCAGTCTTGCCGAATTTAGTTTGTAAACTATGTTGTATATTATATTTAAACAAGCATTTGTAATTATTAATTATTTTAAAACAAAGAGTGACATTTTTATCATAGACCTCGCCTATTTTAAAAGCGTTTATTACTGGCAGGAAAAAATGATGTGTAATATATGTATAGCAGTATTACAATGGACTAAAACATTTAAAACATCTTTTGACAGTTATAAAAAGTTATTAAAAGAATACAAAATACATACATATTTTGTTTTAATTTATTTTATATACATACATACTGCATACAGAGAAATACTTTTAGCGGACATATAGACTTTGGCCAGTTATGATACTTTTAAGGATAATTTATTTATACAATTTTATTATGCTTGAATAAATAATACATTATTGTAAAATCATAATACTAAATCTTAAGACTTATAATTCAAATATTTATATAAAATTATCAAACAAAAGTGATGTCTTTTTTTAAGAGTAGATATTTTTAAAGAGTAAAGAAAAAAAATTATTTTTTGCACTCATTTGGAATAAAAAAGTGTTATGCACATTATTAATTTATTTTAAATAAAAAATTACTAAAATAAAAACAATTAAAATATACGTATATAGAATTTTGTGATTCTAAATTAACTCTTTATGAGATCAAAGGTACAATGAAGGTTTTGGAAGTAATAACTTCATAGCATAATTTAAAGTACCTAAATGATAACAATATAACTCTATAAAAAGTTAATAATTTATGTGAGATCGTGTATTGTATCGTTAGAAATTTGTAATGTAATTTTAGAAATTTAGAATATGATTGTAGCTCGTGAAAAAGTGTAACAGGGTAGATTGGTAAAGTATAAAGTTTCAGGATAAAATATCATCAATAAAATATAAAAAATACATACTTCATTTTCTGTGATTACGGATTTTAAAATAACGACATTTAAAAAGAAAAATCAGAACTTACGTATACATGGATTTGTGTCATAATGCAAATATAATATGTTACTTTTTTATTACTACAAAATTTTGAATAGCAATAAATATTTCTTGTATATACATTAATAAAATCACTTAGATGTATGTAATCCATCACGTCTAATATTTAAAACTTTACAAAAATTATTTTATTTAATTGTAGATTATTCTTTTTATGTACTTGAAGTTAATTTTAATTCAACATCCTTATCAGTTTTATGAAAAATAATTTTCTAATACTCTTTTTAAATATATTAGATAAACATTAAATGTAAAAGGATTTGTAGAAATCAGATATAAATGACAAATCATAAGTTTATTCTTGAATCTTGTAGAATTCAATAAAAATATCCTGTTAATATAAAAAAATCTTATTTTTTATATGCAATAATTTTGATTGACTGTGATTATACCTAATGCGTTTTTGATGCACTTGTCTATTGTCACAAGTGCAGGGAACAAAATGAATAATAATCAGAAGTGATTATAAATAAAATTATACTTTGTTTTTGAGTTTGAAAGATTTGAGGTATGTTTATAGTGTACAATTATGTTATTTCATGATGTATTTCGTAATAAAGAAGCATACAATAGAAAAATTGTTTTTTATTTAAAATGTTAATACAAAGAAATACAAATGTATCCCATATTACAATAAAAGTAAGACATCACTTTATAAAAAAGAATTATAAAAAATACATGTGTAAGTATAAAAAATTCAAGAGTCTGACGTATCCAGTTGAACTTTTTTTAAATTGTACTTTTATCAGAATAGAATTTTTTATATTGTTGGGCAAAAAAATACTTTTTACTACTGTTTACTAAAAATGACTTTTTTTTAAATGTATAGTTAAAAAAAATATTTGTTTTAAATCGATTGATTTGGACTAGATTTTCGAAAACTGTTAAATAATACTTGAGTACTTCTAATCAAAATGTTTGATAGTATAAAATGATAATTTTCATACTGCCTATACATTACTATTTGAGTTATTAACAACTCTTGAAAAAGTACGGTTTTGCTCGGTTGTGATTTTGTACTATAATTTGTTACAAAATTGATAGTTATATGTTTTTCAAAATTTATATATAATATATAAATTAAGTGCGTATTTCCAATTTAATGCAAGCTCCAGCCATTTTGCTACCACAACTGCCAGCAACAAAAGATCTATCTTGACCACCATGACCAAATTTTATTTTTCTCAATCCTTTACCATAGTTTTTGAATTCATGTGTAAACTGTGAAATATTAAAACTGTTAATTTTAGTTGAATATTTTAAGTATTGTTATTTTAATATTTGGTATTTACATTAAACCATTGATTCATTTGTTCTCCCTCTAAAACTTTGCTGTAGCTTAAAGTTTCTATTGCTGTTCTATCTGACTTCTGTTCTCGAAGTAGTTTGATTGTGCATTCATACACTGCTGGAACACTTGGTCGGCAACAAAACCACTCACTCACCTAAAAAAATTGTATACACTTTTAGTGATAGAGTAATTTTTAAAAATGTTGTTATAAGTTAGAATTAAATAATAATAAACATTTAATCATCCAATATACAGTATTTAAATTCTAATAAAGCTATGACTAAAAGTCAGTATTTTTTATTACCTAGCAAAATGAATTGCAATAAATATGATAATTTGATTAAAAACATACCTTTATTGTTGGCTGCAAATAATCCAATAAATATTCGGAAAAACCTTCATCAATGAGATTAATGGTTTGCTCTTTCCAACATTTACTAAATGATGTAACGAAGCAGTAACTTTTATTTTCAAAAACTGGATCATTAGGTAATGGTTTAACAGCTCTAGGTGGATTTTCTACGTTCCAGCCCTCACCACCATTTTCAGTTGTACCCCAGTATCTATAAAGTCCCTCCTCTCCCGAATGATTTTTGACTAAATTTTTGTAGAAAGGCTTTTGGTCACAAATAAAATAGTATATTGTCCATGGTGTCTTCTCAGTAAATGGCAATGTTTTATCTAAAGTTAATTCTGCCTTCTTATGCCAAACATAGTTTCGAATGAGGTAGTGCCAGTGTTTACAAACTAATTGACACATGAGTAAGGCTTTATGATCTGTGTAACAAAGTATCTTTGATAATAACTCATCTGGAATACTCTTATTTTCGATTATTGATCCATTATTGCTCAATTCATCATACTTCATTACATTTTTTTCAAAGCAATTCAAACATTTATTATCCTCCTCCACTGCAAAGCTCACTTTTACTTTCTTTGTCTACAAAATAAATAACAAAGGTCGGAATTTAAGTGCCTTTCAAAAAAAGGATAAGATTTGCATATTAGCTTTTTTTATCCACAAAATAAAAAAAAACTATTTACTCATTTTTTTTTATAATATTGTGGTTTACCTTTACTTTGATCATGTTTTTAGTTTTTCCTGTTGCAAGTTCCAAGTGATCGTACGTAAAATTTATTCTATACAGCATTCATTGTAACCAAAAATCAGAGGGACGCTATGCGGCTAGACGCCGAAAAGGTATTTTATATATATATGTATATAGTTTGACGCTGAGCAGACGATGCAAAAGTGTACAAAATAACAACATAGTTTAAAGTAGGTACCTACTTGTTTGTTTTCATATAGATGACGTGCTCGTTAACTGATGACAAAAAGTAACATTTTTTTAGTTTTACAAAATAATTTTTATCATATTATAAAAATTAAATAATAAAATAAAATTGTATAACTTGAAAAAGTATAAACTCACATGATGTTATGAAAATTGTTACTTAATCATGTCATAACTAAATATATATACATCAATAATTTAACGAATATATAGCGTCAGATTTTTTAATAATCATTTTGATTTTTCTATACTCATCGCTGTCATACCTATACTATAACTATTATCTGTATAAATATGAATGACTCATTCTAGAATCCAGAATAAGCTGCCATCTGTGATCTGGTGTGTGTGTGTGTAGTTTTAAGTTTTCCATAGTGGATATTTATAATTCAAGTACATATCTCTATAAAACTATTATAGCTAATAGCTATATACTATATTATTATCTGTATATGTGAATGACTCATTTCGGATTTTCAGCTACAGAATCAGCTGCCATCTATATATATAGATTCTGTGCGTGTGTAATGTAGTGTTCACGCGACGACCGACGTGTTCCGTAAACATAGTCGTGTCTCGGACGTTTGAGTGTTCGCTAGCAAGAGAATTTGAAAAAAATCAGTAGTGCTTTAAATAGCTTGTCAGTAATGAAAGTTGTTTAAAAATCTAGAAAAAACTTATAGTCCTATTATTTTTTAAGTTTGTTTTACTTTATTTCTCCACAGTGTTATTCGAAGTGCATTAAAATCGAATGGGCTTACTAAAATATTCATTCTACAAGGTTAATCTAGCACTTCTTTCAACTATTTAATAGAACTTCTAAGACATGGGACAATTGAATGATAAAGTAATAAAAAGCACGTCAGTGCCAGAAGTTAGAGTGCCATACGATGAAACAAGCAACAATGGGTTGATTATTGAAGAGAAATATATTCCTGAAGAGTTAATGTCAGAAATACTCTGCTATGTTGATTATAAAACGTTATGTATGTGTCAGTTGGTTTGTAAGCGCTGGCACATGCTTATTCAAAGTTACGTCTGGCGCAAAAAGGCTGAAATGACATTAGGTCGAATGCTGCCAGTCGACCAAGGGGCCCCATGGACTATGTACTATTTCATTTGTGACAAAAAGCCTTTTAACAAAAACTTGATCAAAAATCATTCGGGAAAGAGAAGGTTAAACTCAGACTGGACGATTATAAATGATGGCGGTGATGGCTGGAAAGTAGAAAGTCCACCTGTTGGTGTACCACCATTGCCAGAGGATCCAGTATTCAATGGAAAGAATCATTGTTTTGTTACGTCTTATAATAAGTGCTTGAAGCAGCAAGTGATAAATTTGCTCGATGAAGGTTTTACAGAATATTTGTTGGATAGTCTACAACCAACAATAAGGGTATTGTTTATTGTTTATAAAAATGACTAAATAATAATTCTAAAATAAATCTTTTCTTTATTTACTTGATTTAAAAAAAGAATTTCTAACAATTTATTAAAGTATCATCTAAGTTAATTCATTATTTTTAGATAAGTGAATGGTATAGTGGTCGATGGGATTGTCCTGCTGTGTACATATGTACAGTTGAGTTATTACAAGAAAAAGAAGGATTTGGTGATGAAGTAGTATTACAATCTTATAACTATACAAAAATCCTTGAAAATGAGGAACAAAATGAATGGTTTAAAGTGAGTATATCTAATTCAAAATAATTTAGTATACTTGGACATGTATTTTAAAAAAATTTAATTTATCATCATAGTTTGAGCACGAATTCAAAAATTATGGCAAAGGATTGAGAAAAATCAAATTTTCTCATGGTGGACAAGACAGAAATTTTTGGTCTGGACATTACGGAAGCAAAATGGCAGGAGCCTGCATTAAATTCGAAATACCTGAATATCATTCAAATGCTGATTCCAAAACAACATCTGACTAATTATTTATTAATATTAAATGATTATTTGTACATAGCTCTAAAATTATAAATTTATAAAATATTGAATATATATAATTTTTGTACTCTGTGTTGACACAGTTATTTGTTGCATATTATTTCAGAATAATATGAGTATTCAATATATGTGTCTGTTATAATTTATTCCAAAAAGTGGCATAAAAATTAAGAATCTATACATATTCTTATAGTGATCTTGTTCATGAAATTAAGAAAGTTGAAATATTCATATTTTATTATATATATCAAGACTCTTCGATATTATTATAAATATACATAATTGTTAATATTAACATATTTATTAAAATAGTACTTAAAGATTTTAAACGATGTTTTCAAATTTTGATAATTTATAACTTCGACGTTTGTATGAATTTTTTGATTTAATGAAGTTGAATGAAAAGCAAATTAAACAATATGTATAAGAAATCAATTTTATACAGTATTTCTTCTACTAGAAATTTTTCATATTTTATAACCAGTACTTTTTATAAATAAGTAATCAATTTTGAATGTGAAATATCTATATTTTAAAATACAATATTTTAAGAATTGCAAAAATAGTTATTTATTCCTATACCTATTGAAAAGTATCTGTGCATCTTATATGTTCAACATTGAAAGTCATTACATATTATAAGTTGTAATATTCAACACAAACGATAATATAGTAAAAACGGTTAGAGATAACAATTGTTTCTGGTTTTTCTGTAAATAAATGAAGTATAATTATTCAATTACACATTAATAAAAAGAATTCTCTTAATTATGTTTAAAAAGACTTTATATTATTTATAAGCATAAACAATATTTTAAAATACAATACTTTTGGACACAAACATTTTCAATACTGTCACTTTAAATTAAATTTTTCTTAAGGGGTTATATCCCCCTTATGCTTTGTTAATTATTTTTTTTAAAGGACATTTGAGATTAAAGGTATACAAATAATATAACATTGGATTAAGCAACTCTTGAAGAAGAGAAAAAAAATTTTTATTGATATTTTTTTTACAAAATGGCGGCTATGCAGTGATTACCGTGAACCGCTTTTTCAAAAAGGTCTTCCGCCGCGAGCAGTACAAGTCTCGTCCAACTCCACCTATAACAAAAAAAAAATTTCTATTATCTACATGAGTTTTGCTAGTGAAGTACACATGATTATATTTTTAGAATTTTTTTCGCGAAATGGCGATTGTTTTAACAAAAAATCGTGTTTTCGACGAAAAAATCGACTTAAATTGTTTATAACTTTTTTTTTGTTAATTAATCGCTAAAATCGTGTGTACTTCACTAGATAATCAAACAATGAAGCTACTGTTAAAATTTTAAGTCAATCGGATGTAAACTTTTTGAGTTCTACTGTTTGCCGATTTTGAAAACATGGCTTCGAGAAAAACGCGTTTGAAGTTTCAAAATGCTATAAATCTTAAGAATCGCAAAAATATATAGTCTATAATAATTTTTTTACCTTCAGTCTGCTATCCCTGCACCATATAATTGTCCTTCCAGGGCCTTCATTTCCTCTTCTTCGGACACACGATGCTTAGCGGTTTTGACGCGATTGGCGTCCGTTTCCACGCAAAACTCGTACATGTTTGGTCCAACAGTCAACCCAAGAGCATCGTAAACGGCAAACAGACCCGAGAGCCGTCATTGAAGATAATAATAAATGTAATTGTACGGTATTAATAGAAAATCTTAATAAATATCAAAATCAATGTCATAATCAAAATGCATATTCCACAGATCAGAATAAAAAACAAAAAAAGAAGAATAATTATTACAAAAAACAAGATTTAAGTCACAAGGAAAAATCATCTATACATTATATAGTAAATAATCAAAATAACTTACATGAAACATTTCAAATAAAAAATAAATATATAAAAGAACAAATTAAGAAAGAGAATAAAAGAACAGATTACGATGAAAAAAAGAATATGAAAAATTTAAATTCAAATCAAAAGTTACTGATGACTAACAAAATAAATGTCATTAATAAATATACAAAAAATCAAATTATGAAAAATAAAAAAAGGAAAAATTACTATGAAAAAAAGAATATAAAAAATGTAAATCCAAATCATCGATCACTAATGAAACAATTTTTGAAAATGATTTATTACAAAAAACAAATAATTCTAAGAAAATACAAATAAATAACAATTCAGATATAGTAAATTACACAAATAAAATAAACTTTAATATAAAAGATGAGTTCAAATCAATTGAACTTTCAAATAAAATCGAAAATAATATTTTCGTAAATACAACACTTGATAAATTACTTTTCAAAAAAAAATATTTATCAAAGTATTTCTCAGATAATAAAACCTTGCTTTGTCATATTACCTAAAACTAAATACAACCCTCTTAGTAAAAATAATACATTAAACATAAAATATGAAACCACGAAGACAAATATACATCAAAAATAAAACAACGTTTTATACTATTACCAAAAATCGATGCATTAATTAATAATATACAATATACAACCAATTATAGTGAAACATTATTGAATGAATCTAAAAATAATCAAATAGAAATTCTAAACGAAAAAAACGTTATGAATAAATTATCGAAAGACAATAATACTTTTGAAAACCAAATTATTGACGATTCTTATACAATTAATGATATTGAATTAAATTTAAATCCATTAACAGTTACTACGGATAATTTTAACGAAACGTTAATAAATTTGCACCTAACAAATATAACAACAAATAACTGTACAATTAAAGAAGCAACAAAATGTAAAATTATAACAGACATTAGAATCAATTACAACATAAAAAAAATAATACGTACTATAGAGATATAAAAATATTAAACTTTTTTAGCGATGTTTATTTTTGTTGTTAATCCGGACCTACAAACAGGGAATACCATGTCCCTGTGCAGGATTTGCGGCGTTATAGTGTGTTATTGTGTAAATAATTTCTACTCTGTATTGAATTTAGCAAATGTTATATATAACTCTGGAATAAATAAATAAATAAATAAATAAATAAATAAATGAGTGAGTGAATGAGTGAGTGAGTGAGTGAGTGAATGAATGAATGAATAAATAAATAAATAAATAAATAAATAAATAACTAAATAATAATATTTTCATCCCTTTAATTCCCACTACCTCAGAAATTTTTTTTTCTTTTTTTGAGGAATATGCTTTGTATCAAAAGTGCTTATTTTAATTTCTACAGTTTTACTATGTACCCTGGTGGAAAATTAATCTAGAACTATGTAGATCTATCTAGTTGACATGGGAATAACCGAGGGCCTTGATAAAACTAGATAATTTTCTACCAAAGTAGTGAATAAACATTAGAACATTTTCCGTAAAAATTGTTTTGCATTCTTTACAAGATCCCTAAAAAGTGAAAAAGTAAATGTTTCTGATGTATAAACATGTTTTTTAAATGAGTATGCGTATGACCATTTAGTCATTTAACTTGTAATGGTATCCTCTAAGAGAGGAGGAAAAAGGGAGAGAGCGAACATCTAACGATGAAAGAGAGGAAAAGGAGAGTGAATCGGAGACACAATTTTCTAAGAAAATGCCAACATTGAATTTCGCCGTTCCGAATGTTATCACACTTACTAGTGAACATTCCCAGAAATTTTAATCTTCTAAGGCTGAAATGACGCCAGCATTCGGGATTTGGTGAGGAGTTAAGATCGAAGGATCACGCGCTATCGCTCGGCCTAGGGCCTAGCATCTCCCTTTCATTCTCTCTTTGTGCCCGAATCATTCTTGGGCATTCTTGCATTTTATATTTGTCTCTGCAAGTAATCTGCGGTGCCGTACAAGTCATCTGTGTGGACTCGTGATCATTAGGGTGCATAATCTCGCATCTCTGGCATCTGCGCTCGAGCTCATCTGGAGACGTCCAGGAATCTCAGTTGTGGATTTCATAGAAGCAGCGTCATCAAGGGCCTACAATATCTCAGCTTTTCGTCGCTCCAACGCAACGCTGAGGGCCAGCTACGGTATAGACAGCAATCTGCACCGCATCCAAGTTGAAAAAGAAAGCTCCGGTATGTGTGTGTGAATTTGTGTGCATTGCGATATATTTTGTTACATTTTAGGATAGATAAGTTGCGATTTTCAAGAGATTGTGGATCTGTGCCGCGAGACGTATGTAGCGTTTTTATTTATATTTTATTTGATTTATAGAGTAATAAAGAAAAATATAAATAGGGAATTTATATTTGCTCTATTTTAATTGTGTGTGTAATCATTTATTATAGCGATTTATTATTCACCATAATCCACACCTTTACAAACTATCAGTGAACTGAAATTTTACCCAGGCCTTCCCAAACGATCAATTTCTCAGCCCTTACTCAAGATGGCAACACTTCCATCAAAATTAGAATTAATTACAAGTTGGATTTAGATAGCAATTATGAAAACAACAACTATAAAAAAGTGTGAAAACTATGAAAAAGATACGTTAAAAAGTGTGAAAATGTGTGAAAATATATATACTTTTGGAACATCTGTTACAAACAAATATGCACATTTTTTCACACCTTTTCACAGTTTCTCAGACTTGTAAAAAACACATATTTTATCTAATAAAACATGCACAATTTTTCACATTTTATCACAGTTTTTCACATTTTCTCACTTTTTTTCGTTGCATTCTCTTATATAATGAAATTGCAACTGCAAGATATTGCAATAAAATGTGAGAAACTGTGAAAAAAAGGAAAAACTATGTAGAAACTGTGACAAAATTTATGAAATATTCTATAATATTTTTTAAAATCCTGTTCCAAATGTAAGCACTCAATTTCACAGTTTTTCACGAAATTTCATGGTTTTACACACTTTTTCACACATTTGTCACAGTTTTTCATATTTTGAAATTTGCACTATTAAGCACTATGATAACCCGATTTGTGTAAAATAGGCCCTAAAAATTTTAATCGAAAAATTAAGTCGCGATTGAAAGTTTCGATTTATTTGAATTGAAAAATTGAATCGCGATTAAATACTAGATTAATTTGAATTGAGTTGAATGGCGATTCAAAATCATTTGAATCAGGAAAATTGGAATCTTGATTGCGATTCATATGTTCGATTCATTTGAATCGTGATTCAGTTTATGAATCGAAAAAATTTTCGGCCGATTCTGCACAGTTCTGCTTGTTCGTGCATCACCAATCCTTGATCCTTAGGACAAACAATCCGGATGGCAATGACCCTATTTCCTAGCCACATTTAGACAATCCACTACCAAAGCCGCAGTACTTTTCCTGTAGTGATGATGATCGTCTCCATTAGTGTATATTTTAAGCAAAATTAATCACTACTCAATCTCACATCAATAAAAGGTTATATCGACCAAGAAGGGCGGGGGGGGGGGGGCATTACGATAACGAAATTCACAAATCCGGCTACCCTAAGTTTATCAATATTCAATTTAAAACATGTTTTAACAACAATTGTAACTTATTTGGATTTGGCGAAAGCTTTCGATACTGTCGATCATCAAATATTACTAGATACACTTTATTATATTGGAATTCGGGGACAGGCGTTGGATTTACTTTCAAGTTATCTTAATAATAGATATCAAACAGTTAAAATAAAAGACAATGAAAGTGATAACAATGTTGATTAAAACAGGTGTTCCGCAAGGTACCATCCTAGGACCACTACTTTTTATACTCTATATTAATGATATCTTGTAAGAAATCCCCATAGAAGCAATACTGTCTTATGCAGATGACACTGCAATTATCGCTACTGGTGATACCTGGAGCGAAGCTCAAGGAATCATGAACGAGTATCTATTGCTAATTGATAAGTATGGTTAGCCGTTAACAAACTATTATTAAACGTTGATAAAACTGTATATGGGCGGTGTTTGTCAAAAAGTTGAACAATTCTCGTCCCTCCTGTTTTGCAAGGTAACAGGGCATTATATGAATCTCAAAAAATAGTACTACAACCGGATTATCGTAAGCAACGATCTGCAAAAGTTTTAGAATATCAAGTATTTTCTATTCTGAGTAAAAAATAGAAAATCATGCAAAATATCTTGTCCGTCCCATGTCCCAAGCCTTAATTTCATTCGAATATACCAAGAAATTTAGTAATACACTAAATTTTAACCAAAAAAGAATACACAGTGGGTTAAGTCTTAGTTAATCCAAAAATGATGCGCGACCTTTTAATGCATGTATTCTGTTTATGTACGGTTGTTTCGAAATGTGTCTCCTAGTTTTTATGTATTGTCCGTTCCAAGGGCTTTATTCAAAGAAAGTTGTATTAAAATATTCACAAATTAAAATGCAACCGATTCCTACTTGTAACTCTTATATATATTTTGTAAAAAAAGTTCACATATACTTATTTATTAGTATTGTTTTCTACAAATAATTAGTTAATGTTGCACTTTTACTACCGTACCTTTATTATATGTCTTGTCCGTCCAGCGAAAAAGCATTCAGTTTGAAAAATAAATATTTAGATCGAATTTGTTGTGCATTTGAATAAATAAATTACTAAAAAATATGTAGGCACAAATGTCTTATCCGTCCAACGATTACGTTAAATATACTAAAATAATCGAAGGCGGTAGCATCGAATACGACAAATAGGTAAATAAACAACATTTTAACCTATTTTGCGTAGATCATAATCGTTCATATTCTGGAAAAAGCGATGCAATTTTTAATTTGTGCTAAACAAGAGATATTTCATGTAAGGTAATATATATCAAATAATATTACATGAAAGTAAGAATATAGTTTTAAAAAGAGCCAACTTTTTGACAATCACCCATTATAAGACTTTTGGTAATCATTCCGATAGTGTGCCACAGCTAATAAATGTAATAATCAACCCCCGTGGAAATCATAAACTGTAATAAAACGTAAGGAAACGTTAGGAAACGTAAGAAAAAGTAGAAAAGCGTTTTATTACTTTAGATTACATTTTCTCATTGACAATTCCGCTCATTAAAAAGACTTCCATAGTGTCCAATATTCCAGAAAAATATTTTCTAAGTGCCAATGCTTCTTAATTAACTTAAAGTTTCTATTTAGTATAAGTGAATTGGTTTGTATTTTGCCTCGCCACCTATCGGTGGAAAATTCTAGCTATATTTTTTGTCATATAATTGCGAAACGTAATAAAACGTACGATACCGTAATAGAGTTTAACAATCCGTAGGAAACCGTAAAGAAACGTAAGAATGTCCAAAATCCAACAAAATCTTACGTTTTCTTACTTTTTCTTACGTTTTATTACTTTTTTTACTTCCACAGGGGAAGGATAAAAAATTAAACAGAGTTGAGATCTGCACATTACTTAGGAGTCATTTTCGACTATAATTTTAATTAGGATATGTATAATATACGAAGCATCATTAAAAGAACAAAATATCTAGTATATACTTTTTATAAAATTTCCAAATAGAAGCGAATGACAGTAACATTGATAATGATGTACTGTGCTTTGTTTCATACCCTAGTGTTAGAAATCTATTGATTAAAAGAAAAATAATAAAAAAAAAGAAATCTATTTATTGCAAAACCTACAAAAAAAATTTTTAAAACTAATGAATAAAAATAATTTTGTACTACAAGATAACCCATCGAATCTGAACAACTGTTTATTTTTGAAGTTCTAAGATACCATTACTCTAATCTCAAAAACAAATATACCGTCACGGACCCAGTTCCTGATTAGCTAAGAGCAATTCCTGATCAACTCTGATTTCCATAAAAGCCAATTACAATTGAACTTTTTAGACTTTGAACAAGAAAATCTAAATAGTAGATAGTTATATCTGCAATCTTCAAAAAAGTTTCGCAGCAACAAGTTTAAAGTAATATTTTATGTAAGAAAATGATTAGGAATTGGGTCCTGATCAGGAACTGGGTCCAAAACGGTACCTCAATTCAAGCAGTATTACTAGGAAAAAGAACCTAGTCATACCGAGTAACAAGGAAAAAGTTAGTAATAAAAATAGTTACATGAAAGCTAACTTTTAATAGTCTACCAAATAATCTGAAAACCTTAGACATAGATAAAGTCTCTCAAAAAATTAAGATAAAAAATTGGATAAAATCCTACATTTAAAATATCACTGATATATTTGTTACTTTTGTCGCATATTGTATATTTAGAAATATTAAGGAGTTGAAGAATTATAAGCGAGACTTATAGTTTTAAGTTTAGTTTTTTAAGTTTAGTTTTTAAGTATATTGTTATATTTTACATTCTATTTTATATGTTTTTCATTGCTACCAGATCTGTGAACAGGTAACACGTTTACCTCAGCAGAATTTATATATATATTCTGTAAATGTATCTGGTTTTTTTAAATAAATAAATAAATTATAAAACCGAAAACTAAATCTAACTACCCTAAGGGTGAAATCAGATGGGACGGAATAGACGATGGAATAGAGTGTGTGTAATAGAAAGTCTCCAATCAGCGCTATTCCGACCTATTCCGTCCCATCTGATTTCACCCTAAAAACAAAAATTTTTAATTTAAAAACATGTTTATTTGATTTGCAAATTAAAATAATTTTTTTGGCATAAAATGAAAAAAAAATTGATTGATGACATTACCTATATTTATTTATTGTAATACATTTAAACTTCATAGGTATATATTTTATTATGTACAAAGAAAATTAAATATGTAAAATTAATTATATAAAAAAAAGTAGAAAACTAATTAAGTAAAATAAGATAAAAAAGTACCTAATATCCTAAGTATATTATTTTCTATGAAATTATTGGAAGAGATCATCCTCGTAAACTTTTATATCTCTTTTATCCTTATGGGCACTCTTTTGAGTGTAACTTGCTGCCAATGATGACCACATTGAACTGGAAGTTGTGTCATTTATAGGATCAATCACTGGCTGTCTTCTTGCCATTGAAACTTTCAACTGAATCGATGAAGCCATAATTCCATCCATCTCACTTATTGCACGCTCAGCTGATTCTGATTTTTCAAAAGTAATGAAACCTCTGTTGACATTAAAATTAAATTCATAACATTAATCTGTAGAACAAGATTTACATTAATGAAACTGATCAGCAATCCATGTGAATAATAAACATATATAAAAGGAAATATGAAATATATTTTATCAATATAGGGTACTGGCTCCAGTAGTCAGCCATCTAAGGAAAAACTTGTATTCAAGCTATTACAAAAAATTCAGAAACATCTTCGTTTCTTAATTACTAGTTCTATTACACTTTAAATTCATTCAAATTTTTGATAAATATTTATTCTTGCTTAAAATATTTACAGGAACTTATAATATGAATTTTAATAAAATATGATGAAAGCACTAGTAGTGGACCACTGCAATCTAGTACTCAGCTGCTTGATCGCTAGTACTCGACCAGGACAATTTGAGGCAATAAATCACATTTTAAAAACATTGTTTATTCTTTTTAATAGTTCTAAGATTTAAGTTTAGCTATAAGATTGAATAAATATTAAATGAATGAAATTATTAAATATTAATTAATTGTAATGATCATTACAATTAAAAGTGACTTTGGACAGGGGTTACCGACCAGGCGTAGCTGACTATTAAAATTCGACAAAAATTAAAAAATCTCAACCACCTGTAAGCACATATCGATAAAGATGTATTGAAAACAGATTTTATTTTATGGTTCTTGAACTATTTTAATGCCAGACTTAAATGTTTAAATGGCATAGATCATTAAAAAATTATTAACCTAGCAATATTTTGTCCATGAGTTTATTTTTTAAAAGAAAATTGCCAAAGTGGCTAATTACTGGTGGGTGGCTGACTACTGGGGTCACTACCTTATTTACAATCATTTATACTAACTTTTTCTCAGCCTCCATAGAAATTTTTAATATGTTTCCAAAGGCTGCAAAATGTTTCTTAAGAAAATCTTCTGATATTTTGTATCCAGAAACAAATATTGTATTGCCTTTGATAGGTCTTGTTTCTGGTTTAGAGGATACTGGTTTTTCAGGAGTACCTGTATCTTCAGGATCAGTAGCAGAGACAAAGCTGTCATAAAGACCCTTCACTTTCGGCCTTGTTGGTTCACTATCATCTTCTTCCGGTTGTATTGCCGAGAAAGGTTGATACGATGAAACAGTTTTTTCTGTACTATTCAATTTCCGCTCCAAACCTCGAGGTCTTTTAAATGCTTGTTCTGGACGTTTTGGAGTTTTTGGAGCAGTTATAACACCTGACTTTATTAACTTTTTTGCAACTTCGCGAGCATCTCTAGCTTCTGTTGGACGTTTGGGTGCTTGAGGAACCCGTTCTGGTTCTGGTTTTGGAGATTTCAAGTCTTGCAATGCTTTTTTCTAGAAACGAAATTATTAAACAATAAACAATAATTATTTTTCAGTTTTTAAATTAAGTATTAAGAAACCAATGTTTAATCTATGTTAGTTACTCAAAATCATTAGCGATGAGTTGTTATTCTCATCTCTTTTTGAATTAGCTTTAAAAAAATGAAGTAAGAATAGTTATTGTTAAAAGTAATTATTGATATATGATGTAAACAATCAAACATAACCTGTATGAATTTTATAAATTGTAAAATTATCACGTATAATAAATATAAAACTACCTTTCTTTTTAGTTTATTGTATTTAACTTGAAGCATTAACTCTTCTTCTGTTAAATTAGATGGAAAATGTAAATAAACCATGATTTTGTATAATAATTGTGACGCATTCCATTCAATCGCAATTCCCGTCTGCAATTACGGAGAACCTGCATTGGAGAACTTATTTTAAGGTTATGAATCATAAACGGTCCTGATTCCTGAGTAGTCGTCTGCAGACTGCAGTTCTCGTCTGAATGTGGATTCGTCGTTTTTTCGACAGTACCACATTATGAACTCAACATTGTATTTATTTCAGAGCAGTTATTAATTTTAAATGGTCAGAAATTGAAAACAACACCATGTACGGAAACCGAGTAAGAGATTTTGTGAATATAAAGCTTGTAAAAAGAAAATGTCACAATATCTACCACAATCATCGTTTAGCCGGTAATACTAATGTTATTATACTAAAAATAATAGTTAAAACTATTATTTTAACTTAAGTAATTTGAATGTTATGATAATTTGCTTAGAGTTTCCTTTAACTTTTCAATCGAAGGATGTCGAAAGAGGATGGTACGAAGTTTGGGAGAAAAATAAATATTTTCAACCAAAAGACAGTAATGACAAAAGTTATAGAATGATTTTACCACCACCAAATATTACAGGTACGTTGCATATAGGCCATGCCTTAACTGCAACAGTTCAAGATGTTTTAGCACGATGGTAATTATTACTTTGCCTATCTATTTACGTTTATTAATAAAGTAGAAATTGTATTGACAAGCTGATATTAATTTAGGTATAGAATGAAAGGGTATTCTGTACTTTGGGTACCAGGTTTAGATCATGCTGGTATAGCTACGCAAGCTGTTGTTGAAAAATATTTACACAAAACAAAGGGCATTAAAAGGATTGATATGACCAAAGAAGAATTTTTAAGAATTATAACTGAATGGAAAGATGTAAAAAGCAATGTGATAAAGACACAGTTAAAATCTTTAGGAGCAAGTTTAGATTGGTCCAGAGAATATTTTACAATAAGTAAAGTGTGTAAACTACTTAAAATTATATTTTAACAGAATTAAAAATTTTCACACATTTTCTTATCATTTTAATTATAGGATCATAATCAAGCTGTTACAGAGGCATTTATTACACTCGATAAACGAAATTTACTGTATCGAGATAAAAGATTAGTAAATTGGTCTTCAGCTTTAGGCAGCGCTTTGTCTGATATTGAGGTAGAATTTGAAACGCTGACATCAAAAACAGATATTGAAATACCTGGTTATAACAGTAAAGTAACCTTTGGTCAAATTTATGAAATTTCATATGATTTGAAAGATTCAGGTAAGTTTAAGAATGTTTTATGACTTATATATGAGACATAGGAGAATTATTTCAAATTAGTGATTTATAAAATAGGTGAAAAATTAAAAGTTGCAACCACAAGGCCAGAAACATTGTTAGGAGACGTAGCTCTTGCTGTTCATCCAGATGATGTACGTTATAGTCGGTTTATAGGTCAACAAGTAAAACACCCTTTGAAAGAAACTTTTTTACCTATAATAGCTGACCAAAATGTAAAAATGGACTTTGGCACAGGTAAAATTGTTAGAAAATTAAATAGTTACATCTTTCTTCATTTTAGTTTATTTTAAACAGTTAATTGTTTAAGATAATATATTAGTGAACCAATTGGAAGCATTATAAAATCATAATTATAAATCTATTATAGGAATTGTCAAAATAACTCCAGCTCATGACCAATTTGACTATACCATTGCTAAAAAGCACAATTTGGAGATATTTGATATTATTGATGAGGAAGGAAAACTAAATGATAATGCTGGACAGTATAAAGTGAGTGTTGTTTATACATTGTAAATCGTTAATTCAAATAATAAATAAAATTCTATAAAAATATAAAAACAGGGACTACCAAGGTTCATTGCACGAAAAAGAATTCTAACAGATTTGGTTAATTTAGGCTCTTTAATATCAGTAAAGGATCATGAAATGCAACTTCCTAGATGTTCACGCACAGGAGATATTATAGAACTATTACTGAGAGAACAATGGTTTATTAAATGTAAAGATATGGCTTCAAGAGCTTTGCAAGCTGTTGAAGATGGATCATTAAAATTTGATCCTTCTTTCCATAATAAAACATGGATTGATTGGCTCACAGATTCTAAAATTAGGTGATGTATAAATATGTTTTTATGTATAAATAGTATAATACTTTTAATATATTAATCATTGATAGATAATTAATTATTAAATTGTTTATTTATTTTATTATTTTTATAATTTTAGAGATTGGTGTGTTTCAAGGCAATTATGGTGGGGTCATCAAATACCAGCTTATCATTGTGAAGTAGATAATGACACAAAGTGGATAATTGCTCCATCTAAAAAAGAAGCACTGAAAATAGCTATAGAAAAATATGGAAACAATGTTAAGATACAACAAGACAATGATGTACTTGATACATGGTTTTCTTCTGCATTACTGCCCTTTTCATCCATGGGTTGGCCAACTAAAGTAAATTAAGTTTTGAATATTGAAGTTATAAGTAACAATAAGCTTATAATTTTCGAATCTTTTTTTTCATTAGGCAGAAGATTTTCAAAAATATTATCCATTGCATTTAATGGAAACAGGTCATGATATTTTATTTTTTTGGGTGGCGCGCATGGTTATGTTAGGACTTGAATTGACTAATGAACTTCCATTTAATGTACGTATTTCAGATTTCTACATGCTTTGTTTTTTTTGTGTAATTAATAATATATTTTTCCTAGGAAATTTTGTTGCATGGAGTTCTGTGCGATGCTCAGGGAAAGAAAATGTCCAAAAGTCGCGGTAATGTAATTTTTCCTGAGAATGTTGTGGATGGAATCTCTTTAGAGGTGTATATCATAAATAATCATAAATTTTTTCCTACTTAATATTAATGTTTAATAATATAATTTTGTACAGAAATTAAATGAGCAAGCTAAGAAGAGTTTTGAGGATGGTATACTAAATCAGACTGAATTAAAAAGAACATTATCGATGAATACAAAAATGTTTCCAAATGGTGTACCTGAATGTGGGGTTGATGCTCTTCGTTATACATTATGTTCTCACAATATAAAAGGTAGATACTTTAAGACAATTAATAGTTTTTTTGACTGTTCCTTAATTTAAATAACTTTTATTATATCTACATTTTTTCAGCACGCACAGTGTCTTTCGATATTCTTGAATGCCAACAAAATAAATTCTTTTGTAATAAAATTTGGCAAGCCAGTAGATATGTATTACTTATGACAAGTGATGATCCTATTGAAACACCTAAAACATTCACAACAATTGATCAATGGATACTGAGTCGATTATCATGGATGGTAGAAACTGTAAATCATGAACTTAATCAGAAAGCTTTTTATAGAGCAGTAGCAGCCATAAAGGAATTCATGTACTATGAATTTTGTGATTATTATATGGTTAGATTTTATTTATATTAACGTAAGAAATTTTAAAAAGTGAATATTAATAATTTAATTCAAAATATTTTTCAAGGAAGGAACAAAGCCAGGATTCAAAAGTGAGCAACACGATATTATCTCTAGCCATAGGTACACACTTGCGAAATGTTTAGAAGTTTCATTGAGGATACTTGCACCAATAACTCCATATCTCAGTGATGAATTGTATTCTAAATTGTCAGAAAAATTGTCCATATTTGATTTTAATAATTCACTGTTGGAGAGCTCTTACCCCACCAAGGAAGACTTTGAAAATTTACGCAATCAAGGCTTAGAAGAAAGAATGGGCGAAGTTATTAAAGTGATTCTGTCTATAAGAACTTTATTAGGAAATGTGAACAAGAAGGAAACTGTAGAAGGTACCATTTATTTTTCATATAGACTTTAGGATATAGCTATCTTTATTCTTATTTAAAATTTTTATTTTCTTAGGTTACATTGTTGTAAATACTATTGAAGATAAAATACTATACCAAGAGAGTATTAATGTTATTACAGCAGTTAGTAAGCTATTAAATGTTAAAGTTGTTCAATTAGAAAATTATGAAAGGAATAAGAAAAGCATTTGTGATAATTTTGAACTTAATTGTTCTATACATCTCGTAATTAATGATGAAGCTGTTCTTGAACAAGCAAGACAGAGTATTGAGAAGAAAAGAGTGAAAGCTACAAAAAAATTACAAAACTTAATTAAACTGATCTCTAATAAAAAGTATGCATCAGATACACCAGAAGAAGAAAAATTAAAAGATCAAAAAAAGGTGCATATGTCAATATTTCCTTATGCTTTTAAGTGACATTAATTTAAATATTTTTTTTAGATTTTACTGCTTCAAGGAGAATTGAAAAGGATACCGCTATCAACGTGATAAAAATACTGTATTAATTTTTTTTTTGTAAAAACGTAGATTTATTTATTGTAAATAATTTTTTAAAAATAAAAATTTACAAATAACTTCTTTCCCGTCAATTAAAAATTACTTATTATCAACATCCATTTCGTCATCAGAATCTTCATCGTCTTCATCGTCATCGTCTTCTTCATCACTACCTTCCTCAGAGTCTGATCCAGAACTATCTGACTCCAACCATACTTGAGATGATAAATCATCTTTTGTTATTATTGTCCATTCATCTAATTTTTTACAATCTGTATAAATGAAAAAAAGACAATATTTACGTGATTAAAGTGTTAAAGAATATGTCTAATCTTATGAAAAGTAAAATTTTTACCTAAACTATAAAAATCATTCAAAGTATACTGCTTATCACCATCTTCAAACATGCCTCCATACATATACAATATATTATGCTTTACAGCTAAACCGGGATTGATTCTAGCTGATGGCGTGAAAATGTTTATAGTTGTTCCATCATCGGCAACGACTTTATTAGTTGCAGGTGCTGGACCAAGAGTTACCTATAGGAAAATTTTAAATTATAATGCTTTCCATAAGTACGTTAAAATATTTCTTTAAATAAAAGTTACTGTAAATATTCCATCATCGTCTGTCACTACAGTTTTTGCAGGAGTAGTTTCCATTGGTTCATCGTTTACGATTTCGTCTTCCTCTTCGTTTTCTTCTTCATCGTTATCATTTTCTACATCTTCATTATCTTTAACTTTTCTTCGTCTTCTTTTCACTGCACTGTCACTCTTTCCACTTAGGGTAACTAAAAATGTTTTATATTAAGTGGATTATGGTATTTGCTATAAATGTATCAATTTGTACTTTTGTTAGAAAATACAATAAAATTAAATCATTTTATTCTACCTGTGTGCCATTGCAACTTATTTAGATTAAATGCAACAAGGTCATTGAAGAAAGTTCCATGCAGTTCTTCTTCATTGTCCTCTTCGTCATAAACTCCTCCAAACATGTAAGCTACATTTGGTTGAACAATTACAGCTGATGCACTGCAACGAGGTGATACAGTTATTCCACCTTGTTTTACAATAGACCATTTCCATTTCAAGCCAGTTTGATCGTTTTCTTATGAAAAGAAAATTGTATAAAAATTGTCAAAATTTTGTGTTTTCATTTAAAAGTAATTTTATACTGATAGCTTACTTTCAGGACTTAACAAAAACATGTCTGTGTGAACATGACCTTTGTCAACATCTTTTTTTATTCTTTCTTTACTGTAACCACCATAAACAAGAATTTTGTTTTCTGGAGTAGGTAGAACTATACATCCTGATCTAGGCGCAGGTGGATTTCCTGTATAAATTTTTTTTTTTAATTATTGTTTTGGATTTCAAACTGTTATTAAATAAGTAAAAACTGTTTGATTATGTATATATCATAGCCATTTAGTTTATTTCCCAGTTATCATTGATCGCAATTTTTTTTATGATGATACTCTGATCAAAATCTATTGCAATTCGTCTTTCGTAAATTTCAATTTCCTTTTCATCGAAGTAGAAGAAAACGAATCTGGATAGTTGGTCAGAGATTCAACAATACGAAAATCGTGATTGACTATTCAAATTCGTTCTTCTTCCACTTCAAGCCTGGACTCTGAGTGCTGGTCCATGATCACCTACAATACAAGTTTCTCTTTCTTCTACTGCACTTATGCACGGAAAAAAAGATCGAAGCGTAGCGTCTCGAAACTTCATCAAGGCGCCACGATTCGATTGTTTCCATGCGTACTGTTTGGGGGTCTTGGGATGTCTTAGATTTTACACAAGCTGGAAGAGAATGCTTTATATTTTTGTATAAACAATGCTAGTTTTGCAAATTTTGTTTTCGAATACCTGCTGTTTACAAATCTTCAAATTGCTAAGATCATTTCAGATTTAGTTAACTGCCTAGGTAGTAGTCTGAGTGTCTGAGTGAATTTATACAATATGACGATACAAATGTTTTTGCTGGCATTCATCTATTTGCCAACATTATTCAAATGCCTAGGAATTAAGCTAAATGCTGGATTCTTGTAAATGCTTATGACATATTTACCTGAAGTCTCAATTTTACTCCATGTATAAGTGGCCATGTTAAAACAATAGATGTCATTAAAATATTTGTAATCTCTTAGATTATCATGAAAACCTCCAAAAACATATAAATTTTTTTTAATATTAATCATTCTATGACCACTTCGGGCTGAGGGACCTCCAGAAGCTCTATGTAAACATTAAGAAATAGTTTTTCTTACTTAATAAATTATTAATTATAGTTACAAATATAGAAAAAAGTAATTATTAGTTTCTAAAGAATGATCTAACCAAAGTTAAAATAAAACAGAAAAAGAGAGATAGAAAAAGAAGAATCTACAACTAATGATTTAAGTGGCTGAAAACGCTAAGTCTATGTTAACTTACTTTATTTTTTCCCATTTCTTATCTCCAATGTGGTAAACCCAGAGATCTCGATAATGATAAAATTGTGACTCCGATGGACTAGAAAATTCTCCTCCAAATACCCAAAGTTCACCCTTATTCGACTGTGTAGCTATTGCTTGATGGCCACATCTAGGTGGTGGTGCACCAGGTGCCTTAACGACAGTCCACTCATTTTTGTTTATATTGTAAAAAAACATGTCACCGTAAACAACTGTTTTCTGACCATCGTGAAATTCACCACCAAACATAATAAGTTCATCTTTGAGAGGGTGAGGAGTTAGAGAAAAGTTTACTCTTCGAGAAGGTGGAGCGACAATGGCTTCCACAACTTTCTGCCTTTGTGCTTCTTCTTTTTCGATTTGAGCAACAACTTTTTCGATATCGTCCTGAATAGAGGAAATTTACAATCATTAAACAAACAAATTCTTGCTGAATTTTATGTAGGTAAAATCTTCTAACCTCTCCCAAAGCAACCAATTCCTTCTTCATTTTCGCATTTAATTTCTTTTCGGTTTTCTTCAATGTTTTTTCAGTGCCACTGACCTTCTTTTTCTTATCTTTTTTCCCCATTTTCAAAAATAATTAAGATAATAACAAGAGATTGACTAAAGTTAACCACTGTGCCGGTTACGGCAAGTATATTTACAGCCGCGACATGTGCGGTTGGATAAAGACAACACGCACGTTATCACATGGTAAAGAGAACGTATTATTGAACAAAGATAGAGATAAAACACCAGAACACGTGGACGGATGACAAAGTAAAATTATCTTATATCGTTAGAAAGTATTTTCAAAGAAGATTGTCAAAATAGAAATTATTATTTTTTAACATTTTGTTAAAAAATGATAAACATAGTTATAAACTTTTTTTTTAGAAAATGATAAGACCAAATTCTTGTAAAAGTTTGGCACAGAAAATAAAAATTAAATAATGTAAGTTTTTTATTTAATTAAATTTATTAATTTATTCAAAATTTATGTACATACAAATTTTAGTGTCATTTTAGAGAAACAGTTACAACCTTTTTTTGAAGATTCATAATTTTGATAAATAGCTTATATAATTGATAGCAAAATATATATACAAATTTTTATAATTATAAATCACAGGTGTGTTTTCAAGCAAGCTTACTGCATATACGTGAAGTTCTATTTCTCCATAGGAGATAATAATCAGCTATATCTTATATCTATGTATTATAAATAGAATTTATCAAATACTCTGAATAATATTATTTTGTATTTACTAGAAAACGTTGCATACATTTTCTTTTTTACATTTATCGGTGTCCACTTTTTGTCATGAGTCCTTCTTATTTTCAGATCTATTTAACTCCTTATTTGATGTACTTTGCATGTTTTTTAGTTCTGAGGGACCTTCAATTTGCTTAAGTCCTACATCTAAATGGCATTTTTTCTTCAATATTGCACCACCAGTAAACCCTAGAAAAAGTACATTATAAAGTTAATTAAATTATTTAAGCAAACAAAGCTTAGTAGTAATTGTTCGAACATTTTATTTTCAATACTCCATTATTTTCAAATTGTTTATAATATATATATATATATATATATATATATATATATATATATATATATATATATATATATATATTCTATAACAAAAAAGAATTGATAATTGTTAATATGTGAATAATAAAAATTTACCAAGAAGTCCTCCACCAATGGCTGTTAGTCCTCCAAATTTCAAGCCTGCTAATAGTCCAACTGGTCCTCCAAGACAAGTTCCAAGTAAAGCTCCAGCCAGTGGATATGCCGTGAGCTTGTATTTTGATGCTTGTTGTAAATGTTTCGTTCCACTTTCCACATTTATGTGAGCATCTTCTACATTGTCTTCAATCCTGTTTACTGATTCTGCTTGTTCCTGTAAAATATAAAACAAAACCATTTTTTTTATTTAATAGTATCATATAAACAAAAAAATGCACAAATTAAACATAAATATTCCTACTAATGTAGTTTTGTCATGTACAAATTGTAAAAATAATAACTAAAAGATACAAGGAAAACTTACATGGACTATTTGATTGAAATCAATAAAAAGTTGTTGTAATTGATGTAGATCAGTTTGCAAGGAATTCCAGGCATGCAGACAAGCTTGCTGTCTTTCCAATTCTTCTTGTTCTGCCTGTACTTGGATGAAATGATTGTCAAATGGACTTTCTGTGGGCTGATCTTCTGTTTGAGGTGATGGACGCTGAACAAGGGGTAGATTTAACTCAAGTTCTGCCAGAATAAAATTAATAAAATGATAATTCATCCCTTTGGACGATAAGAACATTATATTATTAATAAAATTATACCTAAGTATTCTTTGATTGCATTCAAGGTACTTGCCCTTGCTTTCATTGTCAATTTATCAAAAGCAGCAATGTCACTGTCAAGCACCTGCGCTCTCAAAGTATCCATTTCGTAAAGCAGTTGCTTAAGCTGTTTGACTATTCTGGAAGCATTTATTTGCTCGGTGTAGACTCGATCCCAGTCTCGAACACCTTGAGACTATCAAATTAAAATTATGATTATTTTAATTTACTCTTCAAAAAGATTTGATAGTTAAAAATACTTACTTTTTTTATATTATTCTTGTGTCTTTTTAGAAGATCAAGATGATGCGGAATAGCTACATCATTAAATTTGCTAATAGGAATTTCTAAACGTTTTATTGGCTGTTTGAACACTTCAGTATCTGAAGACGATGACATTCTTTTTAAATATTTTCAGAATATATTATAACAAAGATGCGTGATATGTTAACTTTCTTTGTTCTTAAAATTCAAGTTAGCTATTTTATTGATGAACATTCCACAGTGTTTAACATGTTTCAATATTTTATAAAAACAAAATAAAAAAAATTTGACGTTAAGTGCAGTCTCAATCGATGTTCGGATATGTAAAAATGTACACAAATACTGTAATTAGCTGTTTATAAGTAAGACACGCACATACAGTTTTTTCTGTTCTAAAAAAGGCACACATACATCATAGGCACATTGCACATTTTACATAAACATGCAGAAAGAAAAACATAGGAATACGTGGCGCCATCTTCTGTTTTACTGTTAAACGATCAATTTCTCAGCGCTTACTCAAGATGGCGATGCTTGTATCAAAATAAAAAATTATCGGAATTTGTTATTGTATCATGGCTGTAAATGTATAATTTTGGCCAATAAAACTATACTATAAATTACCGGAAATTGAGATGTAATACAAAGTTGAAATTAAAAAATATAAATTAATTTTGACATTTTACAAGTACATAAGTACTTATTACCAATCTACAATAAAAGCAAAAATATCTTAATCGTGCTGAGAAAAAAATCTTTTTGTTGCTTTCTCAAAGAGAAATTAAGCAATAGCATATCTTTTTTAACTAGGAAGTTGCAAAGTGGCAAAATACAATTGGTAGAGTTCTGGTTTTTAAATTCAAGTATAATGGTCTACTAAATCTAATTTTAAAGATTAAAGTCATTATACTTTTGAGACTACCTATATTTTGTCGCTCTTATATTATAAATATAAGAGCGACATTTTATTAAATATACTGATATTATAATAGTATTGCTACTTCTGAGTCGTCTGGCCATACATGGCAGATTCTACTGATAGTTATTAATTGAATTTTATAAAGGTGACATCGCCGGTGTTATAGCAGAAAGCACACAGACATTTGTGTAATTATAGTTGGTTATAATTAAATTAAAAATTACTTGAAAATAAATATTTCTCATTGAATATTTTAATAGTTTTTTTTATATATCACTTGGCGATATAACGGGGACTTCAGTGTTCTATAGTAGTATGGTATCCCGACATAGCGACTACAAAAAGTTAAATGGAAAAGTTGTAGATCTTTGAAAAATACAACTTTCGTTTCTTGACACCAAGACGCGAAAATGCTTTTAAATCAAGTTAATAGTTCAAAAACGATTTTTGACATAGAAAAATGCAGTTTTTTACTATAAAACTTTGCAGGTATGCATTTTACATAAAAAAATTAATAAAAAAAGTTGTAGATCTCAAAATAACACAACTTTTTATGGTACCAAATCTTAAAAAAAATGCTTTTACACAAGAAACAGCCTAAAAAACGATTTTTTTACACATCATTTAATAAAATTATTTTAAGACGTCCCCTTTTCAAAAAAGAACAATATTCTTTTACTGATTTCTGTAAAAATAAACAGATAATAGTGTCAGCGTTAAATGTAAGCTTTAGTTTAGCGCTTCGCGTGAGCTGAGTTCGGTCGTGCCTCTAATGCAAAACGCGAAGCACTCGCTCTAAAGCTCTGGAGCAGGCAAGTCACATGCGGCCGAAGGCCGCGTGTGGCGCGCTAGTTTAAGTATATTTTGACCTTTTATGGTTTAACTAAGAAATTTGAGTGGTTTAAAAAAGTATTTTTTAACATATTCATGTATATCTATGGAATATATTGTATACTTTTACTGTTTGCACTTATTTCTCGCTTATAAAGAAAATTAAAATACCCCGCACCGCACTTCGCCATGTGATTCGTCAAATTTATTGTTTTTGACTAACTATTTCAATTTGTTTCAAGTTCAATTTTCATTATTCAATGTGTTTAATATGTCTATAAAAAAAGTGATTGTGTACGAGTTCGCCCCGTGCTTGGGGTAAAGTCGTAAAAACCTTGGAGCTAAGTTGTACAATGTATTTTAAATAAGAGAATTAAAAAAAATCAAAATTCCACACTAAAAAAAGTGTAGAAAAAATGAAGAAAAAGAAAATTCAATTAAAATTATAAATTCTCCAATTTAAAACACATGTACGACTTAGTCCCGTGGATGATGTACAAGTTAGTCCCAACTTTGAAAATATCTTGAAATTTATGTAACTAGCAGCAACAAAACTTTTTAAGGCTCACAAGGCGTCAAAATTTTCCTTTTTTGACTTATTTATGATGAATTTACCTGCTAGGTGCATAATTATTAACCTTGAAGTTTAATTCCAACTTTTGAACAATGTAAATTTACAGAAAATTGCTTTAATTTTGACAAATGTACGTTAAAATTTAGAAAACCGGTACCAATACGTAATTCTATATATGCGCTATTTAGCGACAATAATTTATATATACAATCTACATTATTGACCCTGGCTAAACAACGCATCCTTAAACTAAATATTTAAAGTGTACAACTGTATGAGTTATCCCCATCTCTCATCTATACAGGTAAACAAGTGTATAAATGCATTCCTAATACTTATAGTATGCCAATTAGGATCCATCAAGTTAAGATTAAAAAACTGTTCTGAACGATAAATAATTATTTTTACATTTTTCCAGTATGCGGGGTCTGACAGGGCTAATTATCTTCTTATTAGTAATTATAAATATTGACTATTGAGTATTGAGTATTGAGTATTATTATTTTAGGATGAGGCGCCTGAACTGATGGTGACCTACGCACACACGGGCAATCCCTTGGCGGCAAACAGCCTATTCTCAGTCGAAGTTTTGAGCCTCCCCTAATTAGTCCGGGCCCTCTATCCAGCGGAAGGCATCTTAAGTGTGCCACTTGGTAGTGCATCTCCAATCCCTCCTTATGGAAAAGCACTCCGGTTGTCACTGACCCGATTTCCTAACCACATTGAGACGAACCTCTACACCAAAGCCGCGTTATACTTTTCTCGCAGTGATGGCGCACTCCATCCGACATCGAGCTCAGAGGAGAAACGGTTTTATACTACTTTGTAGAGCATCGGCCCCGACGACTTCACGAGGTCAATCGCCGACGGACCATATCTGCGGCGGCCCAAACCTTCGACTGGCTGGACCTACAAGCTCAAGGTTGGTGCCGAACCACTAGAACCGCGATGAAAAGTTAACAGGTGAAACTGAATTAAAATTCAGAACAGAGGTAAAGGCGAGTTTGCCGAGTCCGGGAATCGAACCCAGTCCGTAAAATTAAGTACGCTAGCGGTCCGAGCTGACCCGACGTTCTAACCAACTGAGCCATCGCGGCTTTAACAACAATTGTAAATATAAAAATTATAAAAAGTGTCGCACACAGTATAATACTATTTATCGTCTGATCATTTTATCTTCACCAATTCTATGTATTACTAACGAGAAAATCGCTATCGAATCAATTTTCTTTATCAAATTTATTGGCAAACGGATAGTTTAATATAGTTGAAAACAATTTCGTTCTCAACAAAGTTTTATATAATACCTACTATATCCAGCACAACTTTCTATTAGTTCGCGTAAAAATAAACTATCTTTCATTATCGTCTTTTTCTCTACCTGTATACATTTTCTGTCCGGATGAAAAACAATAATTGCTTCATTCGTTCCGATGGTCCGGCGCGCGTGCTCTCGCTGCTCACCGGCACTTCCAAAAATAATCGCTCGATACGAAGCCATGCGGCGAAATGAAATTTCCAATTTCAATTAGGGAAAAGAACCGCGCAAACTTCTATCTCTTTTTCGCTTTTCACATTCACACATACCCGACGTGTATTATGTATAATGTGCATATCCACCCCTCGTCTGGTTAAAAATTACTAATTGCATAGAATGATAAAATATTTATAATCAACCAAATATATCGATGTGAAAAAAAAATCACGAAAAATACTTCCGATTTCACGGATTCGCAGACTAAAATGAACTTTAGTGGTTAATCCTGAAAGCCACATAATATATTTTTTTAGCATTTGATTAAAAATTTATAACTAAAAAATTATCAATCTGGCACAAAAAATAATATAATAAGTAAACAAAGTTGACTAAAAATTGTAAAAAATGAATCATTTAAAATTGTTTAAAACTAATTATAAATGTTTTTAAAACCATACGGAATCTCAAAACTCATCACAACTTTTCTGTTTTCTGTATAAAATGTAAAAAGAAATTGTATTTATTATACCTATTTATCCAAAAAGTTAGAATAAATATATTATAATACGCGTGATTTTTGATAATTTACTTTAAAAAAAGTATTCTAAATTATTAGAAATTACAATAATTTCTAATTTATTCTGTAAATATTTTCTTTTTGTAAAACTGCGAAAATTCGTGATAAAGTGTTTAATTTGTTCACGAATAGGTATTAATTTAGTTTTGCGAAAAGTCGAAAAATATATTTGTTCAATACCGAAAAATGGAGGTGTTTATAATAGACATCAAACAATTATTGACAAATTTTAATCATTTTTCCCAAATATGGGCAATGTTTCATATTAGGTATACCTGTTCAACAGAATTTTACATAGTTTTTCGACAAATTTATATCCACCACGGTTGTCCAGCAACATCGATATCGCACAATGAGGAATAAATTATTCGCGTGCATGATTCGCAATCGCTCCCGCGCAACTAAAAAATCGCCATGTTACGTGGCAAAAAATTGCGAAACACTCCCTCGCTACGGGTATCCTTAAAAAATTTCCAATTATCGCGACACACGACGACCACGACGACGGCACAAAGCGTCCAAGTTCAAGCGTCGCGATCGACGGCGGCCAGGCGCGAGCGAACGTCGAAGAGTGGATAGAAAAAAAAGGGAAGAAGAAAAAAAAAAAGGAGAAATAAAAAAACGAACGCAAAAAAAAAGACGAGGCTACGAGATATTCGCCGAGGAGAATAAAGCCGAGGGGGGTCGGTTGCGCGGGCTTCCAGTTCCGGTAATGAAAAACCGATTGCGACGAAATAGGCTGCGCGAGGCCTGCTCGTGACGTGCAATCGAATCTTCTATTCTGCAGTTATCTTGCTCTTCCTGTTTCGCTCACTCTCTCTCTCTCGTTCTCTTTTTATCTCTATATTCCGCTTTCTCTTTTTAACCGTTCATACTGCTACTTCGATATATAGTGTACTCGTAGTGCGGGGAAAAATTTGGATTTCCGCCTTTTTTTTTGTTTTGAGCGCGAGTGCGGCGCGCGGTATTGTGCGCGTCGAGTGATTTTACTTTGTTATACTCGTGCTGGAGTAGGTAGAGAGAAAGAAGCAATTTTGCTTTTTTCAGCGGTTTTCTCGTAACTCTTGTAAATCTGTCGTTCGCGGAATTTTGATCGTTATACAAAGGATATTGAGGTTTATTTGACGGCTAAAATAGTTATAGGTTGAGGGAAAATTGTGCTTTTTTTACGGGTGTAATTGAATAAGTATTACCTACGAATAATAAAAATAAAGAGTTTTTTCTAGGAGAAACCTTGACGATTTATTAGCCGATACATCGCCAATTTATCACTTTTTGGCCATATTATTACTGGTATTTTGGCTAAAAATCCCGCTTTTTTCTTTGAGGATGTAGCCTTTTGGCATAAAAGTGATCTATTTCAAGAATTTCGTTCTGAATCATTTGTTGTATATTTTATTCGTTTTATTCGTATTGGCTATGAAAACATTAGTATAGTTTTTGTCCTAAAAATGCTTTGTAAAAAAATTATTCTCCTGTACTTCGAAGAAAAGATAAAAACGTTATTTTCTTTAATCGATGTGTCAGCGGTCACCATCCAACTAGTGTTCCGGTGTTTAATTTTGTTTTCTAACTCTTTGTAAAATGACAAATATAATTAGAACCATTGCTCGATTGATTTATACAAAACTAAACTACGGATTGTACTGGGCAATGTTATTAGACAGTATTTGATACATACACAGTTTGGACTGAAATGATATTTATACCTCTACACTAATTCATTTATTACGAAAATATATTGAAAACTGAAATTCGGTGTAATTGAAATATGTGGGCATTTGAATGATACTGCTTATGCAGCATGCTATCGGGGATGTGACGGGTAGCTTACTTGAATAAAATTACTGTTTTGTGATAAAAGTGACATTTTGTGATTGCTGGAAAAAAAGTCTTTTGATAAGTCGTTACAAAGAAATAATTGGACACTCAGTAGTAAAAATTAAGAAAATTAACATTTTTCATGATTTCCACTTTATACAGAAATAATTCATGCACATAAATGTAAAGTAAAAATTAATAAAATTTAAACAATAGTTAAATAATTAAAACGACAAACTAAATAAGTAATTTTTAATACTTCTTTCAAAACTTGCAATTATTTTTTATCTGAAACGTACTTGTGACCTGTTGAATATTGATTCATCCAATTCAGAATGTAAAAATAATAACAAACAACCTATCTTTTCGCCAATAAAGCCAAAACTCTTTCTATAAAACGTATACTTTCGACTGTATCGTATTACAAAATCAGGCCAAACTATACCAATAAAATTGCGCGCACAGTATTTATCGACCACGCGCCGTAATTTCGCTATTCGAAAAATGCACGACAGATCTATGTAGCCGTGCATACAACCCATTTCTGTCTCTCTCTCTCTACTCGCGATATAGTCCTCAGCCATATCCTCCGTATCCATCTTCGTTTATTTCCCCGCTCTGTCTGAATATTAATTCGTCGATCTGCTTCTTCCCCTCTCGCACAGCTGTGTGTCCGTCCGTCCGTCTCTTTCTGTATATGTACACATATTGCGAGCTGTTCTCGCTTTCTCGCGCTCGCTTTCCTCTCGTTGACCCCCATTAGCTGTCATATTTCGCTTACACACATATACGTTTGTATATAGATCGCGCGACCTTTTATATGTCAGGGAGAAAACGCGCGAGCGCGCGGGTCACTTCGGTATTTGTCCTTTTGACCTTTCATTAAGCCGATATCGCGCGCCGGTGCATAACTCATCGAGTTCCGATGGATCTGGCTGGTGCGTGTGCGATGCCTTTTTTTTCCCGCGCACCGGGGGCTTCGGCTTCTTCCGCGCGCCTGTGTACCGATTTTTTTGCTGACGGTATTATTGTCGTTGTCGTCGGTTCCGGGAAGAGGGGCAGCGACGGATATAGATTTACAAAGGGACGTTGCAAATGGCGCCCGCGTGCGCTGCGAACGGTTTGTTGGGTGCTTTTTTTTTTGGTGGAGATTGCATAGTTTTTTTCCGGGGTGCAGCGAGAGTTTTTGCGCTTCGCGAGCAACTGCTCGGCAGCGGCGCTCGCGTACCATTTGCAGATTTTTCCGATTGCGCGCGAATATTAAGCAGTCTGCCCGAAAAAGTTGATGTAGCGGAGTTTTTCATTGTACTGCCAGAGTGGGTGTGCATTTTTTTTACTTTGAATTTTACGAAAAATGACTGCGGAGATGCAAAACTTAAATATATATTTGTAATTTTTGTTATTGTATATACAATAATATTTAGAAAAAACACTTTCTTAATAACGCAATATGTTTCGTTGAATAAAATTTATATTTCTTGGTAATTTTGTTTTATAATACTGTTTATGTACTGTTATCATAACATATTTTTCAATTTAGAAAAATGTATTTAAAAAATTTGCCTTTTCAATTTCAAGCTTTGCTCTGCTTTCCGCGAAATCACCACTTTACTGTCGGTCCACCTTCGAGTGGAGAAACATCATGAAACGCGCCACGCGCAAGTCCACTTTTTAGTTCCTGCAGTGTCGATAAAGATGATCTTGTTTTTATCCAGACGTTGTTTATTTTCTACATGGCGCATCGGCTGTTGGAAGTGTAATTTCATATCTAATCCCATTTAGGCTACCAGCGACAGTGACTTTGGTGTATTGATAATTATTCTGTACAAAAGTGAATTGTTTGAAGTCTTTATCGACGCTGCAGGTACAAAAAAGTGGACTTGCGCGTGGCGCGTTATTCTACACGGCATATGGTTGAATAATTACAATATTGGGAGCACAAACTTCGCGGGCTAAAAAATGGTCGACGAAAGGAATATATTATCATTACTAGTATATCTATATATATATATATCATTCCTCTCGGCCGCCATATTGAAACAATAGATGGCGTACGACAAATTTGTATTCCCAATAATGAAAATATACTATTGAAAGTAAATAATTTTTGCGCTAATTCTAAAACAGTCTGTGAATAACTGTTTTTAGCATAATAATAATGATAATAAGAATAACCTCAATATCTCAAAAACACAAGAAGTAGACCAATTCGGTTATGCAGAGCAACCACAGAAATAAAAACAAACACGAACCATTAGTCATAAATCGTTATATAATAAAATATAAAAAAGTATTCGAATAGAATATTCGTCGAATACTTTTGGAATACTGAGTATTCGTAAAAATTATTGCACTTATTTGTCATGTAAGACCTGTACCTCGAATTTTTTCTTATTTTGAAGTTTTAATTGCAATATTAAAAAAGGGATTCGAAAACATGTTTAGGTCGAATACTTGCCCATCTGTGATAATTAGTATTTAGTTAGTTAGTTTGTGCACTGGATATTTGTTTTATAACCTTCGGGAAATACCTTCTGTATGTGTCCATAATATGAGAAGGTCCATATTGGAGGACTCTTCCTTATATAACATAATTACGTTATAAGAAATTCAAAAATTCTTTTAACATGGCAAGCATATACACATAATAATAAGAATCAAACATGGATAAGTAGAACAGCTCGATCTGCTCAGACTAAACCTAACAGAATATCAGTATAACTGTTAAATACAGTTATGATTCTACATAAACAAGTTTTTAACTATGTCGATATTATATCACCAAACAACTCTAACAACTTTAAACAAATCCACGGAATATTAAATGAATGAAGTGTCTCACAAAATGTAAAACTCAAACAAAAATTAAAAATATACGTGATACTGTGAATTTCTTCCTTCTTTATAAAATAAAACCTTTTTCCTACTACACGACTTCTCTTTTATTAATTCGGAAACCCTCCCCTCCGTCCGTGGCAACTTTCGCCCACCATCAGCCTCCCTCCTGCACATAAAAACTTTTCCGAAACGAAAGTTATTCGAGGACGTATCTACATACACACTAGCTCTCGTGCACACATCTGCACATCTACATACAAACATACACGCAGATCGCATGCAAGCTCGCTGTAGCATTTGCTTCCGGCAGATCCATAGCTAGTTAGGGTCTCTGTTCCGGTCTGATTGCAGACCAACACGTTGCATTCTAATGCGCCGCAGCGGTTCTTACCCGTGCTTGAGATATACACAAATGAGGGTTTCTCTCTCTCACTCTCTCCGTGTCTCTCTCTCTCACCCTCACTCTCTTTCTCTCCTTCAGTCAAAGATTATTTGAGGTAGGCTTTGCGACTCAAAATTGTATCACGTGAATATTTTAATGGGCTTGATACTTTAATGATACTTTATACTTTACTTTTATAGATTTTCAGATCGCAAAGTGTAAGCAAGATTTAAAAAATAGAAACTTATCAAATTAAACAATACCTAGGTCGACATTGAAATTTCCATGATTTTTCCATTGTACTTGTAAAGAATTACTTGAGCTCCTTATGATATGTGAAACCACCGCACACCCATTTTCCTCAGTATTATAATATGAGCTCAAATCGGCGCGAAGTGCGTATCAATATCTAGCATCGATAATTTTTTCCCCTCAATATGATTTCACCAATGAGAATCAGTGCTGCAAAGAAACATATCATTTTCCTTATTTACTATATATATTTTCGTCGTTTGCTATATCTACGAAGTTAACTACTATCGGTTTGAAGATTGGCCCCTCAGTTTAAAATGAATAACTTTCACAAAAAAGTTCGTATATAATAGGAATAGCAGGACATTAAACGCATTTAACATGGATTTGAGAAAATACAATAATAATCACTTCGATTATAATCACGATAAAAAGGAATACAGTTACGATTTTTTTACACTTTCTTTCAATGTCAGCTTTAGAAGCCTGTCATTTTGCTAATAATGATAATAAATGTTTTAAAAGGAGATTTTTTAATTCGCGTTACTGCACGATAGTTTGAAGTTTTATAACAAACAGTACTTAATTCTGTAAGACATATTAATCAACTACCAAAGTACAATCATGGGTCACTGGAACTACGTATGATAATAAAAAGTGTCGAAATCAGAACGATGTCTGGGTATTACTGGCACATTTTTAAATCTTTTTAGTATGGTAAATGCCTTCTTTTCAAATGATGTAGAAATTAACCAAATTATTCGTTTATTGGTCTATTTTCAAAAGTCCAAATGTACAGACCGTTTTCATAATGATAACACAACTAGGTAAGCGTAACCAAATATTGTAAAAATGTAATTTCTTCCGAATTTATAGCTTTAAATAAAATTACTTTTATTCCCGAATCAACCGTAATGGCCACTTTATTGACCTGAAAAGTGGGAAAAAAGTAACATATGATACTTTTTTCCCGCAAATTTACGTTTGTTCCGGGTGCGAAGAAAGTAAAACATTTTCTTAACTATTCCTTTCTATATTAATATAAATTTTCAATACATTTTAGTTCTTACTAGGATCTCTTTTTTTTAAGTCAATAAAGCGGCCACAGTTAAGTCTGTGTGTAATATTCTGATTTGTTAAAAAAATTAAATTTGAACTTATTATCTACTAATTTCACTTATATACATTTGAAGTTATCGGTATGCAACTTGTGTAATCTTTATTATAGAAACATAAATTTAAATGTAATCATTTATGTAAAAGATATACGCAAGCATTATCAGGGTTTTTTAATCATCATTGTTTTTATTTCTCAAAGCAGGTGGTGGGGATAGTAGTATTTATACTCCTCCATGTCATGTATAACTTTCAGTTTATTTCCAACTTTAGTCGCAGCAGTCAAATATTATCAAGAATCAAAATGAAGTTTATTTGCACTTTGACTTTTATTGTATTAAGCGTTTGTCTGTTTAGTTCAATTCATGGTACGTTATTATTGTATAATTATTTTGGCTATTATTATTATTATTATTATTATTATTATTATTATTATTATTATTATTATTATTATTATTATTATTTTAATACTATTTCTTTTCATATTGATCAATTTGATAGAAAGACACTATATTTATTTAATTAAAGTCAAATTCTTTCAACTTATATTCAACGCTCTAGTTAAACATTTTGGAGTTAATTAAATAAATATGTTTAGATTTTGTTAACATTGAATATGTATACAGCTTATACAAAGGCTAAGGGCTAAGGCTTTCTACTCTTTTTTGTCGTATTTATCTTCCAAATACAATTTTCGTATTTTTTTTTAATTTTGTTATCAAGCTAAACAAATAATAATTAAATAAACAAATTTTATTTAATTTTCAAGTTTTGATGTCTTCGAAGTATTAAAATATTCACTGAATTTTAAAATAGGATGAAGCACAAGAATAAAAAAATCGGCCTTTTGAATGATTTGGGTTATAGCCTTATTATTCAGCTTTACTTACTTAGCGTTATTATTTGGGTTTTTTTTAAAAACATACAAAATAAACGACTGGTATTTGTGTCATACTCAGATAGCATTATACATACTATTATTTAACGTTTACCAGTAGTAGTTTAATGTAGTTTAATGAACATTTTTAAAATAGATATTTAATTCTTATTTTATAAAACAAATTTTTTAACATTTTTTTATTGTAGAAATCAAGTATTTTTTCATCAATAAACATAATGCAATTATGACAACAATTACTTTTAGGTCTCGTGTCAGTCGTATCAGAAAAATGGAATTTACACTGGCAATAAATAAGTTCTGAAATTAAATTTTCTTTGATAATGTTAATTTCTGAATGTGTCTATATTTTATATTTTAGAACTTCAAGGTATTTTATGCCTCAGAATTCTTAGTATATAAAACATTTATTCCTATTTTGTAAAGGTATTTTTGTTCAATTTTAAACATAGTTAGACCATATTTTGAATTCATAACTGGGGGTAACCTTAGCCCTGTAGTTTTTGCAAATATCAAAAAACAACATCTTTAAAAATGGTTCGTATTATTTATTTATAAGCACTATATGAAACTCTTAATCATAAAGTATAAGAAAAGAAAGCCTATTGTTAGATACAACGTTTCGCTCCACTCTTCCCTATATGGATCGGTTGGGAAATTATGCATTTTGAGTCGGGGATAAGAGAGTAGAAATGGCTGATTCACACCACTTCATCATGCACGCTTGAAATGAGTAATTTTTTATCCAGTTTACAGGCATTGAAGAAAATCTTTTTCTTATGTTAATTAGATACAATGATTTGGTTAATCGGTCTTAATAAAAATATGTAGATTTTTCGAAAGTTTAATAAACTAAATTAATTTAATGCTTAATAATTTTACAAATTAATGATCGTAATTAATCTAAATATTAATCTTAAATATTTTAGCTGACGTTCCAAAACCACGCCATAAGCGTGCATTAGCTCCTGAACCATGTCCGGAAAAAGTGACAGATAAAGAATGTGAAGCTCATGCAGCAGAAAAATCTAAAAACATGAATTATTGCCATGGTTTTTCCGTTAGCGATAAACGTATATTCTGGAATACGTAAGAATTTGTTTCGTTTGTATACTAATTTACATTATTAAAAATTACTAACACATCGTTACTCGATCAAATCTAAAATGGTAAATAAGGAATTCTACATAAAATGGCCGTTAAATGGTTTGAAAAGTGACGAAATAGTACATTATGTAACAATGGAATAAAGTAGATGATTAGTCCCGAAGGTGAGTTTACTGCCCGAGCGAAGTGAGGGCAGTAATCACTCTCGGAAATATTCGACTTTATTCCCGTGTTGCATTTATAACTATAAGTTAATAAGCATAAGCCCATCTTAACGAAAATGGTCACTTTTTGCCCTGAGCGAGACCAAAATTACACTTTTTGCCCGCAAAACTGATTAGCGGGAAAAAAGTTACTTCACTAGAAATTAGTCCAAATTTCTTTATTTCATCAAGTTCTACCAATAACCCTGATTTTCGATTGTCTTATAACAATATTGTCTTTTAATAGTCCATTAGTCCCGCTTTTCATGTCAAAAATGGCCACAGTTGAGATGGGCATAAAGTACTATATTTTACTCGAGAAAAAAGTCGATTTCTCCCTCGGGTGATACTGCCCTCGCTTCGTTTTGCTCGCTCGGGCAGTAAACTCACCCGCGGGTAAAATATTCGACTTTTTGCCGTTGTTACATAATGTACTATTATTGATTTAAATAGAGGGACTTCCAGTAAGAACTAGAATTTATTAAAAGTGTATATTAATATAGAGAAAAATAATTTTAAAAAGTAGATTTGCGGGAATCATATGCTACTTTTGTCCCGCTTTTAATGTCAATAAAGACGCCATTACGGTTGAGTCGAGAATAATAGTACATTATATAACAAGCAAAACGAGGGCAGTAATCACCCGAGGGAATAATCAACTTTATTCCCGTGTTGCATATAGAACTTTATTTCCGACTTAATTGTTGCCACTTTATTGACTTCAGAAGAGGGACCCTTGATAAGAACTAGAATTTATTGAAAATTTGTATCAATATAGACGGAATAAGTTAAAGAAAAAATATATCTTTACTTTTTTCCCACAAATTTGCTTTCTGCCGGGCGAAAGAAATGTGCTACTTTTTCCCCTCAAATTTGCGGGAAAAAAGAAAATGAGAGGTAATCATATGCTACTTTTGTTCCGTCTTTTAGGTCAATAAAGTGTCCATTACGGTTGAGTCGGGAATAAAATAAATGATGAGGCAGGCCTCTGCAACTTGATTTTCCTCGTTGTATAGGTCCTAAGATATACGAGAAAAATTTACAACATGCGGAAAAGACATTGTGACATTGTTTTATATGTATGTCAATTTCTCTTATGGGAATTTAACATGGGAATTATGGACTAAAAGCGGTCGTTATTGATAGGTTCAACGATCACTTGGCTCCAAACGGTGCAAAAAATTTGTTCATGCAAAATAATATAAAATAAAAGAAATGAGTTTTAATTTCAGATGCTGCATTGAAAGAGATTAACAATATCAATAGTTATGGAAGATCAACAAGTTCTTTTCTTCGACTTTATATTCTTTTACATGGAAAAATTGTTTACACCCTTCGCGTCTGACTGATTATTACATTAACAATGACCGTTTTTCGTCCATAATTCCGATATTGAATTTCAGTAAAAGAAATTGGTATACATATAAAACAGTGACATTAGGTCTTTTTGACATGTTAAATATTTTTCTTGTACATTTTAAGACCTATACATCAAGAAAAATTAACTCACAAAGGTGTGCTTCATCATTTATTTTTCGTCACTTTCCGAACCATTTATCGGACGATTTTTTTAGGATTCCTCAAGCATCTAAATGTATTTTGCTCGAATTCAAGAAAAACGATAATTGAATTAATGATTTTAAATATTGCCTATATTATATGAGAAGAGTTGATTCTAACGATTTAAACAAAAATTTCAGTTGCCCATTTGCCTTTTGTGAAGAAAATTCGAAACTTATAGAAGAAGATTTGAGTAAATCGTATCCTGACTGCTGTCGGCGCTGCGAACTGAAAGCATGAACTACAATTATAGTTACATCATAACATTGATAAAATGAAGAATATCAAATGAATATTATTTAGTCTACAACATTATAATAGATATTATAATATAAAATCTTTGTAACCTTATTAACTAAATTTCTAAGTATCGCAAATCAATGTGAGTAATGAATGTAAAATAAAAAATATTGAAATATAGAAGTAGGTATACAATAGGGCTTCCCCTCCATATCTTTTCGACATATGAATCTTTATTTTTCAAATATAGCAGAATAAATCTTTGATATGCAGAGATTAAGCTGAATTTTTTACAAATTTTTAGATTGATTTTTACGAGATACTCTGCATTTAATCCATTTAACTTTTGATTTGAATACAAGTTAGTCATGCATATACTTACACACCTATATTTGTATACTATAAAAAGAACCTCTTACTCAGAATATTTTATCACTTCAGGATAACTATATACAAAAATACATTTTTTATTTTATACTAATTGAATAAGCAAAGGGGGTTCTAGCTCCCCCCACCACTCCACCTTTCGACTCACCTGTACAGGTGAGAAGCTCTGTGATTGGCTGAGGCGAACAGGTGAGAATAAGCCCCACCCCCACGCAACTCACATGCGTAGGTGAGCAAGCGTAGGTCAGGTGGACATCAGCATCCTTCTCATTACTTGAATTTTTAATAGACTTTTATAGGTAAGAAAGCTACTCTTCTATGCATGCGAATGGGAGTATAGCAGAATGCGTGCATGCGTACACATGCACGCACCCGCGCGCTTGATGCTCTTCGAAGTTTCGCGCGGACGAATGACATCATGCCGACAATCGTTCGGGGATGTCAAGTTGCATTCGGCGCACTTTAAACAGACGGAGAAAACGTCTCACGATACGAATGCTTTCAGGAATGCAGTCGAATATTCGAAGGAATATCAAACTGTAAGAAGTACATTTAGACATGTGTACCTGTGTACGTGTGTGCGTGTGTGTGTGTGTGTGCGTGTGTGCGTGTGTGCATGCCTGGAACCATCTGGAAGCGTCTCAATGCTATTGTGTTTCAGCAGGCTAACGCACGCTGTGATATCGGGAATTGGGTAGCGCATATTAAAAAAATCTACTTTATTGATTAAGACTTACTTAAGATATTTATATTTATATTTATGATATATACTTAATATGAATATTCAATATAATCGAATAAAGCAAAGAAATTCCAAGAATTTTGATATTATAGTAAAAATCAAAAAAATCTTTAATTTTTAAAATTTCGAAAATGAATACTTCTATGTCATAGATGACCCCAGACAGTGGGCCTTAACTTTTGCTCATTTAAATCTTGGTCTTGTAGTTTACGCTATAATGCGTAATCAAGTAGTGCGCACTATATATGTACTACAGTACATATATGTGTACATATATATCTATATAGCTCAATTAAATAAAGATGCTTTAAGTTTGATTAAATTATTAAAGTAAATATAAAGCTTAAATAAGTATTTTATAGTATACATGGGTAGGTATAAGGGAAGTGAGGAATAATGGGTTGTATAAATAAGCTACAAATTTAAATTTTTTTTCCAGTTTATTTAATAATTTAAGACTTTTTACAAGGATAGGAGTAATAAGTTTACCATCACACCTGCTCCAGGTGAGAAGCACTCTGATTGGATGAGGATACCCCCTATGTCATATATGAATTCTAACAGTGGACCTTAACTTTTGTTTAAGCGAGAATGTATAATTAAAAAGTGAGCATATGATACATACACTAAGATACAATACAGCGGAATCTGATATGGCGCGAGTATATCTATATTGGGTCTCAGTCAAATGGAATACGACGTGTATGTATGTATATATATATATATATATATATATATATATATATATATATATATATATATATATATATATATATATATATAGGGTACTTGTCTATATTTATGAGCCGGTCCCTATTTGTGTGCCTTTTTTTTAAATGTAATTTGCAGCGATTAAATCATAAATGAATCAGTAAAACTATTTTTAAAACTAAGATAAACTATTAAGTTAGAGTTTAAAAGAGATTCTGTGTCAAATACTTAGTTTTGTTTATAATATCTCTGTGTCTATCACATTTATTAATTTAAAATATTTTGAAACTTTATTTATATTTATTAATTATTAATTAAAAACTATCTAATTACAATTATTTATTATAATATTTCAAAATAATATATAAATAAAAAATAATAATAATAAAATTATTTAATTAAGCTTATTTTAAATTATCTTATACTTAAACAAAAAATAGATTCCATTAATATTAATATTTAGCAGTAATTATAGAAATAATTAAAATGAGATTTCATGAGCACACTAATCGGGGGCACAGTTTTTTGAGCAGGCACACTAACTATCTGCAGGCACAACAAAGTTTGGACTAAGATTACAACTGAATTAATTACTCAAATTAAACTTAAACAGTGGTCATTTTGTAGCTTGAAGTGTCAACTTTAATAATCTACTTTGTCCAATATGAAAAAAATTAAGTAATTTAATTAATTTAATTACAAATTTACTTACTGTTTGGAATATATAAAGCGATGTTTGCAAATGACGGGAAGATGATAATGATGGGTCGGCCATATCCTTTTTTCACCAGGTAAAGGATCAACTAGACTTCCAAAGGTATTATTAGCTTCTAAGACTTATTTATATCAGGTAACCGTATGGCACATATTCTTACATTATTAAATGCCGATTTATCCTGAATGCGCGAAGTTGCTTGTGCCTGCAGGCAGCTCTGGTAGTTGTAGGGTTAACGTACTGCATTACCGGATTTTTATACAGACTTCGAAGGTCTATTCAGCGCTAAATGATTTTGAAGTTATAGATAATACATTTTTTAAATTAAATAAAAGTTAATTTTTAATTATATATGTATCCATTATTTTGCTTTATGGTATAATTTTTTTTGTTCACCAATGACAAAGGGGTTTTGAGTTTTACTAACCTTTAGACTAGGCTTGGGCGCACCTATTTATCTATATAAAAGGGATAGTTGCGGCAAAAAAGGCTCGGAGACTAGGAGAAGAAATATTAAAAAATGATTTCGAAAGAAGAATGAGATTTGGGGTTGGGAGGAGAAAAAGAGTTTTAAAAAGGTTCAATCGGATTAAATTAGATGTATGAACATATGACAATGAAGGTTAGAGTTTTGTTCACCTGGATACGTTATATATAAGGAAATGGAAGTTCCTATGGGCAAAGTAGGCAGGTAGAGTAAATGCGTCCTTACTTTCACAGATAGTTGCATCTTGGATCATCCAACCTTGGCTACTCAGTGGTACCATAAACAATTTTGTTCATTTACACAGACAGTACTACTTTAGACGTATTTGTTTTAAGATTATAATAATACTGGGGATTTGACCTTGGGCACTTAACAAACCTGCCCTTGACTACTGAGTGGGATAATATACCGGTCTCACTTATAAAATAAATAAATAAATAAATAAAGCTATATAAATATTTTAATACTCTTGTTAATTTTTTTTGTCAGTTATTTTCTAACTGACAAAAAAAATAGGTTAAGGATTAGTTTTAAAAAGATGAAATGAAATCGGTTTTTTGACCAAATATCTGTATCTTTTTCCCTTAATTAACAGACTTGATTAAATTCGACCTTTTTACGGTGCTCTATAATAATGAAATGAAATAATATAAAAAGAACACGAAAAAGTAATTATTGGTCTCATGGGCACCTTACTTGTAAGCATGAAATACATAACAAAATTTCGATTCGCACAGCATGCTAATACTCTCTCACCCTCTGCGTCTCCGATACCGTCTTCAGTTTCTCTCTCACTCTCTTGATGCAACGATGTGCCGCTGAGATCTCTCGTACCCTATCGCACATCTATATATACTTACCTACATAAATACACACTGTCTTCCAGCGCACGTACACATAGTATGTGTGTATATATATATATATATATATATATATATATATATATATATATATATATATATATATATATATATATATATATCCTCAAAGTTCAAAACGCAGTTCGATTCCTAGCGACGTAATCAAATTTCGAGCGTGTGCGCGTACACACTTCCTCCCATCAGGGCAAATACGCTCGTGTCGTGCACCACTCTATATCTATAAGCGCGACGTCCCTCCCTCGTAGTCGACGCGTTCTCCGAGCTTCCGAACTTCATCGCGCTATTTACACCGATATATACAATCGTCTACTCATTGATAAAGGCGAGGGGCAAAAGCCGAGCTGCGCTTCTCCGCGCGCTCGAGCATTGCGGCCATGGTGTACACGGGGATTGAACTTCGAATTTATGCGCGTCGGGGAAATGGACGTTTGACGAGGTATTATACTGCCTTCGAGGGTGCACGTTGTGCCGGGTCGTTTTGTCAATGTGCACTACCGCGGAGCATTTTGTTGGGTTGGTTCTACTTTGTTTACTGAGAAGAATGTTTTGGAAACTATTGTTTTTTATAGTTAGATTGTCTTTTAGATTATGTAGATATTTGTTGTACGCGTAGAAGCGGCGACCTTTAGAAAATTTAAAAGTTAAATACTGCGTTTTAAGTTCTATGTACCGAGAAATGAATTATTAGTTGTAATTTAATATATCACTGTCTTTTCTTTTTTCGCCTTGTTAAGACCTCCCACAAGAGCAATGTATTTCTCCCTGATTATCTCAGTTCCATTTCTCGTCACCTCATCTATTGTCCCTGTTTAGTGCCACTGTGCCCTTAACAAGGAGAATTAATTAATCTACCATTATACAAAGTTTCGAGCAAATAATTTAATTTTTGACGAATACCATTCTAAGACTCAAAGCTGCAGAGATGAATATAGTCTTCATATATAAATGCGTTTAAATACTTACTTGAAACTTTGTATAATGATGCAATATTCTGTTAGAAAGAGTACTGATCAATTTTGGTTTATGAGTATTAAACCTGTATATTTAATTCTTTCGACAAATTAATTATTCTGCGCATAGTAAGGTTTTCGGCGAGAAATTAGAATTTATAATTAATTGATTGAGACATTCCCTATAGGGACATTCGCGTATAGAACAGGGGGATCGGAACTCCTGTTTCTCCGGGCGAGCCCTGGTCCGTTCGTGTTTTCCGGGACCGGTAAAACGAAGGCTGGGCTTCAGGGATCTGGGGTAGGATCAAAGTATCCGAGGGTGCACCCGTTCCTAGCTATTTCGGTTCGCCCCCCTACGCATGATACGCCGGTTAACAATCAAGAAAGAAAATGTCCCTACAAAACCAAGTGATGAGCCAGAAGGTAGGTCAACCCCAAACCTGCCCAGAAGAGATGGTGTTGTTGGAGCAGCTTGCTTCAAAATCGCTACCGGGCGGCACACAACAGCTCAGCCACCCGGAGGTAAGCAATATTGAGGATTTCATAAAGGTGATAGATGAAATCCTCAAAAATATGGGAAAAGCATTGGTGAAGGGGCCCGGAGTCAATAACACTATCAAGCACTCCATACCCTATCTCGTCGAACTTTTCGACTCTTGGAAGGACTGACTGTTTCCGAACATCGAAGAGTACAGCCTAACAGACACTCTGGGAGCCGCAGCTACCTCAAACGAGCGGCCTCAAAATAAGAGAGGATGACCGCTAGACGCGGACTCCGACAATGCCAAGTCACTAGTCACTGACAAGAAGGCTAGGGCCAAAAGGCCGTCGAAGACCAAGGGTTTTGTAACGGTCCAATCCCGGAAGGAGAAAGCTGCTGCTAGGAAAGCACAGCAGCAGGAACAGAAGGAGCTACAGCTGCAGCGCAAACAGGAGCAGTAAGAGCGAGAGAAGCTGCGACAACAGCTGCATCACCAGCCGCAACAACAGAATCCACCGACAGCCAAGACACCGACGAACAATAAGACAGAGCCTTCTTAGAAGTCTCCCAAGAAGAAGAGGAGGAGGAGGATGCCTAGGAAGCGATCCAAGGCTGTCCTCATCCGCCCTAATGATGGAGTCTCTTACGCGGACGTTCTTTCGAATGTCCGCGAGAAGATTACATCAGAGTGCCCAAACACTAATGTACGTATCAGAAAAACGAGGACGGGCGATGTCTTGGTAGAGTTGGGCTCGAAAACCAATGACCAGGTGTTGGGAAGCCTCGGAGACTCCCTCAAGAAGACAGTAGGTGATGACACAGGGGTCATGCAGAACCTGTCACCGTAGACGAGCATCGAAGTCAGAGATCTCGATAGCCTCACCACCAAAGAAGAGGTGGAAGTGGCGGCCAAGAGGCTCTTCGATGAAGCAGGAAACTCAGTGGGTGAGATCAGCGTATCGCTGACCAAACCCAATAGCAGCGAACAGCGGCTGGACATTATAGAGATGGACCAGGAAAATGCTGAGTTCCTGCTCGAGAAGAGCCGTTTGAGAGTTGGCTACATGAACTATTGACTGAGAAGGTGGCAGCGGCTTATTTCTCTAGACCTGTCTTCTCTATAATGCACGTATGTATAGCATTTTGTAAAATTGTAATTCTGTCTTAAGTTTTAGAACTTTTTCACTTGATAATGGCACTTGCGAATCTGGGTGGGACTTTTTTCTCAATCATCGATTAATGCTTGGAACTCCCTGATTTCTTATAGAATTAATTTAGCCTATTTGCTGACTATCAGACATTGTCTTTATTCAAGTGGCTACTGAGGTACGGAGGTAATCGTAACGAATTAATTTATTTTGTTGTATATTCCTTGAGAAGCTGTCAACACCGTTCGAGAGTATCGAATTTGATCATCGAATGATATACGCGATAAGCGATAAGTGGCACCACGAAATATATAAAAAGCCTAAGTCCTTAAAACCTATAACTTTAAACTAGTAGCCCATAAGCCCTAATTTCTTTAGGATTTATGGGTTAAGAGTGTTTCGGTTTAGGCTTTAGAGGCTTAGGAGTTCAGGGTTTGACATTAGAGGGTTAAGATTTTCATTGTTGTTCATTTGTAGCGTTGAAGTAGGATGTATGAATTTAGAATTAAAATAGTTTTAAAATTTACGGTCTGAGGGGATATATAAGTTTAAAATTAAATTTTCTTCAACTTTTTGAAGGGAGAGAGTGATGCAAAGGATCCTCATGTAGATTCCTGACTGAGAAAATCTAGTATAATATGTTGAGTCTCTCCTTTTTTCATGAATGAAAAGCTATTTTCTCGAAGCATATTTTGCTACATCAGACTACCAGACTCTACACAAATACCGAAATACCATCACGAATCTTATCGTGAAAGTTTTGCATTATTAATTTTTTTATTTCGTAAGATGAGAATACAAACTTTTAAAATAGAAAGAAATAAATAATGCAAAATTTTCATAATAACGATTTTAAATCTAATGATTCCCACTATACGTAATAATCCACAATAGGATCCGTGACGGTATCCAAAATCTCAAATTCAAAATGTAAAATCATAGCATTTGAAAAACTCCCCCCCCCCCCCCCGATCAACGCGAAATTCTTCCAAGATCATGATATCATCTATACACATCGTAAACCGTTAGGCGCTTATGTTCATTCATCGGCTCTAATATATCTTCGTCCTCCTCACCTTCATATATGTGCGCAACAACGCCTATAGAGCGAGAGAAGATCCTGCACACCCGCAAGGATAGAGCAGGCAAGTCAAAGTGCCGTGGGACGTGGAACGTCGTCCCCAATGCGGATACTAATGGCTCGCCTACCGCCAAGACACGTGTATCTGCAAACTGCTACGTGCTCAGCCATAAGTATTAATTGCGTCTATATGGGTGATAGGCACTATGTATAGCTCGCGCGCACGAGCGCTCAGAGAGAGAGGGGGATGGTGGGAGAAAGAGAGAGATAGATAGATAGATAGATAGATATACTTTTTATTCATCAAGAGACAAAATCTTACAATTGCATGTACATATGGATATAATTAAAATATCAGTCGATTTTATGTATTTGTTATCTTAACGTTCACTTATTGCATTTCTTACTAAAATAATATTATTCGCTTTATCAGTACGTCAGAGAGAGAGAGAGAGAGAGAGAGAGAGAGAGAGAGAGAGAGAGAAAGGCTTTATACACGTGCTCGATCGCTAAATGCGCTCGCAGAGACGCACGCCAATAGTGAGAGAGAGAGAAGGAGGCTGCAGGGGTGGATTGTTGCGGATTTTAGTTTTTTTGGCTGTCGGCGATCTATACGCATAATATATTGCCGCATTATAATAAGAATTTAATTTCGAGCTGCAGTTTCATTGTTACGATATTTAACTGTAATGATCCAAATCTGTTTGTAGCTGAATTTCATAAAAAATAGTTCTTATAATTTATAAACTATATAGAGAACCTAACCTTCAAAATTTCTCTTTTTGCGTCTTTGCGAGTTTATAACGCATAAGATAGTTTTTTTAAGTTTGGCACAAACCCTGGTAGAAAATTATCTAGTTTTATCGAGGCCCTCGATTATTTCCTTGGCAAACTAGATAGATCTACATAGTTCTAGATTAATTTTCTACCAGGGAAGTCACCTCGGTTTACGGTACTTATATATAAATACTCATATATAATTATATATAAGTCATTTTTACTCGGGTCGTTATACTCCGTGGCCCGTTATACCCCAGTCTCCCCCTACATAGGTTACACCGCTTGGACTTTAACGATTATTTGATTTGTGAGTTTGTCTACTTGCTAATTTGGTAGTGACCAATTAATATTATACAGCCCGGCCTCCCCGTCCCCCTTTGGACCTTTCTGTAACATCGTTCCGCACAGGTTTGTTTACATAAGTAATTGTTGAATCTCTCGATTTTAACAAACATATACCTATGCAAGTATTAATGAAACATTAAAGTAATTTGTAAAATTATTAATTTTTTTATAATATTGGCTTATTATTAAAGCGCCATAAAAATACCATAATGATAGTCAATTATTATTTATACTCCGGTTCTGAGCATAAAACGTAAGAGAATTAAAATACGACTATATTTGAAATCTACTCTTGTCATACGTCTCGCATCCTTTATTTTGCTCGCACTTGTACACTTGTTTGCACTTTCAGACAAAAAATAAAAGGAAGAACGTCGCCAACGCCGTTCCTCGAAGGACAGCTCGCAGAACATTCGCATGATTCGCATGCTTTTTTGCACATAATGTATGTTAAGTGCCAGGCGGCGTTTCGTCGTCTGTGCAAAATTCGGCGCTAGGAAACTTCCACTTCTGCCTCTTTCTCGTACAGTCTGGACCTTTTCTCTTCTCTCCCTTTCCTATCTCTACCGTCCTCCTTCCGGCTCCCTTTGAAGTGCCTTTCCTCGCTGTCTCTCTCTTTCTCATCCTCGTCGTCCGTGACCAGTGCGCGCGAATTTATATTCCCCCCCTGCACACTTTTTATTCCAGTCAAAACTATGGAAAGTTATTGTTTTTCATTTTCGATCATTTGTTACTCAACTTGTGATTTTCTTGTAAGCGGTTTTTAAATTCAATAAAGAATTAACGGGAAATAAAATATTAAAAACTATAAGAGAAGATAGATTTTTAAAGAAGGTTTTAAATACAATAAATTTATGCGCTAAAAATATATTTTCTCATAGATTTTTTAATAAGTATGGAAAAAACTGTCAAGTTGAGTGTTATTTCGTACCCTCAACTGAATTTTTATATTGTACAAGTCTAATAACTCACCAAATTTTAGTTGAAGATACGAAATGATACTCAATTTGAGAATATTTTCCATACGGGCTTAGATAATTTTAAACGTCCTATCGTATGGGTTTAGCATAATATTTTGTAGATCCAAATATAAAATAAGAAAAACCGCTAAAACACCAATTTTCAATAGTGCCTTCCCTTAAGGGAGAAAGTTGAAAAAAATCGATTTTTTGTATATTCTTATAATTTTTGTTATTGAAATAGGTCTGAAAAGCGATTTTACGAAATTCTAATTATTGTGGCTATAATAGTACATTATGTAACAAGGGCAAAAAGTCGAATATTTTTTCCGCGGGTGAGTTTACTGTTCAGTGCCACCTGAGGGAAAAATCGACTTTTTTCTCGAGTTACATATAGTACTTTATGCCCATCTCAACTGTGGCCACTTTTTGACTTGGAAAGCGGGACTAATCGACTGCTAAAAGACAATAAAGGAATTTGGACTAGTTTCTAGTGGAGTCACTTTTTTCCCGCTAATCATGTTTGCGGGCAAAAAATGTAATTTTCGTCTTGCTTTTCAGAGAAAAAAGTGTCCATTTTCATTCAGATGGGCATAAAATACATTAATACTTTAAACAAGGGATCTTTTTTAAGAAATTAATTATAATTTTATTTTATATATTATTTCCAGATTTTTTTAAGAAAAAAGCTAGTTGGTATTCTTTAGAAATTTTGGCTTCAAACCTTGAATTAAATGTATATAAATTCTATTTATTAGAATAGTTATTCAAACTTTCTCATAGTTTGCACGGATTTTAGAAATACCTTCCAATAGACACAAGTATTGTTAAATACGGTATGGAGTTATAATATTTTGTCAGCAATTTATTTATGCCGTAACTCGTACAATAAATTGCTCATGTATACTTTTAAGTAATCTGTCAAATAATCAATTGACCTTACTTGAACGTCAATTGGAAGAGCCAGATAAATTGTATCTTATACGTAAGTAAATCGAATTTTAAAATGTATTAAACTAGTAAGAAATCTAGAGTAATATAAAATATAATAAATTCCTTTTTTTTTAAAATAGGTTCATCACTCTATGATAACTTGTATTTTGACAAAATAAGAGATTTACTAATGAAGAATCTGTTCAGTTCAATCATATAAAAGTTAGTTATCAAAGGTTCAATGGAGCTGAGGATGCTATTTTCCGTGAGATATGGTATGACGTGAACGCAATAGTTAATATAAAGTTGTTTTCAATATATGGTTCTATTGATCAGAATGGAGAACCTCAAGCAATTTTTAAAGATGTACTAACCGACGAAGCTGATTTAGCTTTTGATTAAATTTTTTTACGTGATTTTTGGAAATTACAGACCTACCCTTTTTATAGTATAAGTATATCAATCGTAACCTTGAATGATGCAGTTAACATGACCGACAAAATTTTGTATATCTTTACGCTAAAAGTTTGGTTGATTTGGGGTTTAGTTAGTTTTATATTAATTAATAATCACATTGAAATTATCTCTGAAAATATCAACTTCTTCAAGTACTTTCGAATACCTAAGGATATTGTTAAACACGTCTACTCTTATACAACCACGAAATAGTTCTGCGAAAATAATTAAATATCATTAGCACATTTGTATAAAGTCGTATGACCGTAATTAACACGGTGCCTGAAAGTGTACCAACTATAGATTCGGTCAATGATTTGATCAGATCAAACCTAAGCATTCATGGGGATTTATTTTACAAAGAGCTGATATTTTACAAGAAGATTCGAAATCGTTATGAAAGCAGTAGTGGTATCAGCGAGTGTTTTCAACGTCTTTTACATGGTAATCGTATAACCTGCACATTCGAGTTGTTAGGACGAAGCACAAAGTTTATTGTTTACTTTTGTTTGTTCAAAGGATTGGCCGCTCCATAATAAGTTTAATTGGATTTTAATGAGATTAAATGCAGGAGGATTTGTTACATTATTTTACGATCGTTAAAATCTCTACTATCTAAGAGATCCTGATGGCGATAATGGAACTAAACCTCTTGATATCAAAAAGTTAAATTTGTCATTTGGCTTTTTATTGGCAGGTTGGATACTATCTATTTTGATAATTTTACTTGAAATTATTATTTATCGAATTAAAAGTCTTAAACTTGAATTAATAAAACTACTTTTTTAAATAGATAGTTCCGAGTTTCAATGCACTTAAGAATGGAATTTCAGTACGTCTTATGAAAAATAATGGCACTTTATTTATATTCGAACTTTGCTCAATAATATTTCTAATGAAAAAACCTATACAGCAAAAACCAAATACTGGCCAGTTTTATTTAACAGCACATGTTTGTATATCCATACTTACTAGTGTTCCAATATCGAACTGTATTGAAATATGTAATAATAATTAAAAAAGGATACGTAATAATAAAAATACACTACGTGTATAACAAAATTCACTTTATTCGTTAATGAATACCTATAGTAACTTCTAATTGGTACTATTAATATTTATTCGACAAGGCATTTTCAAGTGTGACGTCATTAAAAATGTTGTCAGTTATCAAACTCCTATACCTGATAGCTTTAAAAAGTTTGTTTTACTCTTAGTGTTTCCAAATTTAGCACTACGGGAATTCAATTTAAATTTGGAACTATTTACTGTCTAAATTGTTATTTTACTCCCAACATTACGTCATATGTGAAAATGCCTAATAGTTCAATAAATATTTGCTTTTGTTATTTTAAAGTTCTACACGGGAAGTGCATATCAGTAAAAGTGCTTTAGAATAAATGAATTTTTCCAATTACGCTCGATTTATCGTAAAAGTATAGGAATGCGAAATCACGCACCATCGAGAGCACACAGATTATTTTATACGGAAAATTCAAACCAGCGCTTTTAGGGCAAAATTTATTTTCGAAAATACTCGCTGACTCGCCGCTATCGTATACAATTGCTCGGCTGAGAGTCGAGGCAGATAATCATATTTCGAATTATTGCCGAGTTATATCTATGTTCACATGTAAATCAGTGAAATTTCACATCAAATCCATTCCGCCGACCGATTAACCTCAAACCAATGCTGGAACATACTCGAATCTTGTTCGGGCGATACGGCATGGGGCATTATAATAGCGCGTATTATCCGCCCTGTTCGCGTCGAGTGCATGCAGTAAGGGTCGAGTTTGCGTAATTGCTATTCGGAATATCAACATCAACATAACGTTAAGTTAACCGATTGCTTTATGTATGTTAAGACATTCTGATAATTAATTTTGTATTACTTATTGCTAATAAGCATTTTCTTTTTAAATATTTTATTATTCGTAACTCTGAATTTCGAAATTGCGTGATAACCATTTGTTATAATAATTATTATTATAGAATAAATTTTGTTACCGTTTTTCCAGAAATTCTATCATGAATTAGATTAATAGTTAAACAATATTTTCTTTTTTCTTAATAACGCTTATGAATGTGGATAATTTGAAAGAAAATAATTAAAAATTCTAATTTAAAGTTTATAAGTACTCTCTAAAAATTTTGGAGTGAATATCTCACTTCAAATGCAATAAGTGACTGTGTCTTCATGAATTTAGAGTAGAATTTCACTTCAAAATCATGATAACATAGTCACTTATTGCATTTGAAGTGAGATATTTACTCCAAAAATTTTGAAGAGTAGATACATCATTTTTGCAGTTTATAAACTTATGATTTAAGTTTGAGTAAAATTGTAATTAATTTTGTTTTCTGTTAAAATGTCACTTCTATGACGTCATATTTTGGAAGAAATTGCGTTAGCTGTTGCATTGCACAGATTTAAAATTCTGCTGAAATGTCCAGTTTTAAGTGTCCAATTTTTGGTACTTTCAGAAGCAAATCACGATGTTATTTATACAGTATCATGAATACAATTACGACACTCATTTAAAATTGCACTTATACGTAAAAGTATAATAAATTACTTTTTGTATACAATACAATAATAATTACAGCATGAAGTATCATAGAATAGCAATTAACAATCGAAATATCAAACATTGGACCTAAGAAACTATACAGAGCAGAAACTTATTCCGGTTCAGTAAATCGATCGCGATCTGCCAGAAATTGAAGCCCGAAGAAAATTAAATTCTCAAGGGATTAAAATCTACGCAGTGGCAGCAGTCTATAGCTATAGTTATAAGTATAGATAGTAAGATCTTCTTTGTTATGGGTAAAGTCCAATACGTTCCCGCATCGAGTGATACGATAAGCGCACGAGGAGCCGAGTGGATCTCTTAGCGCGGAAGCTTCAAAATTAATTCCGGAGACGAACCCTTCACGCTCCGCGCGTCTCTCTCCCCTCTTTCTCTGTTCATTCGTGCTTTGCATCTCGAGTTCTCTCTCTCTCTCTCTCTCTCTTTCTCTCTCATACGTACACTCTATCGTTCTCACTTTCGAGTCCCGTTAGATATTATTCGGCCGATCTTCGCCGTTATTATGCGCCTTCGAACACTTGCTCCACTATAAATACTCTCACGTACGCCCGCACAGGCACGCGCGCATTTTTGCGCGTATCGCCGTGCGAGTGTACGTGTATATTATACGTATACTAGTGGTAGCAATTAGCATTGGATACAATAATTGTGACATCGGTAGAGAGTTGGAAGTACACTACTGTGAGTTAATCATTTCGGAAGAGGATCAAACTACAATTTTGGAGTGTTGTTTTTACCAATACATCTTTTCTTACTTCTAATATGCATGCAATCAGAAATTGTGCATAATTTATAGTTGAAAATTAATTGGAATTTTATGCATTTTATATATCTGTTTACGCCATTTTTACAGGTCTTAGTCATATAGGTACATTTCTCTAGATTTGAATTTCGCGCGGTCAATTGCGACGTTGCGTGACCGTCAGCGCGCGCGGTTCTGTCTCGATTCGCGCGCGCTCTCGCAATTGTTCACTTTTGACAGGACCTCCAAGCTGTTCGCGCGCTTAGCAGCCCTGTTCAATATATAGTTTAATTTTCAGCCTTTTTGCGTCCTGATTGCCGTGATTTCGTGTTCGATTGGCTGAGATATATTTCCATTCTTTTCAGAGCGAATATATTCAGCCTTCCTGCGATCGTGAAATTGTAACCGAATTCGTGCGAGCGTGCGTGAGAATTCGCGCGTGTGTGTGTGTGTGTGTATCTTGAGTGTGCCTCGTGTTAGGGAAAACTGTGGGGACGGTGTCCACGTGTTGGACGTGACCCGTCCAGGGCGAGCGCATCGCGGCAACACCCTTGTTGCCCGGCATCGAGGCGTCTGGCTCCCCGAGACGTCGGGGCGCGCCCGGTGCAGGTCGTGGACCATTTTGCGCTCCCCTCGCCCGGCTTGCCAGCCTACCAGGACTCGGCGAGAAGCTGCGGCGGCGTTTCACTACATTCTCGGCTCAGCGACATCCAGGCGGTGTCGTTCGAGCTTTGTGCGGCGGTTTTGCGCGGGTTGCATGCCCAGGTAAGAGAGCTCTCTGCGGCGTTAATGTTAAGAGTCTAGGCTAAAGCGTTAGCATTAAATTCTTATTTCCCGCGTCTATTGTAATTGTTTGTAGCTTCATTTTCTTAATAAATCTTTACGCTTGCTTCGGCTTTTCCCGCTAAGCCGTGCGGTTTTTTACGCCGAAGCAAGTGCTTTTTTTTTATCGCGAAATTAATTGTGTTTTTTATTTACTCAACCTTTCACTCACTCATCCCAATCCTTTTTATATTTATCTGAACTCACCTTGAGTTTATTATTTTAAGTAGATTATTGTTCATGGTGCCCCGGGTGAGGAGTGAGTGATTGGTTTTTTGTGCGTTGTGTATTCGCGATTGCGCATTTTCGTGTTTTGCTAATGTAATTCGTGGGTTAAGCGTAGCCTAAGAAATACATTAACAAACGCGTGAACACTGTAACGGTCCTTTTGTTTTTTCCGATATTATATTGCCTTGTTTGAATTCCAAGTAGTCGCTTGATACGTTACAGTGTGAACGCATTGTTGCGCCGCGCGCTGTTGTTTACGTTTCGGCCGGCCGTATTTTCTCGGAATCGAGGCGCCGCGCCGAATGTGTATGTTTACAGCCTTGCTCTCGTTTCGTGCGAGTCGTGCGTGCGGCGTTTAGCAGCGTTCATTTAGGATATAATATTTTGTGCTTCTAGAAACTCATAGGTACGTTCGTCGATTCTACCGAGTTTGCGTCATGGCTCCTGTAGCTTTGAAAAAGTTGACTGCGTTGCAGACGTCGCGCGAGGCCGAGATTGAGAGTACACGCGCGCGTTTGGCAGCTAAGCCGCGTGAGTCTCTCAATAAAAATATAGTGCAGGCGCGACTTGACGCGGTGAGAGGTATTTGGACAGAGATTCGGAAGACGCACTCTGAGATTATCGTTAGGGAAGACGCAGAGACAGATGCTTACGTTGCCGATAACTGGTTTGGTCGTATACAGGGTATTTTTGAGAATGCCCTTGACGAGTTTCTGACGTTGTTTACGTTTTTTGATAAGCCTGATGGCGATACCAGTATATCGGAGGCGGGCTCAGACCGTGGCTCTGGCGCTCGTGTAGCTAAGTTGCCTAGAATTCCTCTACCTACGTTTACAGGTAAATACGAGGATTGGGCTAGTTTCTGCGATCTTTTTACTACGCTCGTTCATGATCTCCCTAACTTGTCTGATGCTACAAAGTTGCAGTATCTTAAGCTTTGCCTGAAGGATGGGGCTGCTGAACTCATCAAGGATGTAACGACCACCAGCGCCAACTATGCCAGTACGTGGCAGGCTTTGAATGACCGTTATAATAATCCTCGCTTGATTATTAATAAACTTTTGACTTCCTTCATGGAAATTCCGCATTTAAAAAGGGAGTCAGCTTCTGAGCTTCGCACTTTCGTTGATGAGGCGCAGCGAATTATTCGGGCGTTAGGGAATTTGAAGCTTCCTGTAGAGCACTGGGATGTCTGGCTCGTATTTTTGTTGTCCGATCGCTTAGATTCGGAGTCGAGGAAGCTGTGGGAAGCAAAGCTGAGCGCAAAGGAGCAAAAATTCGATTCAGTCGAGAATTTGACGGCACCTGTTGCTGATAGGTCGCTTCCTAAGTTTTCAGATCTCGTTAGGTTCTTGGAGACGAGAGCTCAGGCTCTTAGCATGGTGACTGCTGAGCGCAAGGCGGAGAAAAGGCCGGCTTCTACGCTAACATCGGGGCCGCAGGCTCGAAAGGTTTTTCATGCTAGTTCCTCTCGATCGTCTGGGATTACAAAGTGCTCTCTTTGCTCCGGTTCGCACTCTCTTGCTCGATGTTTCAAGCTGAAGGATAAGAGTCCCCACGAGCGGTTTGCGACTATTAGACGTTTACAGCTTTGTTTTAACTGCTTCGGATCGCATAGGGTTAATGCTTGTAACACTTCGGGACGTTGTTCAATCTGTCAGGGCAAGCATCACACGCTCTTGCACATCAAACACCAGGGAAACTCGCAGGCTGCGCAGCAAGATCCCGGTGATTCTCAAGCAGATGGGTCGGGCTCGAGGCCTCCTTTAGTGAGTATGCATGCAGCTAGCATTTCGGTTACCAAGGAAAGGATTATTTTAGCTACAGCGCGAGTGCAGGTTATAGGACCGAGAGGTGCTAGCACCTACGTACGAGCACTTTTAGATCAGGGATCGGAAGCTTCGTTCGTGTCGGAGTCGATTGCACAGCTGTTAGGGCTCCAGAAGGAGCGCACTTGTGTGCCGCTGACAGGGATTGGCGCCAGTGCAGCGGGCACTGCGCGCTCGATGACGCAACTCGTTCTGAGGTCCAGATTCGAGTCGAACTTCGAGCTCAGGGCAGAAGCGCTCATTCTCCCTCGTCTTACGTCGCAGGTTCCAATCGAAAGCATCAGCGATCTCGATCTCAAGCAGTTTGTAGGGTTTACTCTTGCGGATCCAGAATTCCTCGTCTCGAATAAGGTAGATATTATCCTAGGGGCCGACGTGTACGGGCAGTTGCTTCGATCAGGCTTGAGACGATTCCCTCGCTCGCAGCTCGTCGCTCAAAATACAGCTTTCGGTTGGATCGTTTCAGGTGCTGTGCAGGTGGAGGCTTCACGGCGGGCGGAGTCGTCCACACCTCGCGAACCAATGCAAGTATTGCATTATGCGTCGATGCACGAGTTGGATCAAACTCTGAGCCAGCGGAATTGTCACGGAGTAACCTTTGGTGGCGCGGGCCTGGCTGGCTTTCGCAAGCTCCAGAGCAGTGGCCGCAGCCAGCAGAAAGTCAGCGAGTTCTCCACGCGCAGAAGTCGTCCTCAGAATCGGAGCTGTTGACTAGATTCTCTTCCTTGTCACGTTTAATCCGCGTTGTTGCATTTGCTAAGCGTCCATTTATCAATTATCGTAGACATAAGAAAGGTCAGGAGCTTCTTCCTCCGTTTCTTACTTCGTCAGAGTTAGCTGAAGCTCGCTGCGTAGTTATTCGTTTAGCACAGGCGAGCAGCTTTGCAGCCGAGATTGGGACGCTGAAGGCAGGAAGGAGATTACAGAGTCGCAGTCGGCTCAGCAAGTTAAATCCATTTGTATGTAAGGATAATATTTTACGTGTAGGAGGCCGACTGTCACATTCTGATCTCTCCTTTAATCGAAAACACCCTCCGATTCTAGCCCAGGATTCAGCTCTCAGTCTTTTATTCGTGCTATCTGCGCATCGACTTTGTCTGCACGGGGGTCCTATTCTAACGTCTAGCGTTTTGATGCAGCAGGTTTGGATTTTAGGTAGAAATAGATTAGTGAAATCCACAATTCACAAGTGCGTAACTTGTCAGCGTGTCAAGCCCCAATCTACTCAGCAGTTGATGGGAGATCTTCCTGCCGATCGCGTGAATGTAGGTAGGCCGTTTGCTATTTCAGGTTTAGATTACGCGGGTCCTATTCAGGTTCGTACAACGAAGGGTCGTGGGCAGAAATCATACAAGGGATATATCGTCGTATTTGTTTGCTTCTCCACACGGGCAATTCACTTGGAGCTGGTTAGTGATCTAACAACTGCAACGTTCATCAGTGCGTACCGTCGTTTTGTTGGCAGACGAGGTGTTTGCCAAAAGCTCTACAGTGATAACGCCACTAACTTCCATGGAGCTGATAATGAGTTGCAGGCTATGTTTCAGCGAGCGTCGGAATTCCATCGAAAGGTCGCTTCAGTTCTCGCAAATGACGGGACCGACTGGGTCTTTATTCCTCCTAGTGCTCCTCATTATGGGGGTTTATGGGAAGCTGGTGTTAAGTCGGTGAAGCATCACTTGAAGAGGGTTGTAGGTGAACACACTCTCTCCTTTGAGGAATTGTCGACGGTCCTGGTTGAAATAGAAGCTTGTCTCAACTCGCGACCACTAGGGGCGTTGAATTCCAACATCGAGGACCTCCATGCGCTGACGCCCTTTCACTTTCTAAATGGGAGTGCTTCGGTGTTACTTCCAGATGCTGATTTTCCAGACGTGTCTCAGAATCGGCTAGATCGCTTTCAGTTGCTTCAGCGGATTCGCAATCAGTTTTGGAAGCGGTGGTCGTCGGAGTATCTCCTCCATTTACAGCAGCGGGAGAAGTGGAGAGATCCAACGGAGAACTTTCGTGTAGGCAGGCTTGTTCTTGTCAAGGATGATCGTTATCCTGCGTCCAAGTGGCCTTTAGGGCGAGTCGTTGAGGTGCATCCAGGTCCAGATGGTCTCGTTCGTGTGGCAACAGTAAAGACTGCTACCACATCTTTCCGTCGGCATATCTCTCGCCTTTGTCCGTTGCATATTGAGGAAGGTGTTAAGAAGGTTTAGGGTCATTCTCTGAGTGTTTCGTTCGTCCGTTAGACGAAGGCGGGCGGGATGTTTACGCCATTTTTACAGGTCTTAGTCATATAGGTACATTTCTCTAGATTTGAATTTCGCGCGGTCAATTGCGACGTTGCGTGACCGTCAGCGCGCGCGGTTCTGTCTCGATTCGCGCGCGCTCTCGCAATTGTTCACTTTTGACAGGACCTCCAAGCTGTTCGCGCGCTTAGCAGCCCTGTTCAATATATAGTTTAATTTTCAGCCTTTTTGCGTCCTGATTGCCGTGATTTCGTGTTCGATTGGCTGAGATATATTTCCATTCTTTTCAGAGCGAATATATTCAGCCTTCCTGCGATCGTGAAATTGTAACCGAATTCGTGCGAGCGTGCGTGAGAATTCGCGCGTGTGTGTGTGTGTGTGTATCTTGAGTGTGCCTCGTGTTAGGGAAAACTGTGGGGACGGTGTCCACGTGTTGGACGTGACCCGTCCAGGGCGAGCGCATCGCGGCAACACCCTTGTTGCCCGGCATCGAGGCGTCTGGCTCCCCGAGACGTCGGGGCGCGCCCGGTGCAGGTCGTGGACCATTTTGCGCTCCCCTCGCCCGGCTTGCCAGCCTACCAGGACTCGGCGAGAAGCTGCGGCGGCGTTTCACTACATTCTCGGCTCAGCGACATCCAGGCGGTGTCGTTCGAGCTTTGTGCGGCGGTTTTGCGCGGGTTGCATGCCCAGGTAAGAGAGCTCTCTGCGGCGTTAATGTTAAGAGTCTAGGCTAAAGCGTTAGCATTAAATTCTTATTTCCCGCGTCTATTGTAATTGTTTGTAGCTTCATTTTCTTAATAAATCTTTACGCTTGCTTCGGCTTTTCCCGCTAAGCCGTGCGGTTTTTTACGCCGAAGCAAGTGCTTTTTTTTTATCGCGAAATTAATTGTGTTTTTTATTTACTCAACCTTTCACTCACTCATCCCAATCCTTTTTATATTTATCTGAACTCACCTTGAGTTTATTATTTTAAGTAGATTATTGTTCAATATCAAATCAAAGTTTTTAATGAACGCATTATACTTAACCTCTATATTCAGATTTATTATTAAGTTGTTAGCGAACTAATATCTTCGATAGCGATATTTTTAATAATCATTTTTAGTTTTTAGTTGATAGCAGTTTTTATCGAAACAATAATTAGGTGCTAAAGATCTTTCAGAAGTGATTACCGTATAAATCTTGTTAAAAAGTACGATTTCAATAATTTTTCTTTCAATTATTACGTTGGCAAGAGGGTCTTAAAGTTTATATGTACTGACATGTGTAATCTTGAATTAGACTAAATGTTAAGTACTTTTATTTTTCATTGGTTTGGTAGGATAAGTTGCTATCTGCGATGTTTATACATAGTCGATCGCTATACTAAACCAACCACTTATTTGATTTTTATTAAAATAGTGTTCAATTTTCTGATTATTAACAGTTTTCGAATGATTTTATGAACAATTCATATTCTACTTTGAGCAATTGAAAAATTCTTTCAAATTTTAGGAAAACTCAGGGTAATCAGCACAAATATTTTGATATAGATTTATATAAATTGATACAACTATAATATCTCTTTTATATTTCGTAATATTTGTATTGCCTATAACTCATATTAACCCTTTACGTCCCAACGGCCATTTTCGATTGAAATAAATATGGAAAGCGGTTAATTAGTTCAATAATAGTTAAAAAGGAGTACACAAACGGCTATCTGCCGTTCAAGCTCATATGTCATCTAAATTTCGACAATTAGCATGGTAATTAGTAAGTTTTTAGTGTTATTATACAAGTAGTTTTTTATTCCGAATTTTTAAGAAAAAATCTATAGCGCCATACGCATTGATGTCCGTCATACGCATTGCTTTTTTGTTTTTTATTATTGCATAATCATCAATTGCATCATCATTTGTTTATCTTTTCAAATAAATGCCCTCTTTTGGACTTAAAAATACACTGAGATCACTGACTACGAGGTCTAAAGGGTTAACATCATTTTTATACGTATACGTATATATAGAATATATCTATATATAGAATAATTATTCATAGAGTAGGAAAAATATTCACAATTTATGCATATAGAAGGTATAGCACTGCGAATCGAAGAGTTAATAAAAAGCTATTGTAAAATTGATGCATTATAAAAGAATATTAATGATATATAAGAAAGTAGTAAATTGATAGAAACTTGAGTTTTAGAATTATTACAAATACATTACGATTAAACAATTTTGGAAAGTATTAAAATTCTTTTTACTTTTGTTTACAGATGGAAGATACATGTGATTTTTAATTGCATATAATATATACTCTATCGATTGACACACAAATACACATTCGCATACGGCACACATCCAGACCCAAATACTCTCGTGTACTTGTAAGCGTATTTTCTAATACAAAGGTCTATAAGTGGAATGGTCTCTCTCTCTTACTCACTGTATGTGCGCGAGCGCGAGCCGTCAGGCAGGAGATATCAGTCGGGAACAATTCCAATCAATTTGAGTAGTGTAGTGTAGGCGCTCGCGCGCTAGCTCGCTTTTAGTCGCCAATACACGTGTACCCAATATCAGTGCTGCAGCTGCAGCAACAGCACTTCGGCCATTGCGCGCATCGACCGATGACTGAGTTGCAGGCTTTAATGAATAGTTGCCCCATCACTTTCCCTGCAATTTCCATTCTCTCACTGTCAGTCCCTGTCACTGCGGTTATATGTACATGTAACGATATATATGCGGAGTGATAGAGAGAGGGAGAGAGGGGGGGGAGAAAGCAGCATATTTGTATTTTTGGTAAATTTGGATCTATAAAATCTCTACGAGGACCGAAACGGAGATTTTCCTTGACGCGGATACTACTGCGCATTTTTCTCGTTCTCTTATGGTTCTTTTAGAGAGATATTCATCGTCAACATTCATGATCATTAAATAAATTGTAGTGTAGATTGTAATCAAATACCTACTATTTATAGAATAATTCATATCTCTTGTAAATTCCAATAAAGAAGTTACGAAAAGAATTAGTTACAACAATATAACATATTATATCAATTTCTATTTTCTATTTTATTATGTTCAGTATTCTCAAAGAGATATCGATCATGTAATACAGTACATTATATTATTATGCATTATCAACAAATGTTATCAAAACAATGCCAGGAGGTATGTCCCTACACTTAATAAATCATCACTGTAACTTTCAAAGGAGAGTATAAAAAATCTTTTAAGTTACCGTTGTCCAAAAAATGCATTTTTTAACATTGTTTTTTCTAGAAGCAATGAATCATACGACTTAAAAATTTTCAGGATTGTTGTTCTACATGAAACTAATATTCAGTAACAATTTTATTAAATTATATAGCTTTATTTATCGAGTTATAGAAGTTAAACGAAAAGTCTAAATTACACAGCATAACAAATGAAAGACGGTATATTTTGTGATATAATGCATTGTAATATATTGTGATTCAAAGATTCTAGAAAATCGCCAAAATTTTTTCAAAATAAAATATCTTAAAATTTAGTTTTTCATATTTTCTTTAATTCAATACAAGATAGAATATGGTCTCAAGCTGAATATAGTTTTTGAAGAATTTTTAAATAGCGCACTTTTCGTATCATTTAATAGCTATGCAGGAATTATATATAGCTTGAGATCATTTTGCACAAGGTCTAGAATGAAAGTTGACATGAAATACTAGATTTTAAGATTTTTTTCTTTGTGAAAGGTGTAGGCGATCAGCTAGAATTTGAATATTACAATATATCACAATACATGGGTTTATAAATAACAAATACACAAAAAAGTGCACTATTTAAAAATACTGCAAAAATTATATTAAGCTTGAGACCATAATCTAACTAATTTAGAATTAAAGGAAATATGTAAAACTAAATTTTAAGATTTATTTTGAAAAAAATTGTGGCGATTTTCTAGAATCTTAATATCACAATATATCACAATGCATGAAATCTGAAAATATCACAATAGGGTCTAGTAATTTTTTTTAGATTTCTTACCTTATTTTGAACAAAAATGTTTTAATACTTTTATCTCAAAAGTCTCTAGTTTTTGAGTTAAAAATCAGACAATTTTGGAAAAACCTCAAAATATTAAAAATGCATATTTTAACCTTTTATTGCCCTTGACATATAACACCGTAGGGTCTGAAATTTTTTTTACATATCCTAGGTACACATACCAAAATTTTTGTAGAGTTTAAGACATTCTTATTATTTGACACGCTCACTTGGTATGGAACCACGCATATGTATATATAAATCGTGCATATATATATACAGTTACGTGAGTAGAATAATATATATGATTAATATAGACATTATAAATATATATAGAATCGATATGCAGCAAAATTTAAAAATAATTTTTTTCGTAATTTTTGACAATTCTTCAGTGGGCCACATCCTTAAAGGAGTATTATCGGTTTCGAATTAGTATTCAGAAGAATATGAAATTTTATATACTAGTACGTATTGACCTTAAACTTACCCATATAAATGTTTATAAAGCTACACTACTCAGAAAAAAAGATATTAAGAATTTTACATTTACGTTATTTACGTTTTTACGATTATAACTCATAGCCTTATGGGAATTTAATATCGCATAAATATAATGCAAACATCCAAATGTTGATTCACCAATTTGGAGAGCTAATATATGTAAACGAATACAAATTTTCTCGCTCACTCAGCCATTTACGCACACGATTTGGCCTACTACGAAAGTCAAAAATGATCAAACACGCATTTGACTCACGGAGTACCGATAGTACTCCCTTAACATTTTACTTTAAAAATATAAAAAATCGTATCCTCACAATAAGCTTCTCCTGTATCGCATCACCGCAATCCCAAATCTCTCTGTTATCACTCCCATCGCACTCCTGTATACCCCTTGAATTCCAAGCCTGGTGCTCACTGCCGGTACATCGGCGCTAGCTGCAGCCCATATCTCTATAACCCTATAGACATCGGGGCGCGAAATCGAGCTTCGACCGCAGCCTAAGCTCGCCCTCTTCCACCTCCTCCAAAGGTCGTTACGATTCAGGTCTCGATCTCGCATTTCTCTCGCGCGCCGCGGTCCAGCAATATATATATATCCGCGATATTGTGCAGTCGATCGCTCCCTTGGCAAGCTTAGGCGCGAGAGAGGGACTCGCGCCCTCGCCTTTTCAATTCCGCGCTTATCGTCCGCCTTCATCGGCTGCGCGCGAGCCAACGCGGAGGCGCACGTTTGTATATACGTATACATCGGGATCTGGAGCGGGAGGAGGGTCTTTAATCCGAATTCGTTACGGCGGATATAGAGGCGGGCAGTGAATTTACAAATATACGAGAAAAGATCCTCTTCTCTCGCTCTCGGTCGCTTGATCTTTCTTGAAGGAGGAGGCGGGGGAAGAGGCAGAGAAAGGATTAGAATCGAAGGGGTGGAGGGGGAGAGAGGCGCCGCGACGGTTTAAATAATCAATCGCGGTGGCTCTCTGCCTCCTCGTCGTGCTTTGGTTTCGTTTCTCTCTTGCGGCGCTTAGGGCAAAAGTCAACGGCACCAAAGTCAACGGCAAAGGGTTGTTCCGACAGCCGGGTTCCTCCGCTGTTTGCAGTAGTCCTCCTGATGTTGGAATCTTTGGTGCTGAGCAGGTCGCACTGAAAAGATCGACGTTGAAACCTCTTTATCAGAATGTTTTTTCAAAGAGGATTGAATCTTTTTTCTTAGCGAACTTTCAACAAAGTTGTTATTCAGTCCTACGAACCATAACGAATATTCATAATCTCAAATATTTATTAATAAAAGTAGCGTCTGACTTGTTTAAAATTTGTATCACTTATTTTAGTTGAATCCTGATTTACGACAATTTATGAATAGGAGAGGCGTCGAAATAGTTTCAGTAAAATTAGCTATTTATTATAAGAACTTAATAATGTTAAAGTTAAAATAGTTTTTATAAGTGAATTTAACTCTTCTGATTTTTGTCTGTAACTATCAATTCTTAACTTTTCATGTGTAGTTAAAACAAAAATATACTTTTCTAGTATAAAATTAGTCATACCGCTTTTGCAATAAAAAATCTAGTAGTTTTGTTGTGTTAGATACTTTCTATTTCTCTCAGTGTGAGCTGATTTAATAGCTATTCTCTTGACGAGGCCTTTTTACCTCTGTCACTTTATTTGCTCTTTCTCTCTTTGTTGGCCTTGCTTGCGGGTTCCAGAGTTGGACTCGTTGATACACACCGAGAGCTTTTGTGTTTGGCATTAAAATCTAATGAGGCCCAGTGACACAATTTTACTGTTGAATCTGCAAACTAGGAAAACCCTAAATGTTACGATTTCCTAGGGGCTACGCACGAAAGATATCCAATTATTTGCAGTACAAAAGCGGTTTCATATAAAATATAAAAATTGATCTTTTGACCAATTGGCTGATAAAAAACATTTAAATCAATGCCGTTCCATAGCCGAGATGTATCTACTTGTATATATGTTAAATAGATTTAAAAGAATTTTTTATAACATTCACGTCAGTTACGAAAGATAATTCTTTCATCCAACTTAATATTTTTATAAAATAGCTTAGCAATTTCATTCCTTACTAAAACATTCATAAGTTAAAATAATTCATTATACTTGTCCCATACATTTCTAATTGAACAAAATTGATTTTGAGCGATTTTGTTGTAAATTTAAGGTTATTGTCGCCAATTTTCTATGCTTCCACTATGATTTATTTCGAACAATACAAACGTTTATAAAAATATCTCATAATCTTGGTACTTGAACCTGTGCGTAAACGCGTAGTTGTGCTTGGAATGTGGGCGGAGACTTTCATTCGCCGTTAGAATTCTCTTATATGAGGGAGACGTCAAAGTGTTGTTTTTTATCCATCCTTTTTCTACTCTCCTTTCAATCTTTCATTGTTCTTGTCCCGCTCGGCGCGCGTCGTCGTCGGCGTCTCTCTCCCCCTCCTCGGTCACTCGAAAGCACTTGACGCTCTTATCGGGCTCGCTCGCGCTTGACGTTTTACTCTGCCTGCACATCGACGCGACTTCAGCCATCGTTTGTTCGTCCTTTATTTAGAGTTGTCCCGTGAAAATCGCGCACTTCTGCTGCTGTTGCTGCTGCGATAGAAAGAAACGTCGCGGTATTTATCGGACATTGCTGTTGACTTTTTTGCCCCCGCGTTAAAAGAAGTCTTGTGTAGTTTTCTGAAATAATATTTAATGCGTCGCCTTTCTTATAATAATACCACACAGAGAGAATTTTCTGATAAAAATTACCGTGAAAATCATTGTAAACGTGGGATATTCTGTCTTCAGGGGGGAAATTACCCTACTGAATGGTCAAAATTAACGGTAAATTTTACCGTTCAGTAGGGTATTTTTTCCCACGAAGTCAGAATATTCCACGATTACAATGATTTTTACGGTAATTTTTATCAGAAAATTCTATCTGTGCATAAATAAAAGGAATAGAGATTTAATGATACTGTAATAATATAATATTATATACTCTTAAAGATGTTTAGGGATATTTCAGCAACTGTAAAGAAAACATGCAACAAACAACTTCACTTGGAGTGAATATTCAATTATAGTTGAAAATGTATAGTACATTTCACTCAGTTCAATTTTAGTGAACAATTTACTATTCAATGAATAACTATTGATTCACCTAGTGTTTATACTATGTTTGTATGTATGAAGTAACAAAAGTGTCAACATTCACTAAATTTCTAAGCGTGTGATTTCACTGTCCTGTTTTCTAATATTTATATTATTCCTAAATTACTTTATAATTGAACTGCCTTTATTACAGAAAATTTCACAATTCAATTATCTTTTCAATTACTAGAGCAAAACCCATTTTCCTTGATTCTCTCAAAACGCTGCTTTTTCAAAAACAAAAACCAATTCATTTCGTTCGCTTGCGCAAGTTGACTCGCCCAGCATTTCCTTCCAAATTTAATCCTTGCATTTAAATTATAAATCGCACCGCGACAACAAGCCACCGACTTTCAAGAAACCGCTCCAAACTTTCTGGCAGCGCGTGAACGCAGAGACGACAAGAGCGCGAGAAAGACAAAAGTGCAGACACGAGTAATTCACACTCGAAAAACGCGCGGATGAACGCTGCTTTGTGATACTGCCGCTGCTTTGTGATACTGCCACTGTTGTTCCTCGAGTTAATTTGGAAAACTTGCGCCCTCCGGCGTCGGATTGTTAGTATGGAAATGAGAGAGTATTCGCTATGTGCAGAATATTAGCGTCCTCTATATTTTACATCTTTGATGGTGAAACTTAAAACTATAGGGGTAAAAAAAATGGATTAGATTGTATGCGCAGAGATGCAGAGCGTCAGATATTTATTCATTTTTATATAATTTATTGTGTTATTTTTTTTTTTTTTTAAATGGCATTTCGAACTCGAAAGTTTATCGCCTCATCTACGCAAGTCTTCCACGTTTCCCTATTTTGTGCCAACCCCATCCATTTCGCGCCTTCCCGCCCAATTTCAGTTACGTCTGATTTTACGTTATCCTCCCATCTGCGTCTAGGTCTACCAAGAGGTCGCGATGCTTTCGGTTTTCCTTTCATTATGCGCGCTGCTGTACGATCATCGCCCATTCTTGCCACGTGCCCTGCCCACCTTAGTCTCCGTATTTTATTATTCTGTTAATATTTGTTGACGCGTACAAATTATGTAGCTCGTCATTGTGCAGTTTCCTCCACTCCCCAGTTTCCTCATCTTTCTTTGGCCCGTATATTTTCCGCAGAACCTTATTTTCAAATACCCTAAAACGATTTTCTTCCCCTTTAGTGAGCACCCAGGTTTCGCACCCATACAAGATTACCGGCATTATTATAGTCCTATATATCCTTATTTTGACATTTTTCGACAGTAGCTTTGACTTAAGTAATCTGTTCACAGCGTAGAAGCAGGCATTACCCGAATGAAGTCTCTTATTAATCTCGGCTTTAATTTCGTTTCGATCATTTATAGTTGTACCTAAATATCTGAATTCGCTAACCTTTTCAAAAGTGAAATTTCCGACTCTGAGATCCCCCTCTGCTTCGCGAATGCCCAGTTTCTCCATGATCATATATTTCGTTTTCGATTCGCTCACTTCTAACCCCGTGTTTTTAGCCGCATTTATAAGGATTTCCGCATTTCTCGCCACCGTTTCACCATTATCTCCCACTATATCCAAGTCATCCGCATAGCCTAAAATTTGCGTTGTTCCGTTGAGTGTTGCGCCTAGCTCGCTAGCCTGCATTTTTCTAACAACATGCTCTAGCGTCAGGTTAAAGAGTACCGTTGAAAGCCCGTCACCTTGCTTCAAACCGTCGCGTATCATGAACGATTCGGATACATTACCGCCTACTCGGACCTTTCCAGTGCTTCCGTTGAGACATATTTGAATTAATTTTACGAGTTTTTTTGGTACGCCAAGGAGCACTAGGATTTCATACATTTTGCTTCGTTTGACAGAGTCGTACGCTTTCTTAAAGTCCACAAAAAGCTGGTGTATAGTTTCGCAATATTCCCACTTTTTCTCTAATAATTGTCTTATGGTAAACATTTGATCGCTCGTTGACCTGTTGCGCCGGAATCCACACTGATAATCTCCTATTATATCTTCCGCGAATGGTGTGAGTCTGGCCTGTATTACGTTTGACAGAACTTTGTAGCAGGTAGCTAAAAGTGAGATTCCCCGGTAGTTATTGCAGTCTGTTTTATCTCCCGTTTTAAAGATCGGTATGATGATGGATTCTTTCCAATTTTCTGGTATTGTTTCATTTCTCCAAATAGCACATACTAGATAAAAAATTTTAGATGTAAGCGCGGTGCCTCCATATTTAAGTAGTTCAGCTGGTATAGAATCGTTTCCTGCGGCCTTATTGTTTTTTAGCTTTTTGATCGCGGCCTCTACTTCTTTGTAGGCAGTTTCGTCCATATGGAGTTCAGCAGTGTGGATTTCGTCTCCCATTTCCTCGGCGTTTTCATGCACGTTTAATAACTTATCGAAATAATCTTTCCATAATTTCAATAGTTCATTTTTGCTTGTCACGAGGTTCCCGTCCTTATCTTTCATTAACTGCGATCTACTCTGAAAACCCTTCCTAATAGCGTTTATTCCTTTGTACATCTCGCGCGGGTTATTTTCCCTACTATTAGTTTCTATTTTTCTAATTTCATTTTTCTGATACTCGCGCTTCTTGTTTCTGTAAATCACACGTACATGCTTTCTTATTTCATGGTATTCTTCTACGGCCCTACCGCTTTCATTGTGTACACTATCTAATTTAGCCTTCTTGCACCTTTCAAACCAGAGTTCGCACTCTTCGTCAAACCATGGTTTGTTCTTCGGCCTTTTTTTCTTACCCAGTACTTTGTTCGCGGCCTCTTTTATAGTTTTTTCGATAGCCCCCCACAACCTGTTCGGATCGTCATCTACTCCCGTCTGTTCATCCGTTTCCTCGAGTGCCTGAAATCGGTTGCTAACTTCTACTTGGTACTTGATTCGCTCTATCCCGCTTCGTAGTTTTCCAATATCAAAGGTTTCTACTTTGTTCGCTCGCTTACTATTTTGACCGGCTACTAATCTGGCTCTTAATTTGGCCACTACTAGATAATGATCTGAGTCGCAACCCGCCCCCCTATAGGTCCTTACGTCGAGTACATTCGTGTGGCGCCTCTTATCAATAAGAAAATGATCGATTTGATTGTGTGTGGCCCCATCCGGCGATGTCTAGGTTGCCTTGTGTATATCCTTGTGCTTGAAGCACGTGGTCTTGACTATAAGATCTTTTGCGGCTGCGAAATTTATGACCATAATACCGTTATCATTGCTGGTTTCGTGCAGACTTTCTTTGCCTATGGTGGGCCTAAACATTTCCTCTCTCCCTATTTTAGCATTGAAATCCCCCACTACTATTTTGGTGTCGTAAGACGCGAATTGGTCGATTAATTGCTCTAAAGTTTCATAATAAAGATTTTTGACTTCTTCCTTTTTGTCCTCCGTGGGACAGTGGACTATGATATACGAAAGTCGGTCATTCACGAAATTGCAACTTTTAACGGAATGTATGATGCTTTTGTTAACAAGAAATCCGGTGCCTAGAGAATGCCCGCTCGCGCCCCCATATAAAAAGGTGAAGTTACCGGATCCTAGCATCGCGTTATCTTTCCATCGGGTTTCTTGTATTGCTACCAAATCTAAATTGTACCTCTCAGTTTCATTTATGATTTCCCGGAACGCGCCTGCTCTGTGTAGACTGCGTACATTCCAGGTTCCCACCCTTAAGTTTCTTTTCGTTTTGGTTTGGTTTTGTTTTCTTTGAGCCATGATAGTAAGTTAAACCCGCGCGTTTTGGATCCTGTTCCGATCGCAGGTGAGTCCATCCGTCTAGGGGTGATAACCCTCATACCTCCCTAAAACTAAGTATGAGAGCTTTCTGACTTTGGCGAGGACATAGTCAACTCGTCGTCAGACACACTCGGTTTCATTCTCATATCCTAACGCCCCCCTGCAAGGCAGCGCGCCTTCGCTGGCTTCGTTGCCATGTAAGACCAGGTGGCGAATCATTCTACACATCCCCTCTCAGGGCAGTTGTCATCGCTCCCGCATCCTCCACGACAGCAGGATTTTTGGCCCATTTTTTTTGTTTGAAATGTGTGGTAAAAGAGATAGATTACAGAGTAAGGTAGAAGAAGAAAGTAAGATAGGAGATTTTGTATAGTGTTTGTAGTTGTTGCGGTGCTTGCGTAGTGTTTCTAGATGAATGCGTTCGCCAGTGCGGGCTCATCACACCCACGCCTGGGCCTATCGGCTGTCCGCGACTGCTTATTCGCTTTATTCGCAGCTAACCTCTTTCTCAGGGGTCGTTCCTCTATCCGCAACCTGAGGACGCACTGTGTAGTGGTGATAGGCAACCACCCGTCCGCTCTGGACGACTACGCCCAGAACCCGCTTAGGGTAACGGCGTTGCAACAGATTTATTGTGTTATTACAAGAATAAATTCGAATGAATATGATATTTTGGCATTTATCTCAAGTTGTCAGCTTTGCAAATTATTTTTCACCACACTGCGCGTAAAGTGCTGACTGTACGCCCTCTCAGCAGGCCGTACAGTACCGCATGGACTGCCTAGGGAATAAAGTGACTTGCGCATGCGCGATGCGCCTTGTTCCGCTCTCGACTGCGTCTCGAGCGGTAAAACAGCGCGTCGCGCGTACACAAGTCACTTTACTTCTAGGCAGAGCATGGGGTACTGTACGGCCTGCTGAGATGCGTACAGTCATTTCTTTACGGGGGTGTGGTGAAAAGTAGTATACGCACCTATGGAGTACAGTAGGCAAGCATGCACTGTGTGAAATGCCGACCTCGCTTCGCTCGGTCGGCAACGTCACACAGTGCGTACATTGCCCACTTTACTCCCTCGATGCATAATGTACTATTATTATAAGGTAGGTGCAGGTAATGTGGCAACCTATAGGAGAGCCTAAAAAAGTTTGTTGATCGAAATAAAGAACATGTATGAATTGAAGACATTGTATTTAGTACCGAACTATACTTTGGACTTTCATTAATGATTTCTTAAAGTTTTAACCTCTTAAATTAAATAGAACCACTTTTAATTTTGAACACAATAAAAAAATTGATTTGGGCTCACTTTACCCCCTACTCGAGGTAAAGTGAGCTTTTAGTTATTAAGTAGTAAAAATAGTATATAATTAATGTTCTTTTAAATGTATGTTTAAATAGAATGTTTTTAACACATTTGTACGTGTTAAACACATTTATAAAACAAAATCAACGAAAATTTGATAGAAATTAAAAAACACGGCTTTTATTTAATTCTGACTAATTAATTCATGTAATTAGGAAAGTCAAAATGATAACAATTAAAATTTACTTAATAAGAGAAAAATTTTTTTTTTTTATTTAACTGCATGTTCTAATATGTTATATTGTCCAAGACTTACTTTGCTCCTAGTACGTATCATTTACGGAGTAGCATGATATTAACGAATGGTTCGAATATATTGCAAATTTCAAGAATCGTTTTTCCCCTTAAATGTTCTAGAATTCAGTACATGTCTTGGCAAAATTGAGTATGAACAATGGGCCCCCTTAAAATATCGGAAAACTTTTTATTCGGAATGCCAAAATATCGGAATATTCAAAATTCGGATATTCAAAAAATCGGAAAGTTGAAAAATACTATTTAAAATACTCGGAAAATATTTTGACTGAGTGTTACAAATTCGAAAAATTAAAATTCGGACATATCAAAAAGCGGAAAGATAGGATTCGGAAAATTAATAATCCGATCACTAAAAAAGTTGCAATTAGATATTCGGAATGCAGGAAATTCGGAAAATTAAATGACGTGACACGTCGTATTGAAAATGCATTATGAAGGGAATTTAACGTCAAAATAGCACAATACAAAGAAAGAGGCACACATATACGCTCACGCATATACAGCACACATAGCACCTCGTATGTGTCAGTATATGCCATTTTATCGCTAGCGGTACCTGTCGAAAGTCCAAAAACCCGATATATATCTACTGGGAATCGACAGTTCCTTATGTTGGCCACATTACCTGCACCCCCCTTATTTTTAAAGAATTACTCTAAGTATGGTTCAAAAGAAACTATGTTCTCTCATGTCTTCTCAATGTAGATTTCCAAATCTAGACACTTCATTTATTTTTACGTGAGCCTTTTGGCGCTAGTATGCCGTTAACAAGGCGAATATGCTATTTTAACGGTAGATTTCCTGCAGAATGCATAATTTCAGTACGACGTGTAACGCCATATAATTCATCCCCGGTCTCCCCTACGAGATCTCGCTGTATGCGTTATTTTGAAACACAGTAACTCCAACAGTATATGTTGTGTATCGATAGATGTTGAGAGGCACGGCGACTCCGCTGCTAGCGCCCTCTAATTATAAGATAGTGTCATGTTTCCGCGCAAAAGCCATCAAAATTCAGATTTCTTAGCAGCGCATGCATGTAAAGAAACCACTTTTGTCAGCGTGATACGAGCGAAAAAAATTTTACGGTACATAAAATTGTAGCATTTATTACTTACTTTAAGATGCATGTGCCACTTTTTGTCGTTGAATGTATTTTCGATGCAAAAATTGACATTTTTGTTGACGTTTATTTGTTGATAAAGTGGCCATACGAATGCATTGTAAGGCAAAAGGCAATCGATGCCGTTAAAAACGGCGGTTGCTTCTACAAAATTCCTAGGCATACTAATCCCAAAATATCGACACCATATACTACGATGGCACATTGTAGTTAAAGTAACTCTCTGCTAGTCTAGTTTTGATCTTCTAAAGCACTACTATACGACTTTACCATAAATACTAATAGGTGCCAGTTTTAACTACTTACAACTTCTTTAATTAAAATTCCGAGAGTAAATTTTTTTGCAAAAAAACTCATGAGGTATTAGAGTTAAAGGTTCGAATAGCATATCTCAATAGTTTCCGAAGCCTCAAAACGTGATATATATATATATATATACAGAATCCCTCAAAACGTGATATATATATATATATATATATATATATATATATATATATATATATATATATATATACAGAATCCCTCCAAACCCGATATATATATATATATATATATATATATATATATATATATATATATATATATATATATATATATATATATATATATATATATATAGATAAACATATATCTACTGAGAATCGGAAGTTATTTAAGGTGGCCACATTACCTGCACACCTCTTATATTCAAAGAAACCGTACTTACTATTTTAAGGATTACCTTTTTAAGGTGTTTCTCTAGTGAAATTAAATTTTTCTACAGGTTTGATTTTTATGAATTGATACTTACATATCATATTTGTACTGATATTATGAAGTTATATAAAAAATGTCAGCCATTTAAGTATCTTAGATTTAGAGTTATCCTAGGAAGTGTGTTATATTTGAATAAAAATAGGGTTACGAGGTAAGTCATTCTGGGACCCACTTAATTGGTGAACCTGGATGATATTGTTCGAATATGTTCTTTAAAGTATATACAAAAAGAGTGTAAAATTTGTTTTTCTCTAAAATTTATTATTAATTTTTAAAAAATGAAACATTATTGATTAATGATTTTGCTTAAAAAACAGTAGTTGTACAATAATTTGATGTGATGTAATGGCTCATAGTAATAAAGTTGTTCAAAAAAATTTCAAAAACAAAATACACACTTTAATTCTAAATAATTTTAAGCTTATTCTCCTAAAATTGTATCCGGAAGCTTGCTGCGCTCCGGTGACAAATTGTCACGTCTTGTTCGGTTCGGATAATAAAGTCGGCTCGTCATCTTTTTTGTTCAATTTCAGAAAATAACCGTGTTTCTCTTACGTTGTGTTAAAAAATAGTATACGTAGTACGTGCGTGAATCACCTGTTTCGCACACTAGTTGCGTAATATACTATTTCATGTTAGTATTGTCCTAAATAATGATAATATATCGAGTGTCTAATCTTTTTGCCACGATCAAAAAGTTATGCATAAAAAAGTAAAAAATGAATTTTGTCGAAAATTAAATTTTGTTTATATTATCTAAAATTTAATTTACGTACATTTAGATACCTAGACAGTATGACAATTGCAGGAATGTTGTCACACGTTGCTCTGGCAGTTAAGAAACGTTGCTCTAAACGTTGTATTGTGTTAGCAACGTTGTACATACGTTGACATATCTATTTAGGTTAGGTTTTGCAAGACATACGCGCCGAATTCAACTTTTTTAACCTCTTCAAATTTTTCAAATATGAATATATATCTAAACGCTGATTAACTCGTATGCAGTCTATTGGCACTTGTTTAAAAGATAATAATTTAGTCTATCTCTTTTCATTTTGTTCTCTACACTTCCGTTTTAAGTTAAGGAATTTTGTTCTGAAAAATTTCCTAGTCATTGTTGAGATATTGTACAATGATAATTTGCCAGAAATTAATTCGTTTTTTTATACTTTTGACCGACAAATCTAAACAAATTATTTTGATTAGAAAGTAATGCAGTCGTACATCCATATATTTCCATCGGTTGCCGTCAGGTTGCTGACAACACAAATGTACAGCAACCTGACAGCAATCCCAAAGCAATATGAGGACTAAGTACGGGTAATCCAAGAGCAACATTTTTCCCAGAAACATTTGTTATCTTGCTAGATTTTATGATTTTAGACATCCTAGGTCATTGGGCATGGTGCTTAGATGCACATATATCTATAAGTTATTGCAGATGACCCTTATAATCACTTCCCGAAACTTTTGGCCCCAACCGAGGTTCTACTGTACATACTTTAGAAATTTGGTTCCTAAAATACTGACATACACACGCGAAGTATATTTGGGGTCTCAAAATATATTTTTACGATATCTTTTGTAAAAATGATTTCTCTTATATTAAGCAAAACTTTCTGTACGAGGAAGCAGAAGAATCCGATTCCTTAATGAAAAATATAATATTTACCATTGATTAATCAACCAAACAGCAAATATCTGACGTCGAGTCCGTCGTACCTCCTTAGCTACGGCTCCAGTAGCAGCAGCAGCGTAACAACAGCTGCAGAGCAACTCGCCAGCCTCGCGGCGCTCCTCCGTGGCATAAATCTCACCATTTAGCGTAACAAATGGCCGCTGTCGGATGTTCTGCGTGTTTCGTGGACGATAAGACAGCAGAGCCTCGCTCTCTCTCTTTTCACTCCCCCTCCCCGTTCATCTTCCTCTTTCCACATCCGCCGCTGCTGTTGCTACCCCCTTATACGCGTCTGGAGACGACGCATCCTTTTAAACGTGAAAAACGACGACGCGTCCACCCCGGCCGCCGCGCCGCAAACAGTTTGCGCTTCGTTTAGCGAGAAGAGAGAGAGAGAGAAAGAGATGTTGAGGGGTGGGTATAAAGTGTATATATACGCGCACTGTACTGGGAGGCGGCAAAGGAATTTATTTTCTCAGGTTCCTCGCGGCGGCGGCCTCTTATTTTACTCTGGCTCTCTCTCTCGCGAAGGAAAACAATCTCGTTGGAAATTGAATGGACGATCTTGCGGGCTTCGACGCAGCAGAAAAAAAAGGAAAGTGGAGAGAAGCTCGAGCGAAGAAACAAGCGGCGCGGCGAGCGTCTTTTTAAGTCTCGAGCGCGTACGCGGGGCGTCGATCGTGACTTTTTTATTTCGCGCGGGGGGTTGTCGGTTCTTCTCTTAAAGATGGCGGTGGTTTGTATTATGCAGAGCTGCGGTTAGATGAAGTATTTATGTAAAAATATGCATTTTATTGGCTTTTAGAGGAGCTTATTGAAGTCATGTTATCTAGCCCTTCTAGGAAAACTAAAAATCTATTTTTTTTTTCTGTAATTTACGTGTGTATTTGATTGTCGTAACTTGCTGCTGTTGTAACTGAAGGTACTATAAATATTATTAAGAGGATCCATTTGAAGAACTGTACAAGAGAGATTCGCACAGGAATGGATAGAAAGATACCTAAGGTCTTTTTTTGGGTGTTTCTTACATGCCAGACTAGCAGGAGAAAATCGAGTATCACGCGCCCGTTTGGAAAAATAAAGTATGGAACGCGTTCACAAAGTTGCAAATCCTCGCATGGGTGTTTTTATTGTTACTATTTGCGTAATGTACTATTTACTCACTGTTTTCAATGTGTAAAATGTTATTTTACTCAATCACATAAAAATCATGTTGTTACAATTCAGGCACGGAATTTTAAATTTCGGTGTAATCGCAAAACTCAAGAGCCGGCTCTACCGGTCCTTATGTATTGTGCGATTGTCACTCGTAGCGCAACATTCAACGTCCAAGTTGCAACAATTTTTTTTAATAATTTTGTAAATGACTCTAGTGTTTGTTGATATTATGTAATAGGCTGGGTCGATAATGAAATTTATTCTAATTTTAAACGCGTGACTCTTCAAATGTGTCTTTTCTATCACAGAAATTACACTTTCCGAAATCCTGGTGCTGGAGGATGTCATATTTGGGTTCCGTTGAGCACGTAAAGTTTGATAAAAATCCCGTAACACGACAAAATTACCATTTTGTAAACTATATGTATTTATATATATTTAAAAATATTTTATAACCAAAGTATTTTATGAAAACGTACTTTACGGGTGTTCTATTTGTAGGTCCTGCAAAAATTATAAAATTTGCTAAATAATTATGAAAAATTCAATAAAAAGGATGATTTTGTCATTGACATTAACTAAATAATTGTGCAGGTCTTCGCTTATTATATAGCCAAATAGAAAGAAAACAGAACTAATCACGGGGAGGTAGTTGCACACCAAGTTTCACCCGGTTCCTACGCAACCTCCCTGCCAAACGTGCGAGCATGAATCGCATCATAATAAGTAAGAACTATAGTCAAAGATGTTACTTTCACTTACTTTTAGCTTTGAAATCTTTCTTACTTTCGTATTATGACATTGCGATTCTACACTTTACCATCGGTCTAATATAGCCATCTCTGAGTCGAAATTTCATCCATTTCATCTGAAAACCAACCCAAACCTTTCTTTTGACAAGTAACGAGCAAGAAATAAATTTCTAACCTCAAATAACCTATATTTTTGTATATAGATAGATAACTCGCGGAAATCGAAAACTAGAACATTCTTTTTTAATTTCTGAAAAAATGTTTCTTCTAGTATCTAGAATGTATGTAAATTATTTCAGATATTTTTAAGCTCATAGGTTTTAAGTTGTTCGGACCTAAGTATGACCATAATTCCATATACATATATATATATATATATATATATATATATATATATATATATATATATATATATATATATATATAATGATTCTCTGAGAAATCTAGAAAAAGAAAAAAAACAAAAATTTTTTTTGCAAAAGTGTTCCTGTTAGTACGTAAAATAGTTGTGACTTTTTACAGACCTTTTTACGCCCTTATATTCAAAGTTGTTTCATGCTAAATATGAGTTAATTGCTAAAATGGGCATTTGAATAATTTTTTTAACAATATTTGATGTTATTTTGATTGTTTTTATATAAATATTGCACTTCTGCCATTTTGCGACTGTGACAGTCACTTTTGTACTGAAAAAAGCTATCTCCATGATATTTGGTGTAATGGTTCGAGTGATCAAACCCACTTTTCTCAGGATTTTTAGTTTTAAAATGAGTTTAATTAATCGAAAGGGGCATTAAAAGGGTTTGGAACCATTTTTTATGAAAACATCAGAAAATTTGCTAAAAAGTCCTATGTAGCTATGTTTTAACAGATTCAATTGTGTTGAATAAATGGAGGTTGAAATTTACTAAAAATGTAAAAAATGATTTCATGCTCATATTTAACCTTGATCAACTTTAAACATAAACATCAACTTTTAACATGTTTAAAAATATATATATATATATATATATTTATTGCAGAATAACCTGCATACTGCAATATCTGTACAGAAAATCGTGAAGAAATTTCTACAAATTTTCTCTATAAGGTTACCAAATGCTATAATAATTATTAAGTAATTGCATATATTCATATTTAAATAGGAAGACAAAATTAAGGAGAGGAGCAACCGAGTTCAAAATATAAGCATGTAACACCAAAATACAAGAATTAAGAGAATACACAAAAGAAATAAGAGATTACACAAAATATGGTGCAGTTCACTTCACGGTATGCATTGATCTCTCTGAAACTATATTTTAGCATAGTAATTAATCGTAAATTAAGTTAGCATGGTAGTAAGCGTAGTTGTAATTCTAATAATAAACTTTATGTATGCACGATACTGATACCATCCCGTATTAGGAAGTATTCAAATCTTCTCCTATCCAACGCTATATGCTGTCTAATCATAGTCGAGTTTAAAATACAAAGTAGTAATGACTGCGTCTAGTCAGCCATGCATTGACTTTTCAAGTGTACATATTTTTGTACCATAGCCTTATCTCCTACGTGTTAGTTATTTATTATCTATAAGTTTTTAAATTAATCATACTAACTATAATGCAACCCACTTCAAATATTCGTACGTCAAGTAAAATGGCATTCTATCGAATATTTGTATTAACACAATATTTACGAAGAACTTAATTTTAGAATTTATTTATTTTATTTATCTCGTGTAATAATCGTATAATACATAATTTTGCAGAATATTTCATACTCGAAAAAAAAAACAAATTTAGGGGATCTATACCACTACAAAGGCTCCGTCGTATGTACATACATGCTCGAAGAATGAAAGAGATAAAAAAAACAAAAAGAGAGATAGAGAGAGAGACAGAGAGACAGACAGACAGACAGTCAGAGAGTGAGAGAGAGAGAGAGAGAGAGAGAGAGAGAGAGAGAGAGATGAGATGAGACAAGGGGAGGGGTAGCAAATATCTTTGCAACGCGAGCCTTATATTCGCGGAGATCCATCAGGGGCATATTCTTTCTAGTTGGTAAACAAGAAGAGACGAGGCCAACTTTTCCGTTTGCCCGATGGCGCGCGCTCGCGCATATCTCTGGTCTATACGTCGGGCAAAGGCGACGTACTGCACGTTCTCCCCCTCTCTTTCCATTCCTTCCTTTTTCTTCCGCGCGTGCGCGCTCTATCTTCTCTTTTTTCTGCTCGCCCTCGCCGGCAGCGATTCATTTTTCAGTTTCGCCCTCTATTCCCATGCATGTTTGTTCATCTGTCTGTTCCCCACTTTCCATTTCTCTTGCGAATTACTTCTGTGTGCATATCTCACGTAGCATACCTGCGTATGCGAGGTATGTGCAGCGTTTACGTATTTCGGTTCATGCAGTCTGCATAATTATGTATAGAGTAGGCATAACAAAAATTAATTATTAACACATTTTTTGTTACGTGCGCGAAAAAACATTGACTTTGATATACATTTTAAGAACCTCTGCACTACAAGGGAAAGTTATAAAAATATCGCTTCAAAATACGTATTTGGTTGGACTCACATTTTTAATACTGTACAAAACAAAATAACGCCCAAGCATTTTATCTAGTTGGTCCCCGTTAAAATAATGGAGAGTAACTAGACAGGATGGAAATCGAATGAGATTCTTATAAAAATAATTAGCAATCAACAGAAAATCTTGGTTACTATCACGTATTTAAATATTAAAATTCATAAAATAATAATATTACTGGTGATTTGGGTGATTAGTGACAAAAAAAATAAATTCAGAATATTTAAAAATAAAGTACTTAGAAATATACTTGGAGCAAAATAGGACAAGAAACGCGAAGCATATAAAAACTATATAATCTTAAACTGAGAAAAGAGTTTCTTTCGCATAGCTATACTTCACTTATGTAGACCATTTTGTTTATTACTACTGCAACTAAATTTAGATATACCTCTCACAGCTATACTGCAAGGCCGTAATATACATACAATCGCTACGACAGTCATACAATTAGATAATATAAGATGCGCGTAGAAAAAGTCTTAACTGTTACAGTACGATAGCATAACATGCTTTAATAACAAGAACTTCCCTTAACATTTTACTGTAAATTCATACGTTCATGGCAAGAGAGCTTAAAATGCTACTTGTACTGAGAGAGCATGACACTCATATTAATATTTCTCGAGCTTCATACCTTAAAAGCACGCCGCCGTCCGAAAAAGACGTGTTAGCCCTCACTATACTACGATTGTACGAGTACATTCTATCGTTTCATAATGCTCAAACTATTTCGGTATGACTATCTTCGAGGGATTAAAGTAAACGCCCCGCCTGCTAGCGGAGGGAGCAAGTTGCGTGTATAGACTGCCAATTGCTCCAAGGCTCTCATACTAAAATAGCGTGAGCGTTATGAAACAATAGGCTGTGCTCGAGCAATCGCAGTATGACATGGGTTGACGCTTTTTTCGAACGACAACATCCTTTCGAGGTATGAGGCTCGTGAAATATTATCATCCGTCCCGTGCTCTCTAAGTATGAGCAGCTGCAATGTTCTAAATTCTCGTACATACAAGCCGTAATCGTCATCCAATTTCAAATACCAAAACAATGTATCTGTTCTTCTTTTATATAGGACTTCGTATATTTATTTCGGCCAAGAAATATTCAGCTAATACCGTGCCATACAATGCCCAACTAGATAGCAAATAAATCGGTATCGATCAATCAATCTCTCCCATTTTTTCTACATCCTCTCATTGTCCTCCCAGCCCTGTCCTCCGCTTCCTTTTTCCTCTCTAACTTTTCGCGGCACCTCTGCTACACCAATACACAGCCCAACAGCACCTCGAGCCCACGAAGCACGAGGCTGTAAGAGTCGAACTTCTGAAATGTGTTTTTGCCGATCGAGTCGAGCGATATTTTGTGCGCGGCAGCGCGAGTTTCTCTCTCTCTCTTTACACTCGCAGCTTTACTGCTTTTCGACACGCTGCTCCAAACGGTAAATATCGCCTGCGCGCGGCCTCCTCGCGAGCGCGCGAATATCAGGCGCTCGCTCGTTGCAGTAAAGCCCCTGCGCTCGTAAATGTAATGTATAAAACTGCGCGCTTTAGCTACAGCTTCGGCTCTCTCTCGCGCCCCCCACTGTGCGTGCGCACATACATACTGCGAGCAATAAAACAAATAAACAGAGGAGGGAAAAAAGAAGGAAGCTCGAGTGAAGGAGGCGAGCAAGAAGGAAGAATAACGGCGACAACATCGCGACCAGTCGCAAAATCTGCCTGACGACTTGGCGCGCCCGCGCGCGCTAACGCCTTTAAACGCGCGGGGCCGGACCTTTACGACGTACACGCTTTCCTAAGACGCGCGGGTATACTCGCCCAGAGAAAAATATCTTTATTGCAGGTACTGCTGCTGTTGCTGATGTCAGAGAGGACAAAGTTTCGCGAGAAACTCGTTAAAGAGCCGAACAGCAGTGCGGGATACAAAGAAGAAAAACTTGACGTGTATTTCGTTTTTTAAAGAACGTAATTCTCGATGTTGATTACCGTAGTGGTCAGGAATAGAATATAAAAGACCTTACTTATTACTTTTATGTATTATTACTTTTATTCAAGGAAGATAGTTTTAAAGAATAGAAATCTATTACATTCGTATTTAAGCTTTTTTTAGTGAACATCTATCTTATAGTTCTTAGACATCGCGTTTTAATAGTTATACCTATTAATTCCTATTATTAAATATCTAGTTCTTTGTTTTCTTAGAGAGTTTCTCTCTATTATTTTAGATTTTGCTCGACATTAATTTATCTCAATTTCTGAATATTTTCGGATATTGGTTTTGGAGAGAGAAGAGGAATTCGAGCGGTTTGGCTCGGCCATTTTGGACGACATCAAATGAAGAGACCGCTAAATTTCGCGAATATTGTTCACGCTTCGTACAAACTCATACAAATATTCCTATTTCACCGAGCTGCGAGGGTTTTGCAGAGGTTTCCTTTATTATGAATGTTTTACTACATCTTTGACATCTATTCAAGACAAAGATTTCAAGGAATGCATATCGCTCATCCTACACGTGGCTTTGCTGCAGAAGATTTACAGCGTTGAATCTTCTATGTGCATAAGTATCTATCTAAAATCCTCATAAAATTATTTGTAATTAACAATAAGATATGTTGCATTTAGTGTTTATAAACTTTTTTTACTATTAGTTTTTAGTTTGGTATTGTTTGTATTATTTGTTCTTGTGTAATTATAGTAGTGCGATTCCAACACAAGTGTCATTGTGCGAGAAGTAATTATATTACTTATATACTTTTGTTGTATTGAGATTGAAATATTCTAGATTTGCGTCATAATATAATCCTGTCTTGTGTTAATTAGATATATATGGGTATTCTACGAACATATACATACTAATACAGGACGGAAAAATGAATTTAGTAATAAATATGTCGTTAGGAATAATACAAATAATAGGAAAACTAAATCATTGTTACAACTGAAGGAAACCACCTAAAAACTATGAGATAATACATATCGCATAAAACCCCGGGGAAGATATATGTCGCAGTAAAAGTAATATTAATATATATATATATATATATATATATATATATATATTATCTCATAGTTTTCAGGTGGTTTCCTTTAGTTGTAACAATGATGTAGTTTTCCTATTATTTGTGTTATTCTTTATTACTAAATTCATTTTTTCTTCTTCTATTAGTATGTATATGTTTGTAGGATGCCCGCGCATACGCATATATAGATATACTCGCAATACTTTGACCCACGTGTCACACTAGCGCCATCAAACGACAGAATAGCCCTCATTGTGAATGATAGAATTCAGTTGTGAAATAAAATAATAAAATCCGCTGCCAATTCATTGACACTTAGCTTCCTCCAACTAAGTAAATTCTAAATTGTTCCGGTATGAATTTCTTCACACAAGCACACAAACAAATACACACACAAATACACACACACACACCCAAACACTAGGTACCTGACTAATCTTTTATGTGGGATGTTAACTATTTTCTCACTTTTATCTATTAACTGCCATTTTTATAAAGCTTTAATTTTTTTGGATTTGTTACTTACTACGTCTCGGAAGAGAATGGTTTCGCATTTATTTGGATGAATATCTAATCCCCAGTTATTATAATAATTTTTTATTTTGTTGTACAGGTTTTGTAATTTGCTTTTTAAACTTCGATATCTTTGTCAGTTACGTATATAGAAAGATCATCAGCAAAGGCTAGCCCATAAATACCTTCGGCTATGTTAATGCCGAAAAGTTTGAATGTTTCTGCATTAAAAACATTAAAAATTGGGGGGCTATTAATGGTACCTTATTGAAAGCCCCGCGTTATATTAAATGTATTTTTTGATGAGTTTTTACCATTTATTAATAGGTAGGCAAGCGCCTAAGTTTTTGTGAAACCACCAGTAATTTTACGTAGAGTAAAATCCCAAAATGTCAATGCATGCCATTCAGACACTGTTCTTTCTGCTAGGGCCGTATTTCTGCTAAACGTTTAGTCAACTGACGAAATTTTAAACACAAAACTTATATTATAACAATAATGTCCGCATTAGTTGATCAGTGTAAGCATACAGTTTTGATATACATACTATATAGTACTTACTTCTGTACGTATGATAATTTTCGCGATTAATGATTTTCTTTTTTGATGTTACAAATTTTCGAAGATATACGTATACATTGTAAATTAAATTTTCTAATATCATATTCAAATAATTTCTTAACGTGCATAATGCTTATAAAACGAATTTACGTTTCCAATTTTTTTATAATTACCGAACGGGAAAAGCGCGTTAATTCACATTGTTACGTTCATTCTCACTATTCGAGGGTGTTTAAATCACAAAAATTAACCGGTAACTATCTTTTAAAGGTAGTTGTTGCAGTCTTACGAAGTAGTTCAAAAGTTAAGTGTATTCAAAATCATTGCGTAATATAGTTAGTTGCGTTCTTTGCCGAAAATCTTAAACAAATTTCTGCAGATTATTCTCATAAGGGTATTCTATAAGTCATAAATTTTATTATATTGCAGCATAGAACATCTATAAATAATATACAAATCTTAAAAAGATGCTGAAATTAAAACATGATATAAATTTTATAATGGGATTATAGGTAGATGTGATATATACGGGCAATATTAACTACAGACTATGGCTATATTTTCAAAACTGGGTTGGTTGTTAACATTTTACTTATTTACGGTAACATATATAGCTATTTTATGTTACATAGCTAATAGTGTTTTGAAAAGCTCATAAAAAGGTCTTAGAAATTATACATGAAAATGTATCATAAAGTGTAAGTCTCATATGTTAAATATTGAAAATTCATAGATTCTTATCTCAGTTTAACGAAGAAACAGTCTTTTTAATTTCTAATCTTACATGTATAAAATATTATTATAAAAATAAAGTAAAAATTTAAGAATATTCGTACGAAAATCTAATTTTCCTGCGATTGCACCACCTAAACATATTCCTCCCCCTGCTAACGACATTATCGAGATTTTCAACCTCATCCTCTTCCTTAGACGAGGAGATAAGACTCCGCACTCTTTTCGTCTCTTACTTCCGCCTGCTCGCAATTATATTCGCTAACGTCCTCCTTACCTTTTATTATATATATAGATTACAGACACGAAACGGTCGTCAGCATAAATATATATATATGGGAGAGGGAGGGATCTTTTGCCGGCTGCTGGTGCACAGCTTGTGAACCGAGCTGAAATATTCCCGACGAAGTGGAGAGGATGTCCAAGGAGCTTACCGGATGATCCGTTAATCTCATTAGGGGTAAAGGATAGGAAAGTGGCTGCGCGAGAAGCTCAAGTAGTTGGAGGAGGAGGAGGAGCGACGGGATCGAGACGCTACCGCTGTATTTATACAGGGGAGGATGCATTCGAAAAGAAGTGGAATCGTTGAGAGGAGCTGGCGGGGTATAAGTAATGAATATACGCGAGACATTTTGTTTTTATTAGTTATGGCGTAATATATATAATTATGTGGTGAATACGTAACATATAATCGTACGTTCATTAGTTTGTATATATAATTTGATGCGTTAGTTCACGAAACTTGTAGGGGAGTGTCCTCATAAATTTTAGGCTCCTATTGCTAGATATCAATATTTTACATTCTGGAATAGATGCAAATTGTAGTTTTATCAAACATACTTCAGTTTCAGATTAATATATATAAAAATATAAATTATTACATTTAGCATTTAAAAAGTATCCACAAAAGTAACAGTCAAGAGGATATTTTCTGTGTTAAACGTAATATTGCAATATTCCAAACATTACATTCAGTGCACAAACTTATTAAGTACCAATTATGTTATTTTCATTATGAGATGAAGTAATTGCTCTAAGAATATAAACGTACAATTTTAAATTTCTACATAATATATTCTAAGTGTCATTATAAAACATTTAGGTAAACAATAAAATATTTCTAGAAACAATAGTTTAATTCAATCAAAACTAATGTATTACTTAAAAAAGGTCACTTATAAAACGTAATTAATTATGAAATTTCAATTTTCATTCAGCCAATCAAAAGTTATAGCCAAAAGAGCTATGAGTATCCGTACTTTAGTGTCTCAATAATAATAGTTTGCTTATGGAAAAGTATAATTGCAGCAAATATTTTGAATACTTGATAACCAAATATGGATTTAAAAGCCAGGTTTTTATTGGCTTCAACGTGTAAAGTAAGTTTAATTAGCACTGTACGATTGTCAGATCGATAGAAAATAAACCATTCAATTCCAGCGGCGTTACATAATCAAAACAGACGAGACAAACATCGTATAAACAAAGCATTATTGAACAAATCACCGGGGGGCAATTAAAGAAACCGTTGGTATGTACAGCCGAAAACAGATGAGAGATAAACAGAATTGAATGAGGCAGCAGCAACAGCGCGTCGACGAAGGAAAAGCAAATACCTTTCGGCGCGCGCGCACGCAAAGTAATTAATTCAGCAAAAGTCTACGCGAGAGCATTGCATTCGTTTTGTGGAGCGCGCTGGGCGCCGCGACGCCTGCGTACAGTGCTGAAATTCTGTTTTGCTTCGGGCCATTAATTTACTGAATAGATTTTCAAGCTTTTGTGACGTTTGATAATCTTGAGAAATGTATGTACAAAGAGCTTTTGATTACTTCTATCGCAGTGTCAATTGCAGGTCAGACAAGTTTTATATTTAGGAATAATATATGAATTGCAAAATAGGTTGAATATCGTGATTCATAAATATTATTTTTTACAACTTACGTTTCGAAGTCTAAAAATATATTTATTTGTAATTATTATTAACAGTTGTATCGTTGCTTAGTAACACTTTTCATCTATTTATTACAACTCAAAAGGATAAATAGTAGTTCTGGCTAGAAACTGATTAAAAACTCGTTAATTTCGCTACAGTAGCTAAAATCTGGATAGAAATCTGAATTGTATTTTACCCGGGTCTAAGTTCTTTAATTTCATGCCGCTGTATTTCTCGTAAGCAACGCTACTTTAAAATATTATTTTACTCTTTGTGTCACTGTTCAGAATTTCTTTTCTTTTTTCATATAAATATAAATATAAGATATTGTAATTATTGCATATGGCAGCAACTGAAATATATATACAAAGTTTTGTTCAGTGTTGAAATATAATATTCTTGAAATATATTTACATTCTTAAAATATACGTTTAATATACTTGGAGACAACTCTGATTCAGTAGAGAATGTCAGTGACTGGTAAGGCATTGATTAACGCAGTTATGCTGTGTACTACCTATATGTATTACCTTATTAAAATATTATAACAATCTATATAAATGCATACATTTTATATATTGTAAATTTTTCCTATTAATTAACTGCCGGTAAATTAAATTCAATTAATTTTCGATAGCGATTTAGACTTCACAAGCAACGCTAATTCCAAAGATCGTGATACATTACAAACCACTGTCCAGCATCTCGCTCCTCCACCACCTGTGAAAAAATCCACTATAATTACGGCAAAACTATGCAACGTACATTTTAATTACGCAAAAAGAAAACGTATATATACACACCTAACCTCGAAGAAACAGAAATAGGGCTAGACGCGAATTAATTACCGTGCATCCCCCTGCACAAACTCGCTCCAACACCGTTCCACAACATTCCCGTAATTACAAGACTTCGTACTCCACGTGCGTTTCTTTTTACCCCTCCTCCCCTCTTTTGCGTTGCCTTACATTTCAAACGGCGTAGCCACGACAGCTCAACACGTGGCGTTTTTGAGGGCGTATATACCTTCTTTTCACTCAGCTACCGTTACACGGAGGTCGTATAGATGTTCTCTCTCTTTTTCTGGGATATGTGTGTACAAGCCAATTCGCCATTTTCGTCTCATATCCGCTGCAGCTCGCGCGTCCTTTTTGGCTGGTTTCCATCGTACGTGTGCTTATCTTCTCGGAGGCACGGGCATCGGAGCCAAGACCCGTCGTGCAGTTCCTGCTCTGCGGCGTTAATGCCGAGGGTTATTATTTATTTCGAACGGGGCTTCTCCAGTTCGCGACCTCGGGATATATAGGTGTGTATCACTTTTTTGGAGTTTTGTTGGGGATACGAGCTGGCGATGCGATGCGCTATTGCGTTCGTGCAGCCTGACGTGTTAATGGCATTTTCGGAGATGCCGAGTTGTAGATTAGCGAGATAGTATCTGGATTCAATGGCGATGTGTTATTTAGAATCTTTGTGTAATTTTGAGACAAAGAATTGTTAAAATGAAAATTATATACATAACCTATTGAAATAGATCAGTTTATATGTCAGATGATTTGTCAGCTGAGTTGATCCGTAATTGAGAGAAAGCTGTAAGGTATGCAAAATATATTGCAAAATATAATACTTAAACTGGGGGATTAAGTTACGATATTCAATTTTTATCAATCCTGCTGGAAAATATCATGTGATTTATTAAGTGATTTATCAGGTGATATGTCAAGCGATTTGTCAGGCGATTTATTAGATGAATTACCAACTAACAAATCACCTATAAGTATAAAACTAATTTTTCACGTCACTTTTCATTCTCTTTAGAAATATCATAATGTGAATTCAGATCAAAACAATTTTCTTTTGCTTCGCTCTTGAATTCATTCAAGACTTTGTTCTCCCCTCGTGGACTGAACTTAACCGACTACACATTCGAACAACTGTATCCTATTGTACAGACTGTTTCCCATCCTCCATCGCAAACCGTTTTGAGATTTCATCAGTAGCCCCGTTTATTACCACGCACTACGATCCGCATCTCGTATTCCCCATCATCCCGATGTCACTCAACCATAATTCGACGAGAGTCAAAACGAGGTACTCAAAAATCCTGCATCATAGCGGCCCGTTCTCTACACTCAATTTCATTAGCGAAAACATTATTTTTCGAAGCGAGCGCGTGTCTTCCTATACCTTTAGATTAAAAACCGACCAAGAGAGAGTAAAATCTCCTTTCTCGGTAACGGGCAAAATTGATTAATTGTTAAAATGTATGCGCGACGCATCGAGGAAAGTACGTCTTTTGAAGTTCCGCGGAAGCGAAATAATTGATTGGTCAACAGCGTAATTTGACTCCACGGGGGCTCACGCGCGCAAGCGTCCTTGAAATTGTGTATAGGTATATATGCACTTGAAGGCAGGGACGAGCGAGTAAAAAAAAACGCGACGGGTTTTTTTTTCGTGACGTTTGCCGAACAGCGGCGGCGGCGGCGGCGGCTTTCAGCGAAATTGAATTTTGCATTAACTGCTGCGGTGCGCAATAGTAAGCACTGACATTTTTCGAGGTCTAATTATTTTAAAAGGGACGTGACCGCGTACTTAACTACCCGCGGAACGCGTATAACTTTTTATAAATTAGTGTGTACTCTCGGCTGCTTTGATGATTTTTTTTCTAGCTATTTTTATTAGTTGTCGACTAGAATGTTTATACTCACAAACTTTGAAAGGCTGATGAAATAAAGTAAAAATTATTGATCATTCATTTTTCAACTCTCAGTGTTTATCTTTTATGTTCGTGAAACATAAAGATATTTTTTACTCTTCATTTGTTTCTATAAATATAAGAGAGATTATACAGAACTTTTGATGTTTAGGCAACGGCATAATTAAGTTTGTAAAGGCTGTTACTCGGCTTCCTGAAGAGGCACATAGTTATACCAGGTCTCAAATTATCCATTTAAAAGCCAATACTATAAACATAAAACTCTTTATGTATAGAAAGATAGTTTTTTTTATGAAATATCCTAAAAAGTACCAAAAATACGGTCATTTGGTTTATTGTATCAACATATTCTCACTAACGTAGAAAAAAAGTCATTTTATATCTTTATAAAAATTTGATAACTTATTCTTCGTATCAAAATCAACAATTTAAGCCATCATAGAACAATGTGCCACATCCGTCGGCCGGTATAAGATTTTTAATTTTGTAAATTTGCAAGAAACTGTAGGGTAAAAATTTCTTGGTAAAAACTAGGCACATAATTCAATATGGTTTTAAATAATTGTTGTTTATAGTTCAAAGACTATACTGTAAAATTTTAGTGAAGGTCGTGCAAAACTTTTTCTATAAATCGACTTTAATAAGTCACTAGAATAGACCTTACGCCACTATTAAGTCCTCTTTGAGATGTTTTTTGAAGATTATTAATAAAGTATGATCTTACTAGCGCTAGAGAAGCAAATAATGGATATCTCTTCACACTTTTGCTAAATACGCTCGAAATGCATGATTTTCTTTTTCTTTGAAGAAGTCTTTTCAATGCACGTGTTATACATGGAGAGATGAGACGTATTAAAAATTACTATTTACTGTATGAAAATTACTATTTTATATAGGAATAGTGAGATATACCTGCATTCTAATGCTTTTTACAATTTGTACAAGTTATTGTTAAACGTATATGAAATTCTGCAATTAAAACAAAAAAATGTAATAAGTTGTGCTGGATATTACAGCAAGGAGTACTAGAAATTATAGTAATATTTATTATATTTTCAGAATACTATGTTTTTTAGTAAATTTTTCGTACTTACTTATCAAATGCTCTCCTTATTGCAAGACATAAGTTGACTAAGAAACTTTAAATAAAATACATACTGTGTTAATCTACGTTGGTGAAGTATACATACGACCCTATAATACACATTATCACTAAAAACAAACATATCTCTATATAATATAAAAAATCTCGTACCATAATACTTTTCCATTAAAAGATGTTCTATGCATCCCTATCAATATATGCATTATTCAGCAGCAGAAATGGAAAGAAAGAGACCGGCTCTCCTTCAAAGTAACAAGCCATAATAAAATCGATATTAATGAAAGGCTTTGTGCGCGCTGCCGATCGACATAAAATACGCGGCAGGAGCAGCGGCTGATGTATTACTTTGCCGCCATATAAAAGATATAGAAGACGAAGGCCGAGAAAGATGGGCAGCGGGAAAAAAGGCAGGATCGCAAAGAGGCAAAATAATTCGCAACAAGAACACAGCAAGATGAGGAACGAGATCCTTCGCTGCTGCAGAGAGAGAGAGAGAGGCATAAAGAGAGAGAGAGAGAGGGGATATGCATCAACCGAAAAATACGAAAAATGAAATCGTACACTACGATACGCTGGGCTCTTGCCTCTTCCTTTATACATGGCGTCTTTCTTTCCCGCGCTTTTTTCTCGTGCACCTTTCCCTCGACCCTTCGCGCTCATTCCTTCGTCGCTCGCATTGGCTCTCGGTATATACTCGTGTCTGCTGGCGAGCGCGAGTATTGAATATTCAAAACTTTCGGTGCGCGCGCGCCAGAGAGGAGAAAACTTTCCTGTCTGCGAGATGCGCTGGCCTGCAGAGAGGAAGAGGAAGAAGAAGCAGAAGAAGAAGAAAGCGAATGGAAGTTTCCTTCGCCGCTCGTTTCTCGAATCGACTTTCGCGGGATTCTTCTTTGCCATACAACGAGATAGAAAGAAGGAGTGAAAGAGAGAGAGAAAGAGAGAGAAAGATTGTTGCAGCAGCGCGTATTCTCTTTTATTATCCTTTTCTGATTTTATTACTTTTTGAAACGCATACTTTTCCAGAGATTCGAGAACTGCTTTTCAGGCTCGAGTTGTCACGCACGTGTATATATATACACACATACACACACACACACACACACACACACACACACATATATATATATATATATATATATATATATATATATATATATATATATATATATATATATGTGTGTATACAAACATAGTGTCGGTGAAGAGGGAAGAGTTGATCCTCTTTTTGTGCTGGTCTGTTGTTGTTGTTTTAGATGATGCGCAAGGGTGTATATATAAACACGAGAGAAGTATGCAAATGTTTTGCTCGTTCCAAAATCTGTTCCTGCTGCTGCTATTGTTGTAATGTATACTGTTTGGGCTTTTGCCTTTACAAAGGGAATATTTACAGCGTGCGTACATGGGGAAATATGATGGCCTCAAATAAAAGAAGAGAGTTACTGGTTTAGTTCAGGATTACACAAAGTAATAGAGAGTTAATTTAAGTATTATAAAACATGTATTAATTTTTTATATTTCTGATATGATGTAAATTTGTTGCTTTATAATGCTGATGTAAAAATTTATCCCAAAATACCAACAAGTTTCTGAAAAAAATATACCAAAAGAAAAACGTATTTTGACGTTCATTTTCCCCTATGAAATTTAGGGGTGTATAAATTTTCATGATTACGTGTTTCCTTAATTATTTATTAATAGTTGCGTTTGATATATAGGTTTATATAAGGATTTAAAGTAGCAATTTCACTACGCACAGTTTGAATACAGCATTTGAAGCAGTATTATAGTATTACAGTAATAATTTTGTAATGCGAGCTCGTTCCGAAAGGTTTCAAAACCGGGGCTATTGGTAAAGCAGACAGCGCAAGCTGGAGTGGAAGATAAGAAGAAAATGATCAAGAAAATCAATAAGTACACGGAAAACAGTATGAATACGCTGCTGCACTTTCAATAGTAGCGCAATAGAACAGCAGTAGTAGCTGTTAGTGCTCTCGCTATTTTCCGTGTAGATCGAGCGAAAACACGAGTGACAAATGCATCAGTAGCTGTTGGTGCAATAGCTTGCCCGCAATATTTTCCGTGTAAATCGAGCCAAAATGCGAGGAGGTAAAATGTTATGTAATAAAGTTCCTTACTAGGGTTCTTTCAAGTTTATAACAATCATATGCGGATTTGAGGAATGGAAAGGACACATATTTTGCTGTTTTAAAACAAAGCTTTGTAACGATGAGATTTTTCAAATCTCAGATTTTTATGTATTTCGATATTTTTGATGTTGCTCAATCATAATACATTGAATTTTCACATCTATTTTTTCGACGGTTATGCGACTTTTATTGACAAGTTGTTAAAACAAGCAGAGCACTTTTACGTTACATTTTTTTTATTATTTCGTTCGGAGATCCAATCGATTTAAAATTTAAGGTATTATTAAGTATTGATAGCATAACGATTTTCAAAGTGTTTGCTTTTGAAGATCAAAAATTTTCTGGACTGATAAAAAAATCTTTTTTTGGGTATAACACAGGCCTGCTCCCTTAAGGGTACAACTGCATCGTTAAATTTTAAATTAATTGATAATACATTTTAAGATAAGAATAAGTCTCTCTTCATATGTTAGCTGATATTTTTCGGTAAAATTGAACATTTTATCAAAATATAACTAAAAAATTAACTTTTAATTTTTCTTAAGGTCGTTAGGTCCCTTTGATTGGCTATAATGAATACATCTATATTTTTGGGTTATCGCAAGATTTAGAGAGCTAATGGGATCGAATTGATGCTTTCAAAGTTTTGTTATGTTCAAAATACATGTAGTTATGATATGAGTGATGATTTATTTAAGAAAAGCGTTTTCTGCTATTTATATAACAGACTTTACTAGAAAAAATATAATATTCTGTAGTTCTGCGATATATAGCAGGCTTTACTAGAAAAAATATAATATTCCGTAGTTCTGTGTTATGTATGAAATATAAGATTTTGATTATTTTATCAAATTTGTAAACTTGAAAGAGAATTTATGTAATCACGAAAAATTAAATTTTATATCACTTGATGCCTGCAGCAGCTTACCTTGTGAAACTCTTAATTATGTTATTACACATCCTTAATAACATTAAAAGATAATACTTTTTCTCGTGATAAGTTTGTTCATACGAGATATGTATTTAAATCCATACCGCAAAAAAAGTGGACGCCGTCTGTCCGTTGAGTAGAATCGAATAAGCATTGATCAATCGAGTGACGATGAAGGGTTTTAATTATGTGAGACTCCTTCAGGAAAAATCAGAGGGCACTATATAGTATCTTTTCAAGGAAATAAATATGGAGCTTATGAAGGAATTTCATACGATTTACCACCAACGGGAGAAGAAGATTTCAAGTAAGTTGATTTTATTGTACTTGTATTTTTTAACTAAAATTAATGAGTCTTAAGGTAAAAATATATTATTTAAGATTATATTTTATTTATATGTAATTTAGTATTAACATCTAACCACCAATGAAAATATGAGCTAATCGCTAACAACACCAGCTACATATACTTGCAGCACATACGCATTAAAAATGCTAAGGGTGATTATGTAGTCACGATAAACTATCGCCTCGGGGTCCTGAGCACCGAGGACCAATTCGTGTCCGGCAACATGGGCTTGAAAGATCAGAGCGTCGCCTTGCGCTGGGTCAGCGACAACATCGAATTCTTTGGTGGCAATCCCTACCGAGTGACCCTTACCTGTCTGAGCGTCGGTGGTGCGAGTGTGCATTATCATTATCTGTCTCCCGCATGAGCGCGGGACTTTTTCACAGTGGTACCCGGTTGCAAAAGATCGATAAAAACCGATAAAAACGGGTGCATTCTATAAGATTTGATTAGGTTTTTGCACTGTTTTTGTTATAAAAAAATCAGTTTTTATCTATCTATTTCAACCGGGTACCTACGAGATCTGTCCCAAAAGTATCCGACCTACGTTCATATCTTCGCGCGGAGAGACTCAGGCGACCTCTGGAGGGTACGAACGTCATCAGCAACTCCTAACCTTCTCGTCAGTAGCCTGAGATACCGATGAGACGCCTTAGTTCCCGCGCAGCGTGTATTTGTTTACAACGACTTTTTTGCGTTCGTCGTAATTTGCTTATTGCTAAAAGTGGCAGAACGAACCGAACAGCGAATTTGCATAAAATTTTGCTTTAATCTCGGTAAAAGTTGTGCGGAAACTATTGAAATGTTGCAAAAGGCCTTTAAAGATGAGTGTATGGGCAAAACACAAATAAAAGAGTGGTATAGGCGGTTCAAAAGTGGCCGCACATCTGTTGACAGTGATCCTCGTTCTGGTCGACCTTCGACGGGAACATCGTCGGATAATGTCGAGCGTGTGCGTGTCGCAGTTGAACAAGATCGTCGTTTGACTGTGAGAGAACTGGAAGATGAACTTGGAATACCAAAAAGTACTGTTTGGCGAATTTTAACCGAGAATTTGGGAAACCGGTGACTGGCTTCTTCATCACGACAATGCTCCAGCGCACGCATCAAACCTTGTGCAGCAGTATTTATTGAAACGCAGTGTTGCGCAGCTCCGCCAGCCTCCATACAGTCCTGATATAGCTCCCTGCGACTTTTGGCTGTTTCCTCGATTGAAAATGCCGCTTAAAGGACATCGATTCGACAATAAACAGACTGTTGAAACTAATGCGACGAATGCACTAAAGGCGATTCCGAAGTCTGACTTTCAAGAGTGCTTTAATAAGTGGAAACATCGATATGAGCATCTTGTTCAATCAAATGGGGACTACTTTGAAGGATGCCACCCCCCGGATGACGAAGAATAAATCAAGCGCCGAGAAATCGAGGTAGGTCGGATACTTTTGGGGCAGACCTCGTATATTGTTCAGCGGCACGGCCTTCGACTGCTGGACGCAGACTGAGAATTCTCGCGAGAAGCCGCTGAAATTGGCTAAAATTGTGAATTGTTTGACGTACGATCTGCGGGAGCTGGTCAAGTGCTTCCAGAGCCGACCTGCTAAAGATTTAGTAGCAGCTGCAGCCGCAATTCATGGTATGCCTATATACGTAATATTCGATGATAAAAATCAGATTTGCAAAAAAGTGGAGAAAGTTTAAAAATGTGTTAAACAGTGTAATTAAGAGGTTATGAAAGGGTTCATATATGCATTGGTTACCACGGAAAATATTTAGTACTATTTTCTAGTTGTAAATAATAACTCAAAACTTTAACCTCCAGAACCGATGCAAAAATGGGCTGGTAAAATATCTGCTACTGAATCAGTTAGTCTTTGCATTCGCTATTGTCACATACCTGCAAATCTTAATGATAGAGTTGAAAATTATCAAAGTGTTATTTTCAATAACTCTACAAAATTACTTTAACTAAAAAATCAATCATCGTGTATTGCAACTTCCTGACCGTATCTCCACGCCAATAGGGAACTTGTATTTTTGTAATTTTATTTTTAATCGATAGTTTATAATAAAAAAATTAATTTTACTTGACAATTTATTAAATTTAACGTATTTATTTTATTATTAATCATTTTCTGTGCCTCGAAATCAGATCTCCAAATATGACGTCGACGTTTCTGAACATAAAGTGGTGTGACTTGCAAAACATCTTGATGGTCATTTGTCTATTGGGACAATGGAATATCAATCTGTGAAAACTACTTATAGATTTGAATATACCAACAAATTCGAATCATGTTTACATTTCTTTAGTAGTCCTAACTTTAAAGTTTACACATGTTGCAGCTTTTGGAAAAAAGAATGAGTCAATGACGCATGCTTTAACAGCACTGCGAAATTCACTTCAGGAATACCTAACGCATCTTTTACATACTTTTTATTCACATTGTCATATAATTATTACATACACACGGTTTTTCATTCAAGAAACATAAACATGATTGGCAATTGTTGGTGTAAGTGGTTGTCACACAGTAGTGGTCTATTATCCGAAGTCCCAATAGATAAATGACCGTCACGATGTGTTGAAAATTAAACGACTTTATGTTCAGAAGCGCCGACGTCATATTGTCACATGATATCGTTTTAAACGAGGATCCAATTTCGAGTCAATATCAATATTTAATAATTAAATTAACAATATATACTTTATGAAACTTTTAAGTAATTTTGTATTCTTTTGAACTATATTATCGATTAAAAATATTAGAATATTTTACCGGACGAGTGCAAGTTCTTCCCTATTACCACTTAGACCTTAAGTTTTGTGCGCGAACTACTTCCAAAGAAATGCGCGCCGTGCCGCTCTCTAGGTATGCGTTTTTTTATACTCCCGCATCAAAAAACGCATACCTAGCTGCTACACTGCAATGCAGCGCATCCTTACGCTGAGTACACGTGGGTACGTATACATACGTACATCTCGCAGCAGCAGTTGCGGGGCAGCGTAACTAAGGCAAAAGTTAGCGCGCATTTCGCGGACGCTCGGCGAACGTTAATCGAATCGCTCATTGTAGTAGCAAGAGTTGCACCGACATCGCGCCGCTGCTATCCTGCGAGAAGCGTACACACAGCACAGTATAATAGAGTGCAGACTGCAGAGTGCAGCGCGCGCTCCAGAAAGTCACGCAGCGCAAACGCGCGGCCTCTGTTTGGCCAAGAGAGCGGCGATGCGCAGAGCTGCTTCTGCTGTCTTTCCCTCGCTCTCGCTCTCTCTAAGCAACCCCCGCTGCGCCGTAATTCAGCGCTGCATTCCTGACATCAAAGCGTGCCTTCCGCGTATACTGCCCGCCAGCTAGCTAGCTATAGTTCGCTCTTGTGTCTCTGGACTATACGCGCGTTGGCTGCTGCACTTATGTGGTAACACACTCGCGCGCGCCCGGCATTTACCCTAATCCGTGGCTCGCTCGTCTCGTTGATGCGCCCCGCGCCGATGTGTAGAGTCGCTTTATATACCTACCGTGGGCGAGCCAGTATAGAGGACGCTTTGTGCGGTGGAAGATAAGGCGTTTGTCGTGGTGTAGCATGGCGCAGCCGGCTTTTTTCTTTTTCTAGAGGTTGTGGGTTTCGAAGAAAAGGGAAATAGTCGTTTAATGCATTCTACATGGTTTGCGCGTAGGTGCTGGATTGTACTAGTGCACCCATTTCGGCTTCTGTGCCTTTGTATTTGAATAGAACGTAAGATAAAAATCTCGTATCAAATAAATGTTAGTTCAAATGAGCATTAATATGCAAAATACCAGATTTAATTTTGCATATATTTTTTTTTCATTAAATTAAAATCCTTCGTTAAATGAGTACCTTTAACTTTTGAAATGAAAGCTTAATAATACAATGCTTTAATTTAAGAGATTACAGATGATCGCAGCATAGATGGGTACAGATTTACATTCGATCAAATCCAAATATCAGAAAATAAATTATTGTGCAGGAGGGTTATAAACCTATAAATTATTATATAAAAATCATGAAATTCGATTAAAAGGCGAATGTTTAAAGAGTAATACCCTAGCACGCCCTTAATGTTGAATTTTCTTCTGTTATCTTAAATCTGCGATAATTTAGACACAATATTAATAACAAACAAATGTCCCACGTTGGGCACCAATTGTAACGTAAATAGCTGGAAGTTTGTAAGTTAACCAAAATAAGAAATTAAATACACTGATTGACTTTTACAGTTTTTCTTCCTTACTAACTAAATAAAATTAATAACTAAATTCCCAACAGTAGGTTTCTACACATGTTCTTTCACATTTATTTTTAAAGAGCATCTCCGATGCCTGCAGCAGATCGGCAAGGTATTTACATAGAAGTTAAGGCTGAAGAGTTTTTTTCCATTTAGTTATAGGCTCTCATTAAGTCCATTTCACTATTTATATCATAGAACCTTTATAAACTCTCGTATGATTTTTTGTTTATGTCCTATATCTAGTGAAAGATCCTCCTTAATAAAGTGTAATAGATTAGTTTACGGTATCTTTTCTGAAGAAGTTTAGTTTGTAGAAATACATTTTAAGTCGAATAAAATTTCTATGGAGGTGGTTTTCAATGAAAGAGATGGCATACTTGGGGCTTCAAACTGCCTTTAATATTGTATTATTTGTTCGGTATCAATACTAATCAAAAGTTTGATAAAGGTATCATTAACTGTGGAAATATTGAAGCTAAATATTGCATAAAAAACAAACCTAATATTAGATTTAGGTATTTAGTTTGTTCATTTAAATATATGTGTTTAATTGTTACATAATTTTTACAAATTATTCGTAAAATATTATTTTTTTTTAACTTCATGTGGGTAACCTACTCTGAAAACTAACAGTGTGAAAGTTATAAATTACACGTACAAAATATATTAATATTGAAAATATTTGTGATGTTTGGCACAATGAACTCTGTAGTAAAAAAAAAAATACGATTGGGTAGTATACTTCAACAATAAACTTTGTTTCTAAATTGTGTTTTTAGTGAATTTAAGAAAAATATTTAATTAACGAAAAATTACCTCAATCATTAAAATTATATGGAACACAGAAAATTTTTTGTAGTATAAACAAGTTTTATTTTAAATTAACAAGAATCGCATTTGTAACATCATTATTATCAATGCTGATAAGTTTTAACAGTGTAGACAAAATTTGTCGTTTTAGAATACTCAAACCTCTTTAATATTGGGATCTGAAAGTAAAACTTGAAATAAACGAATGAGTGATTTATATTATAAAACTTTTTCTTTCTTGAATACCTAATATTATTGAATGAAATATCGATAATAACGTAATAATACGTAATTTTCTCATCACTTTGCTTTACACGAGAACGACGAACAAGTGTTTTATTCGAAGTGTTCCCCGAAAAATTTCTACAAAGCTAAGAAAGTTCGAAAGCTCAGCAATCCTTGTGAGAGAAGGTAACTCTCAATCCTCGAGAAGAGAAGAGACGAAAAAAACAACACCAAATGCCGGGCTCGTCTCAGTAAAACTCCCTGAAATTCGTCGCGTAATCTCTTTGACTCCTCTCGCTCTACCTCCGTCTCATACTTTCTTTTACTTTATTTACTCTCCTCATCTCTATCTTTCATTTTCACTTTGTACCAGCTCGCTCAACCTATCCCTTAACTTTCTCCGCTGCTTGCTGCCTCATTCTCCCTTCTTCTTCCTGCGTTTTACGTTACTAGCTCGCTTGTTTTGCCCTTCTTTTTTCTTTAGCCCCGTCGCTCTTTCTCTCATCCTCTCAATCTTTTCCCATTTTAATCTCTTTTTCACCTTTTAATTTTGTTACCTTCTCTTGAGTATTTAGTTATACTTAGCTCATTCGAAATTAGCTCTTGTAATACTTTTTAAATTGCACGATTTGATGGGATTTTATCGTCTGAGATGAATCTGCAACTTTTTTTCTTCAAAAGTTAATATTACCTATACCATTAAAATATTCCAATTTATGTCGACCTTAATTAGTTTTTATAGTCTTACAAATAATATGCTATTTATTTTAAAATTGTAAGTGACGATTATTACATCATGCTAATCTAGAATCTGAAATGCATTTCTCTTGAAATTACATGTTTCTAAGACAGTAGTATAGCTTTATAAGTTTATCCGAATTGACTTAAAATTTGGACACTATCTGAAAAACTGCTGCCAATTCATTGGCAATATGAAATTATTTGTTCTAATAAATTAATTTTAAATTGCTAAATCTCTTTCTAATTAGACTTTGCCTCGCCATATCGAAACAGCTGACCCGCGCAAGAAAACCGTAAAATAAAACGGAACAAGCTTGCAATCGGTAAAGCAGAACAGTGATCGAGTAATTAATTTAATAATTATTTTTAAAACTGTAATAAATAATTATTTTATTTTATAATGAATGCGTGATCGATATACATCATTGAATTACATTAATTTACTCATTTAAAGAGAAAATAAGTACAAAATAAAAATACTAGTGACTACGCTTAATTTTTAAAATTCATAAAGACTATAAATAAAATCAAATAATTAATTCTGGCATTGTAACGTTTATTTTCTTGATTTATATTAAGTTCTCGAAATATAAAAATAATTTTTTAAAATACTTTTTTTACCAGTCTTTTGGTATTTTTAAATTTCTACACCTACTGGCATACCTGGCATAGCCACTCCTCGAGCGATCGGTAAAGTTAAGTATTTTTATGCGCAACTAGTACTTGAATGGGTGACCGCGAACGAACCCCATGACTAAACAAACCAACTATCTCAAAGCGAATTTCATCCTGATACTCGTTTTCCCCACTCCACAGATATAGACAACTGCGGAATATGATTACGTACAATAATATAAAAGTATGAAAAAATAACGGAGACATTTACTATGCCAAAAAGGCTGCATAACGTACAAAAATAATGTACCTTATCGATTTCAGAAAATCGTAAAATAAAAAGAAAGGTTTTAAAAAGAACAAGTCGATGAATCTTTGAATTTCTTTTAATTTTGAATCTTCATTAAAGAACAAAAGAAGTCAGTCCTGTTTGATAAAAAATGACCGTACCATTGTCGAGATATACTCGATCAAAAATTTCTATTCAAAAAACACAATCTCAAATATCTCGAAATATAAACGTCGTTGTGATCTAGGCTTAGAATTCGTTCAAGAGATACTAAAGATCTACAGTTTCGGAAAGTTTCAGATCTAATGATGCCGATATACTCCATAATTCGATAATGAATAAAAATCGATTTTTTTTTACAAAACGATTTTTCGCTCCGAAAAAAATAAATGTAAGGCCTAACAAATTTTACAGAATATTACTCTTCATATTCCTAATTATCTGAATTTTTAAAAAAAAAATTTCTTGATATATTTCACAGATATAATTTGGCATAGCGCGTTTCTTACACATAAGAATTATACACGTAATTATTGTACACAATTTAGCATTGGTCAAATTATATATAGATATATTTGACCAATGCTAAATTGTGCACAATAATTACGTGTACAATTTTTATGTGTAAGAAACGCACTATGCCTATAATTTGAACAACAAAACAAGGAAAATAGTTTATTCAAAATTTCGGGTGGGAAAACATAGGTAATTTTATGCTCTTTCAAATGCATTATCATTCAATTAATGATATTATTTCTACGATATCAAGAAACCCAAAAAACTAAAACTCAATAATCGAAAAACCGCTATAAAGAAAAAACCGCATCGAAACACAAAAAAGATATATTTTTAGCTGTCGTCCTTAAAGAAAAATAAAAAATATGAGCCGCGAAACTTTAATTTTCAACGTGTATATTCAGAGTAAAGTTGAACCACATTCATATATACACACAAACAAACACACGCACACACACAGATACACACACACATCCATACACACACATCCATATGGACATTTACTAAAAATAGTGTATTTTGATTCCCAGTATATCAATAGTACATTTTCTTACAAGGGGGGAAAATGAAACTTTCGCAGACACGTGATGTGACGGCCGAGGCCGTCATATCACGTGCATGCAGGAGTTCTATTTACCCCCGTGTAAGAAATAGTATTTTTCTCTATCCCCGGGCGAAAGTACGTTAATTAATCAGTCGAGAAAAGTCGAAAATCATCATCTTTTCTGGTGACATCAACTCTGCGCAGCCATGTTTTTACTTTCGCTCTATGTTTTGATAGAGTTAGCGCCCTCGCGGTCACTTCACGTCGTGCTTGCAGTTAGCAGGTTATATTTTTCAATGTTATTTTACGTGTCGCAATTGGTTTTTCCCGATGCGCGCGTTTAGATGTTTTCGATGCCACCAAACATTTGCAGCACGATCGTAGCGAGTGCTGCTGGTTGGGGGCGGGTATCGAAAATACATGAACAAGCAAATTAAGCGCAGTATTTTTAAATTATGGAATAAACGTTAATTTAGTAAAAATAGTAATTGAATATTTTTTTAAAAGAGAAATAGTATATTAACTTTCTTACAACTATGTTTTACAATTTTCACAAGAAAAAAAATTGTTTATAATATAGTTATTCAAAGTTTTCTTTAACATTGACCATATGCTCCACAGCGTGAAAGGTTTCAACTTTTCTTTCAAACTTTTGAAATATATTATAAGATTATTTTCAGGTGCACTCGAAAGGTGATTTTTATTTTCATTTTCCCACTTTTTGTATCCCTCGTAAACTTGTATATAACGATCGATAGACTTCTTTGGTAAACTATCACTATTCATGGTTCATTCAGCTTCTTTGTCAAAATCTCTTATCACTTCTTCTTCATCTGTAGAATAGTCATCGTCAGAAATTGCAGATTGATCACTCATATTGTACGTGTAAAGAGCTTTTTCAAAGTCAAAATCCGCTGTATCGTATATGGGGTTAGGCTATTCAAAACATTGCTGACAGAGCTTTTAAACATTTTTTTTACCATCACAAAGCTTCCTCTATGTGGAAACAAAAATACGGGTGGGGATAAATATACCGAAAGATAAATTTGCAGAAGGATAAATTTATAGAACGGTTGAAAATGTCGAAAAAATCAATACCTATGGATAAATATGCCGAAAGTTAAAAATGCCGAAAACAAGAGTTCCGAAAAAGATAATGCCGAAAGTTAAAAATGCCGAAAACGAAAATTTGGACAATAAAGTGTTTCCATTAGAATATGCGCCTGTATTATAATAATGTGTTAATTGTTGCTAGGTCGTTTCTTTACAATATTTGATATTTTTAGTTTTTATCCGTTGCTATTCAACATTTCGGTATTATTAACTTTCTGCATTTTTATCCATCGGCATTTTTACTCGTCGGAAGTTTTTTATTCTGCACTTTTGTTAATCGATTACTTTGCCCATTGGCGCATTTCACTGTTCGGCAAATTTACCCTTCGGTAAAATAAATTCAGCATTATTATCCGTCTGCAAAATTATCTTTCGGTACATTTATCCCTACCCCAAAAATACGATGTTGAAATATTTCTCTGCTTATTTCTACAAAAATGCATGTTTGTTAAAACTGCTATGAACTTGTGTAATAATAAATATGCAGAATATAAAAAATTTCGGTACTTTGGTTTAGATGTAATCGTTGTTGAGAGATGCTTGCAACCTCTAGTAGGTTACAAATAATAAAAAAAGCATTTGTAAACAATGACTCTGATTGTGATGAAGTTATCGTGGTGCTCGATAAGAAAAATGTAGCTTGAATTCGACTATATCCATTTAGGATTATAATTTTAAGATGAAAATCCTTAAGAAAATGCAAAGAAAAATAGATTCATTTTATCCATCCCATCACAGCAGTCCCTTAAATCCAAACTTTGTTTCTTTTATGCCCTTTAACAAAAACAAGCGATGCAGACTCTCAAGGTAATAAAACATGTTTATCTGATGAAATTTTATAAAAAAAAGGCCAATTATCAGAAAGCTTTCTCTATGAGGAGTCAATAAAATATAATTGTTAATTTATATTTCAATACTAATTCAAAGTAGGTACTTAATATTTTTCATCAAAATTATCTTCGGAATCAATGTCTCTGTCGTTTTCTCCTATATCTAACGATATCTCTCTCCCTCCTCTCTCTCTGTCTCTCAATCTCTCAAGCGAACCATGTGATAGACCGGTTAATTCGCGGAAAGGTCGAGATTAGACACAGAATTTCCCGAGAAACGTCATATCCCGAAAGTGCGAAAGTCAACTCGTCGGCTGCAGGAACACGCGCGTGCATGCACACAAGCACGTTTACGAGTTTATTGCAGCCATGGCAGGCAGCTCGAATTCGAACGCACTGCTTCGAATTTGAACAGAGAGAGAGAGAGAGATAGATAGAGAGAGAGAGAGAGAGAGAGAGAGAGAGAGAGAGAGAGAGAGAGAGAGAGAGAGAGAGAGAGAAAGAAAGTAGGCGCGAACGTGGATTACGCAACTAGGTGCGACGAACTACGATAAATTCTCTGGCGGTAATGCAGCGAGGCAACGCCGGAAAATTCGCGTGTGCTCGAAAAATATTTATACACAGCGGTGCATGGTATGTCCCATGAAAGTTTTGCGCGACGACTTGACGATCTCTGCGCCTTCTGAACTTTTATTTACGCAAACCAGTAGCGGAAGAAAAGTCGTGCGAGTTATTTTTAGCATAAATGAATTTGCGCTGAAATTTGCGATTCGTGAATTCGTGCGCGAATGTGTATGTAAGTTATGCATATGTATATATATATATATATATATATATATATATATATATATATATATATATATATATACACATATATGTATATACGTGACTATGCCTGGGTGTATGTATTTGTGTGTGTATGCGTACGTGATTTGAGAATCAGGATTGCCTGTCGTTCTTCGATGTAAACTACGTTTCGAAGGTAGGCTCGTCAACAAAATACAACGCTATGTGCAGGGTTATGTACAGTTGTTTACTAAAAAAAGAAGATTGTGTAGAATTGTGCACTGTTGAGTGCACACTTACCAGACCCGGTTTTTTCGAATGCTTTTGGCATACTAAAAACGGGAAAAATAGTTAACAGTATCTAGTGAACAATTTCCCTTTATAGTGCCAAGTTTGATCTACGGTCACATTACCATTAAGCAATTTGTGTTTAATAAAGGCTCTTATTGAGTCGTTAATAACTCGGCTCCTATTGGTCAAAAAACTTTCTTTCACAGCAGAGAATTAAAGCAGACGTTAAGAGCTTGAATTTAACATGTCAACGATCAAAAACTATTATTTCCATGCAAAGTTATACGCAAATAAAGATAGTGATAAAAAACGTGAAAAATACGTGAAAATGAAAGATTTCGTATTTTCTCGTCATTATTGACATTTTTGTTATTTTTGACGTATAATGTGTATCATGTATATCAAAAGTGAAAATTGTATTTTGGTGTAGTGTTATTATCTACTACCGTGAGATTCTGCTTTGAGATGGGATAATGATTTATTGAAGGTAATCAAACGATAAAAATGTCTTAACTATTGTTACGGATAGAATCCATTAAGGCGGATATTATATTTAATAAATAACAGACTTTATCATAAATGGTGTATAAATTGTTGCAACAAAATCCTTAGTTTATTCACGTCCCGAATGACTATTTAGTATTGCTGTGGTAGCAATACTGAGTCGTTACTATGAGATCCAAACTTTGCATTGGTTGCTCGGCGCGAATCTAGCCGATGAGCTATTCTCTTCCATCAGTGTGCGGTCAGTCTAATTTCCAGGCAGAGTTCCGCGCTCGTCTCCTCTGCTACTAGTCTCCCCTCCGGTGTCTCTCTCGCAGCGTAGCTTTCTCAGCTGACGCGCCTACCCCTCTCTCTATATATCTCTCGCATAATTGTAAGGTAACAGTGTGGTGTGATGTAATGTGTATGTTTGCGGGCCGGCTCCTGACACCTCATTAGTGTGCGCGGGCATGTATATCGTGGCACTCATACCGTACTCGCTTCGCGAATCTGTAACGAGCCAAATGCCTCGTTACAAAACCACAAACAAAAGTCAAATAAATAGATAGATACGATATGTTTCTATACCAAACCAGTATCAATATTTCCTGTACGCACTAAAAATGTACCATAGCCCGTAGTACTCGCGGTCGGAAATTCTTTAAAGTGCCCCCGCTAAAACCCTGCACGCACCGGCCTCAGCAAATCGCTAGACGCTCGCGGCTCGCGTTTGCAGCGCAGTAAAACGTCGGCGCGGCGCGCTAACTGGATTATCCTGTGCAAGCACTCGCGACTGAATAATGCGACAAAAAGACGAAAGTCACCCGGCCCGTATCCCCTAGCTTCTCTCATATATAACTGTATATACATCTCCGGGCGGCAGGCGCTTAAAATCCGTCGGAAAAAGCTCAGCGCAAATCGCGTCACGAAAAAGTCTGCGGCTAATCTGCGCTCTCGCGTCCCGCTTTTCCCCCGCTCTCCTCTGTCGTGTGTTCGTCGTCTAATGACGCGAATCCTCTACGTGGCTCTTGTCACCGCGACCGCAAAGGGCAAAACCTGTACTGAGTGTGCGGACGAGTTTTCTCTTGGTCTTCTATGAAAATTTGCGTTTCACAGATGGGGGCGGGCTGCGAGTGCGTATGTGTGTGGGATGTAGCTCATTAACATTCTTCACGGGTAGCGGCACAAAGGGGAGAAGAGAATCGGGAATTCTCCGGATGAGAGATTTATTATGCTCTAGTCACGAGGGAACATAATTTTTCACGACTTTTCCTATTTTCCTTCTCTTTCTGAGAGAAGTTTTTACTCTTTTGTATTTTTTTTGTAATGCTTATAAATTTTAAATTCTTTAATTTTCATTGTAGAGATTATAGTAATCGGACAATATGGATATAATGCATGCACATGATAATGAAATCGTCGCACATTTTCTTGAAATAATGGTCTTTCTTCATTATAAACACGAACACCTTATCGTGATCACTGAATAAAAATTAACCTTCAATAGTGATTCATTTATTCACTTAGATAATAACTCACTAATTCGTGATTGTCGAATAAGATCTGACGGTGGAGACGTTATTATTCACGTTTTCAAAACACTAAAATTTAAAATATTGACATAATGTGATTAAGATATTACTATTGCGACTGAATTCTTTATAATAGACGTCTCCTGTAGTAACGATTACCTATATATAAGTTTTGTATTGTCCTCCTCATACTCTAATACTCGTGTTTTACTTTAAAACTTTGGCAGTTCTGTTATCACGATATTTCAATTACAATGTTCACCCGGGTAAAAATGGATCAGGCATAATGATGCATGATTCTGCACAAACATGTACAAATTAAAAAAATTTTGAGCATTATCTTGTATAATCATGGATGAACATTCATGATAATTCATAATAATTCAAGATCGTCCACGACCCCACCTGAAATCCATTTTTACCCGGACAATTCTGTCTCTGTATAAATATAACAATTATTAGGGGTGAGGAAATATTAGAAAGGGCAAACAGAAACTCGTTACTAGGAGAATTCCGGAATGAACTTGAAAATGAAGACATATGTAAGAGTTTTATATACTACAAAAGCGAACAATAGGAAATTGTTTGTAGAAGAAAGAGGTATCTTATTGCTGGAGTATCATAAAAGATGAAAAAAAAAGGAAATTATTTGGTCAGAAATAGAGCGAAAAATATGTTAAATAGGCAGTGATAATAGAAACAATAGAAGAAAGAAGGGAAATCTAAAGCAAAGATGGAAAAAAACTGGAGTACAGTACAGGACAAAAAGAAATATCACAGAAGGGAGCAGAAGGAAGATATGAGATACAAGAGGGGAAAATCAGGGAGTTGCAGACGAAGTTGGTAGAGTTGGAGAGAAAAACGGAAATCGACAAATCAATTGGAGAGTTAGAAAAAAGAAGGTTAAGATTGAAATTATCAGAAAAGAGGAGGACCTGGAAAAAACAAAATACCTGTTAGCAAACCTGACCATATAGGCAAAACTGCTAAAAGACGAAACGAAAGAAGGAGTGAATCATAGTGGAAACCAAAGGAATCTGCGAAAGGAAGAGAAGAAATAAGAGTGGAAGGAAACTACTATACTGATAAGTAAAGGACAGCACTGGAAAAAGAAGGTAGTAGAAGATTGTGTAAGACAGAACATTGGAGAGTGTAAATGGCATTCAGGAGGATTATGAAAATCCTGACAAACATTCTATTTGAAAACATAAAAATTTGAGTATAAAAACGAACTGTGGAGATACAGATGGTTAGCAAGAAAAGAAGGGACCTACACACTGGTCGAATAGCTGGGGAAGAAAGAATTAAAGGACATATGTCAACTCTACTTAAAAATGTAGATGAAGTTTGGAATGTTCGTGGAACTATTTTCAATTTTTGTGTGAATCGATTTGTTAAGGTGATGCTAAAGCCATCTGTCACCGACAAATACGAGGATCCACTTTTCTCATTTACTTTTCAATTCTTAGTAAATATCTCTATGGAAAGTTGGTGTTCCAATCAAAAAGAACAACTTCCCATAGAGATATTTTGTTGAAATTGATAACTGAATGAAAAAAGTGGTTCCCCGTATTTACCACTAACACGGGGTTTAGCATCGCCTTAAGGTCTAAAACAAAGTATCTGGCATACATAAAATAGGGCTGATCTTTAATAAGGTTAAAAACAGCTTAAAATTAAGGAATGAGTTTTGTAGCCCTATTTATACGTTTTATCTCGCTAATTTTCATGGGAGTGAATGAGCAGTCTTAGAAACTACATACACTATTTTTTTCATCAATTTTTTTATGAGGAACCAAATTGAGACTTGAAAAGAAAATGAAAAAATTGATTTTATTTTCTTATTCTAAAAGTCGACGTTTTATCTCGGTAATTCTTTCACATATAAGTAAAGATTATTTTATTAAAAATATGTAAATTTTTTTGATCGATTTAAGTATGAGGAAAACTTTGTATCTAAATAATAATAAATATAAAACATTATTTCAAGGTTAGAATAACAGATTTGTACGTATTAAATTAGTTGGTCGTGTTATATCTCGTTAATATGTCGACCTTCACGAAACGAATAAAAAACTGCACTTATATTAACACTTTCACGCAAATTTATTACAATTAAAAAATTTCGTTCAGATATTCGCAGTACTAATACTACCCTAATATAAAAAAAATCCTATTTGCGAATAGGATGTATATGCAATTTTTATATTGGTGAATAGGATTTAATAGATTTCTCACACTAGGGTACCGAAGCTACATTATGAATTCGGTTCATCTATTTTAAAATAATATTGCCAAAGTTATATCCCGTTCATTTTTATACAATATTTTACGTTATAGGTCTAAATATATTCTAGTTTTTTTTTCTACGCAAACAATCTCGTGGAACATTAATTTAGTTGGCTTGATACAATTTAAGCAGAGGTTAGAATGTATAGATTGTAGGATTTAAGCAATTGCTCAAAATGCGCAATACGTGGGAACAATGAATATCTGAACGAAATTTTTTTCTCATTATAAATTTGCGTGAAAGTATTATTATAAGGGCAGTGTTTGATTCGTTTTGTAATGGTGCACGAATTAACGAGATATAACGAGACCAACTGATTTAATAAGTATAAATCTGTTATTCTAACATGTTTAATAAAATAATCTTTATTTGCATGTGAAAGAATTTCCGAGATAAAACGCCGACCTTTCGAATAAGAAAATAACCCATGGAAGAATTTACTCTCGGCAGAATACTGTTCAAGTATTAGTTGCCGACACTACCAGTACTTGCAAATGTTAGAGGTCCAGCACTGAGATGTAACGGGGATGATAAGAACGGGCCAGTACAACACTTTTCTTCTTGATATATCCAAAATTGTACAAGAAATATAAATTTTTAGGCATACGCGAGACCCTTTTCTCAAAGTTTAGTGTAAAAATCATAACTACAGATTACTATCGCGCGGCCGAAAATTTTATGTAAGTTTAGTAATCGGAAATTAAATTAATATTTTATTAAAAACTAGTCTGAAAAGTAGGTTAAGTTACGCTTGACGATTTCGCGATGTTTTATTTTCTTTCAATATCGGCAAAAAGTATTGCACCGACTCTGAGACATTTTTCAGGTCAACGTCGATTTTTTTTACTGTCCCATTCTTATCAAAATGATATAATTCCTTTATTGGTTCAGCACCGAAAAATAATTTACTGGCATACAATATTCAGCCAGAATCGGCCCGAACTATCACTGTTGGCAAATTCTTTCTTGGAAAAATCGATTTTTTTATTTTCTTTTTGAGTCTCAATTTGGTTCCTTATAAAAAAATTGATGAAAATAATTGTGTACATAGTTTCTAAAGCTTGTATCGCGGTGAGAAGATTTTTAATTTTCTCCGCGTTACTCACGCGCGACTAATACATCAAAGGCCGATTTCGAGACGAAATCCTGCCATGACCGCGAGAGGAGTCTCTCCATCTTGCGTTCTGAATCATAGTATCTTAGACAAAATACCGTGTAGATTCGAATTAATTTGTTAGGAAACAAAAAGCATCTTTTTTGACGGAAATCTGGCGCCAGTCATCATCAACAGCCCAACAAGAGCTGTGTCCCGCTGCCTCTCAAAGCCAACGAGCCCAGGCACGCCTGAAACGTCCATAAGACCTCGCAGCTCGCCGTATAATATCATCGCAACGAGCGTCACCGTCAAGTTAAGTAAATCTTCTAAGAACACAGCTACTCTCTCCTTACTCTGTCTCTCTCAGTTCTAAGCATATGCCTGGTAAAGCAAAATACTCCACAGTGTAGAAGCTTATTTTTCTTTCCAATTTCGTACGACAATTACGTAACAGACACGGACTATTGCCAGGCAATGCACTATAGACATCTCTATATACAGTGTCTCCTAACTTCTCCCCCAGCGAGCAAGGAAATTTCCAGTGCCTTACGCAATACGATTGTTACAGCATCAGGCGATTTCGGGGAGAAGAAGACCAGAGGCGAGAACCAGAGATCCCAACCTGACGTGAGGGTTGCTCTCAAATCAGAGAGCCTGGCGACGACGAAAAGTCACCAATCGGAGGCAGCGACGTGGAAGGCGGGTCCAAGGCCGCGGCCTTCGAGCCGGCAGCGAGCTCAGACTCGGAAGACTCTTCTCCGGCCTCCCGGGCGACCAACACCTTCCAGGCCACGGGACTTCATTCAACACCTTGCTTGACGGCGTATGCCGATTGGCAATTAATAATAATTTTCTTAATAATTTGCCTAATCCTCATATACCGTGGTACCGGGCCGCATATCCACGGCAGTCCGAGCCACGCGTTATAGGCTGTTCATCCACTCCCACAAAAGTTAGCGAGATAAAACGTATAGATAGGGCTACAAAAATCATTCTTTACTTTTATGCTGTTTTTAATCATATTAAGAATCAGCCCTATTTTAGGCATGCCGGATACTTTGTTTTAAACCTTAACAAAACGATTCACATAAAAATTGTCATATTTTTAATGAAATTTTTGTGAAACGAAGCTTAAGACATATTCTTTTGAGATCCCATAAAATTATTTTATTTAAAGTTTTTTTTTTCATGTCGCCAACGGGATGATCCGCCTTTCAGTTTAACTGCAATGATTTACGCATAAAAGAATACCATAAACCCCCACTTCCTTGCCTTCCTACTCTCTTTATCACGCGAATAGGCTGAGGCGATTCGAGGCTAAAGTAAAACCCGAGGAATTAAGAGCCAGCCGAAGAATGGGAGCGAGCGAGCGGGATCAGTAGATCAAGTCGGAGTCTCGTGCCGCTGCTTCTGCCAACCGCGCATGATCTTCGCTCTTCGAGAAAAGTGCTTTTCCGCGTTAGTCCACAGGCTTCTGGTGGTCCGCGGAAAAAGCCAATCCCGCCGATGCGGCGTGCGTCTTAGACTTCTTCTGCCTCCGCGTGTGCGTAAGCCGAGTATACGCAGTGTGGCGCGTCTCTGGCTTCTCGATGCCGATTTCGAGAGAGTGCGAAAACGTCATTTATTCTGCATGAGTCATTAAATTATGCGTTCGTGACAACGCGCGAATTGGGTTGCTCTGTTGTGGGGTGTATACAAGGGAGGGGGGGGGGTAAAAATTTTGAAATATAAAAATTGGAAAGCGTAAAACCACGAAAGTTAAAGTTTTGAAAATTTAGATTAGGAAGTAAAATAATTCCTAAAGTGAAAATTTGGAATTTAAGATTTAATGAAAGGGAAAAACGTAAAAAAATGTAAATATAAAAGTGCTTTATATTGAAAAAAGAATTATTTGAAAGAAAAGAATTTTGAAATATAAAGTAAAATTTTTTGAAAATCAAATTTAAGAAAATGACAACTAACGAAATTTAAAAAAAACAAAAAATTTTATTTGGTATTTGACAATGAGTAATAACAGAAAAGAACATTATTTGGAAAATTAAAATTTTGAAAAAGAAAACAACAGAAAAATGTCTATTTTACAGTAGAATGTTAATTTTATTGTTAATGTCTTTGGCAAAAATTTGTTCATTAAAAATGATCTGGAAGTCAGTTAAGGTGGTTCAGACGTCAATATATACCTGAAAGAAAAATTATATAATAATCTGTTCTTATGTCATAATATGAGAAACGATATAATATAAAAAGGGATACTTCAAGACAAAAAAAAACTTTTTTTTCAAACATGAACGATTTTCAACTGATAACACGTGTATAAAAAATACCATTTTTGACTGCTATAAAATGGAGCGAAATAGTATATTACGCATCTGGGGATATAAAGAATTGACGAGTTCATAGCATGTGTAAATTGGCAAACGCATGCTATGGAGGCTATGGAGTCGCCGTTTTACTTCTAAAATTATTTTTTATTAATATTTTACTTTAGTATATTAAAAATTCCAAATTTTATTTTTCTTATATGATAACTTTCCAATAATATTCATTTCGTAAATTTACGTTTCCACATATTTTAGTTCAAAATTTTTTTCATTCAAAATAATGTTTTTCAAATTTTTTACCCTCCCCCTCTATACAAGGAATGAGAGTGGGATTCAGAAGATCGAGGGTTGATGATCGATTGCGCGTGGAAATGGTCATTTATCATAGGAGGATCGTTGGAAAAAGCAGCCGGGAAATAGTATGTCAAAAGTACTGTAACTAGAAAATATAAGGGATTTGATCAATTAAAAAAAATAGTTTTATATAGAATAGTATAGTAGATATTCACGAATCTTATATCTGGATACTTTTAACGCCCATTTGTTTTCGTGATTATATCGATAATACTTTTTCTTGGATACGTGGTTGATATTATGTAAAATGAATTTACCTGTTAAAATGTAATAGCATAGCAAATAGTAGTTAAGTTAATAGTATAGCAAATTATAACAGAACTGATATAACATGTAAGGAAAACGATGCATGTTGGTATTATAATCATTTTGTAACGAACCAAAATAACACCGTACAATATATTTGTGTTTCGCGCGGTTGCGCAAGTGACGAATTCGATTTTCGCACATCGATGAAAGCGCCGCGGATGAGTTGCAAATTTTGAACGCCTTGAATTTTCGCGCGCGCGTGCTCTCGATCACTCCGAGGCGAGGAGGCCGCGAAGCAGCACGTCTCCTGTATAGTTAACGACAAGCGACGCTCTTCCCGAAAGGGTGTCGGAAGTGGATTAAAATAAAACGAACATTAAAACGAGAATTATGATCCTGGGACATAAGTCGCACAAATAGTCGACGACGTGGTGCATTGTTCGACGGCGATCGAAATATGTCGGAGTTGCGTGCATAGAATCGATTGCATATCATCGAATGCAACAACGTCAAACCCAGCGTTTATATATATATATATATATATATATATATATATATATATATATATATATATATATATATATCTAGAAATAAAATTCTTTCAATTTCTAAAGGACTTATTTTTACGAATTTTCACCGTCTTTTCCGCTACTTTCCTGCCACTTTAAGGGGTCAATTCTTTTTCTAAAATTCATGTTTTGATGAGCTCTAATCAAGGGTATTAGTTTTATACGTTCCCTTTCAATGGCTTAATTATTATAAATCTGTGGGTATCCTCCTTTGATATGCTTATGTTTGCCTATTTTTCTCTAGATTCTATTCCGAACAAAGATTCAAAATAATTTTGGTTTTCATAAATTGTTAAAAAATTAAGCTCGCTAAAAATGTTTAAATTTAGCCTATTTAAGCTATAAATTTGACGTGTATATTGGTTTTCTTAAAGAAATAAAATTCTTGTCACAAGGACTCGATCACTGGCGGCATTTTATTACGGAAATTTCAACCCAACTGGTCAAAAAATTATAGTAATATCACCTGCTCTATCATTTTGTTTACGCTTTTTACATTTATTCTATTTATAATTTAAAAATGTGTATTCACAAATAGACAAATCTTTAATTCTGCTGAACATTTTATTTTTGAAAGAATTTTCTGAAAGAAACGATTTTTTTAGACCACTGCACAAGAAAGCCGTCTCAAAAAGCTTTGCCTATTTCATTGTCTTATTGAAATCTGCATTTATTTGTTAACAAGCATATATAGATAAATAAGCTATAACTATATTCAATATTACATCAGTAACTAATAAACTTCGTTCGTAGTCTCAGTCTTCAAAGTGTTCAAAATTTCTCAATTTACCTCCTCAAACATTGTGTACAGCACCGGGCTACAGAGCAGTTCAATGGTGCAGCGATACAAGGCCAGCCCCGATCAGAGAGTCGCTCGACAAAGAGAGGAGAGCGAGGAGAGAGAGAGAGAGAGAGAGAGAGAGAGGGGGAGGGGGGCGTAGAGGGTAACATAGACACAAGTGATTCGACTGAACGTTAGTTTCGACTGTTACGCTGTATCAGTCCCGTCCCGTTCACCTCGTGGAAGTACGTATATACGTATACCCTCGGCGGGAGCAGTAGTAGTAGCAGCAGCAGCAGCAACCGGAAACTTCCGGTAACGAGCTTGATTGGAATTACTTGTGAGAGACACGACATGTAGACTGCGAGTACACATCGACTCGCTTTGCGCCTCAGCGTCAGACGCTGCCTTTCGCGCACGCAAAGCTCCGAGCGGTGTCGAGTCTCGACTCTGTATATACTTTCATCTCTTTTGAGGCGCTGAGACGCGCAGAAGGCTGATCAAGGCACGCCTGTACAAAATTGTTTTAAGCTAAATTCGTGTTAGTATGAATATACTTACGTATGCTGTCTAACCTGATATGTCTAATTTCTCTTGTAGTGACTGCGTTCGACGCATTGTATGTTGGGCTTCTGTATTTATGTTATGAATGAGATAGTTATGAATAAGATTGTATTACTCGATGAAAATAACACTTTTATTGAAAAGGACACTGAGAGAAAGGATTCCTTGTGGCAAATGAATCGTGCACTTGCGGAATCGAATTCTCACGTACTTAATAGTTAAGAACTCGAACTTGAGAAAAGTCTGCACGAGTAAGATAAATATGCCGAGTACAAGAGGTTATTTGAAGATTTTCTAGCATATAATGATGTCAATCATTAGAATATAAAAAGATCCTACACGTAGACGTAATCGTGGCAGGCGAAAACTTATACTAACATGTAACGGTCATATAAACATCTTAGAAATATGAAAAATTAAAATCAGGCGGTCAGCCGTTGATGCTACTCAAGTACTCAGTTCTTAACTATTAAGACGATGCGTTTAACTGTTAATAAATATTCATTTAACCGTATTCAAATCCACAAAACTTAACAATTAAGAAATATTTATGCCGCAAAGAATCCTTTCTCTCAGTATAGTTTATTAAAATTGTAGAAATGATTCTCTTAAAATATGTAAGGGAGAATGTTCACTGCGATCCACAAGTTATAGATAAAAATCTCTAATGAGGCAATCTGTCTGACCTAACCAGTTGTTTATATGACATAAATTATGAATTTTAAGACATGATTGAATCCTCTAAATCCAGGGGAAAAAGGTGAAAAGGACCCTTGAATATAATAACAGCTGATAATTCATTGGCACTTAGCTTTCTCAAACTTAAGGGAGCCACTTGATTTTTTTAAAAGCTAACATTCTGAAAACTTTTGATTATAAATACTTGGTAATATCTTTGAACTAACCATTTTAACTAATATATTACCATTATCAATATCAATACTAACAAGGAGAGCTTGACCGAGTATTGATCGACTATTGACCGAGCTACTCGGGGAAACGGATTTTGATGAGACTTTTGGAAATGGTTTCTGGTACCTGAAAATTAACTCTAGCTCTCGCAGTTTAATCTCATAGGCCCCTCCTCCCAAGATATGATCTATCTTTCTCCCAATATGCGACATTTTAGTGAAAAATGGTACTTCTTCTGATCATAACTCTGCGTGAATTACGACTTAAAAATCACCCAAAAGTGTATGAATGCTTGCGAGAAGAGCTATAATTCGAAACTTGTAACGTTAAAAAATATTATTTTGTTGCGAAGTTATTAATATTTCAATATAGTGATCAAAAATATATGAAAATTCAAGGCATTTTTTACCTTTGGGATTCTTTGAATTTTCATATACTTTTGGTCACTTTATTAAATATCAATAACTTCACAACAAAATAATATTTATTAACATTACAGGTCTCAATGTAGCTCTTTTCGCCTTTCTTATACACTTTTGGGTCATTTTTTGAGTAGGAATTTATGCAGAGTTATGATCAGAAGAAGAGGTACCATTTTTCACTAAAATAACGCATATTCGGAGTAAAATACATTATATCATAAGAGGAGGGGCCTATGAGATCAAATGGCGAATTTTAATTTATTGCTATATTGCAATATCGGTCTCTTGTCATCAATATTTATCAAATAATATCTTGGATTTTTGTATAATTTGCAATACATCTTATATTCCAATCTCGTTAAAGTTGCTACTTTTACAATACTTTTCAATCTTTGTTGATTAGAAAGGAGAATAATTTTATTTTCTTGCCTTCTCTACTTTTATCAAGTTTAAATGGCTACGTATACGGACTTGAGCACAGTTACTAAAAGGTACAGTTGTACACTTCTAAACCTCCAAACGTCCAGCAAACATATGCTAGAGAAGTTGACGACTATTGCGCGGAAAAACGTGGTACACGCACCAACCATAGTCCATCTGATCCAAGATCATCTGGCCAAAGTTCGCTACGAGATACAATTGTCTACACTTTATCTCATCGACTCTATAGCCAAAAACATCAAGGTGCTCTATGTCGAGCTATTCTCTCACCATATCGTCAATAATTTATGTTACGTTCTCGGTTCTTCGCGGCACGAACATCGCATAGAAGCCTTGAAGAAACTGAGGAAAAGCTGGAATAGCGTATTTCCAGAATCTGTCCTGGAAAAACTGGATAGCCAAATCACGCAGGTGGAATTAAGCACGGATGCACTGATAATGGTGAAGAAAGAAGAAAGCATCATTATAGCAAATCACGCAGGTGGAATTAAGCACGGATGCACTGATAATGGTGAAGAAAGAAGAAAGCATCAGAGAGATCATTGAGAAGCAGAACAGAGTAATGCTTTTGCAAAAAATGATGGAACAAAGTGAGATGAAATTCGACGTAAAAATTTCATGACAAGTAGTGTAAAAAGGAGGCTTTGTGATACTTTTTGAGGAGATTACGAATATAGAGAAGAATACAATTTTTAAGTGAGATCATTGAGAAGCAGAACAGAATAATGCTTTTGCAAAAAATGATGGAACAAAGTGAGATGAAATTCGACGTCAAAATTTCATGACAAGTAGTGTAAAAAGGAGGCTTTGTGATACTTTTTGAGGAGATTACGAATATAGAGAAGAATACAATTTTTAAGTCCTTTTATCCTTTTCTTTATTCGAGAAAAAAATAATTTGGTGATAAAAATCGATTTTTTTTGTTGAACGATAACTTGGGTAAAAACTTATTACTCGTATTTCTGGAGTTCATTCTTTGTCCAGTTTATAACGACCTTTATAATTCAAATTATTTGAGGTTACGTTGTTTTTTCAAATTTTTTGGATCGTTTATATCTCGAGAACAGCAGGGTCATTTTGTGCCAACCCTCTTTCTTTTTAGCTTTTTAATGAAGATTTGGAATTGAAAAGAAATTTTGATATTCATCGACCTTATTAAGAATGGTTTCTCTATTTTACGACATTCTGATATTAATTGTTTATAAAAATGTTAGCTGTTCGATGTTCTCCTACTAAGGGAACACCGAACAACTTGACGTAGGCCAGGTTGATGAAGAGGACATTGGGGGGAGCGGCTGAACACTGTTCAGGATCCAAGGTGTAAGACTCTTTGGCTCGGTTTCTCGTAGATGATCGACCGAGCGTTCTGCAGATGCCCGAGGTGTAGACCGCTTGGCTCGTCGTCCCACGGTGTTGCTTCTGCGTTGAGAGAGAGGACACAACACTGACTCCTCATCCTAGCTTTCTACGAGCCTACAGTTGCTTCAGACAAGCAGCGCAGCGACAGTAGCCGACGATGAGACAAGCTCAAGATAGAATAGATATATGTGGAGAGAAGGAGGAAAGCAAAATAATTAAACAAGAAGTTTAATTAAAATCCTCGATTTATTCTCAAAGTTAGGTCTTAGCCCTATGTCGTCTGTAGGCATTACTGAGCAATTAATTATTGGAATGTATGTAAGATGTTTATACGAACATTCGTTAATTAAAAAATGACTAACGTTTAATTTTGATAAATTTTAAATGATTGCTTCTAACAGCAAATTGTAGACGAAACTGTTTTAATTGATATGAATATGTTGACAACGTTTCGGGTGTCTCTTACACCCATCTTCAGGTCAAAGAATAATTAATTCTATAGTAAGCTTAAATCTAGGTAACTTAGATTAAAAATTGCTATAATTCGTATTATTTAAACTTCACACGTTACTGCACATATCTAGTAGGCTTCAAAGCGCTATATCAACAATAATCAGCAGCTCAACTGAATTCAGGATATTAATTAAAATACTATAAAATATGTACAAAATACAATAAAACATGTCTAGTAAACTGCAAAGCACTACATCTCTAGAGTGTTAAATTTCATTTTAGTTACTATATGCATTGGTGTAAAGATGAAGAACATAATACAAATTAATTGCAAGAAGTAATAATAATTACCGTCAACACTAATCTGCAGCTCGGCAGAATTAAGGATATCAGTTTAAAATACTATAAAAAAATTAGTTTATAGAATTTGTAGTCAATGAGATAATTTTTATAGTAAAATATCAGTAAAAAGTGCCAGAAAGTAGGAGTGTCCCAGCTTTATAGTTATTTACGGTAATTTTTACCCTGAATTTCGTTATAATTTTTATTAGAAAATTCTCTCTGTGTACTACAAAGAAGAACGTCAGAGGATCGTTCTATATTTTAAAATACTTTCTAAGATCACCAAGTTAAAAAACTTACTTTTCTTCAACTTCATTAGCACATAAGTCTTCAATATTTGTGACTCTCGATTTATTTACGGGCGAAATCTTCTAGCCACCCGGGATCCCACAACAACCCGCCATAACGGCCATCGGGCGAGAAACCATTAAAGACTGTGTGTATCCAAAGCTTATCGTCGTCGAGCAGAGAAAGCAAAAGGACGAGAGGCCAAGCGAGAGCGAAAGGGACCGTCTTATCCAATTGCCGCGATAACGTCGGTATCCGGCGTGCGCACTATATATATACCACGAGTAAAGACCGTCTCGAGGGCGATGCGGACGACGGAGAGACAACCCCCGAGAGAAAGGGAAATGCCAAAAGCCGAGGCATGCAGCCCCGTCGAGTGACGCTGGTGTCTTGAGACGGGTTTCCTTAAGGTCGGGACCGGAAGCCACCGTCGGCATCACCTCCGCGGCGCGTATACGTGAGGGCGTTCGACGCGCTCTCGTGTGTATATACAGTTGAGAGGCCGTAGACGCGCACGGGGGTGCGAGTGTGCGACTCTAGTCTGCCGCCTTGATGAAGAAAGTACTTGTTTACGTTTCTAGTCATAAATGATTTTTTTTTATATCGACGGATTCGCGTTGAAAGTACGAATTTACTTATGAAGATTAACAGTGAGAACATTGTTTACTTTTAAAGTAAGTAAATTTTATATGAAGTGTCATTTTTTCTAATTTATTTATTTAAATTGCTTCAGAATTAACAAAACAAATGTTTACTATATTTCAGGGTAAACTGTTAAAATATCAATCTAAATAATATAAATTCGTTACAAAATAGAGATATAGTTGCATATGGGTAAGGCTTAAAGGGATAAACGTGTTAGCTGTCTGTATTCTTCTGAAATATTAATATACACAAATATTTCATAGTAGCTTCAATCAAACCCGTAAAAAATGTATGTAAAAGCGCTTGAAGTAAACTTTCATTTCCAGAGTTAATAAAATCAAACAATTTGAAAATGCATCTCTCCAACTCCTTCCAAACTCCACTTCAAAAAGGGCTCTGAAAGAGCATTTTTTCACAAAATAACCGTAAACAATTTTTCACGCGCACTCTCTCTCTCTCTCTCTCTCTCTCTCTCTTTCTCTCTTGCAGCGCCGCACATCCGCTGCTCAAAAGCGTACAAGCAAATGATGTATCGTGGGCGGCCGTGGTGAACGGTTAGCTGCTGGCGGTGATGGCTGCACGGGTGGATGATTGTGATGTATCGTCCCTTTGAATAAGCGTCGAACGTCGCCCAAAACACCGACCCACCCTGCATATTCACGTCCATTCGGTGAATATGACGTGCAGAGCAGCAGCAGCAGCAGCAGCAGCAGCGGTAACTCTCGTTGAAATAATGAAAAAAGGGGTCGAGAGAGAGAGAGAGAGAGTCAGTGAAAGGTCGTGAATGCCTACGACTCAGTGCGGACGACGAACTATTTCTGTTCCGATTGTGGACAACTATGAGTGACTTTGATTTTTTTTATTGGTCGCTGCACTGAAGATCAGCAATTTGGCGAGTGGATGTTTCGAAATTTTGGAGATGCAATTTTTTGGGCGAGAGGGATATTTTAATTTTGCAGGGAGTATCTGGGATATGATTGACTTATTTATATTTATCAGAACACATTGAAAGAATGTGTGGTTTTTAGATATTCATTGCAAGTATAGACAGATTGCAGATACACTGAGTACATGATTTAATAATAACACCGTATTTAATAATACTAATTTTCGTTTTCATGTATGATATTGTACTAATTAGTAAATCACTATATGAATACAACTAAATACTTTATAAGTGTTACCAAAAAGGGACTAGTCCTATTTTTACTCAGTCTTGCAGAACAATTAATTCAGAAATTACAAATCATAATGACGTGTTGATTTAAAATATCTAATAAACAATCTGTTTTTTATAATATAATTAAAATATTTCAATAATATTAGTAAAGTAGTTCGAAAATTATAAAAATTATTTGGAAACAATGTAAATCAAAATCTAAATTGGTATAAAAGATATTTTTTTAAAGTCATTTTCCTTCAGTTCCCAGGGTAGTAGTAACCTTTTACAGTACAGTAGAGGGTAAATATACTGTATTACTATGCTGTAGCATTTCAAAACCTTGTTCCATCGAAGAAATTCATTCCAGGAATAAGCTGGTAGTGAAGTGAAACTTACGTACTCTTTTTATTACATGAAAAGCAACTAAATTTTCATCTGCAAAACCATCATGTTCAGGAGGGAATTCTTGAACTGCCACCCATAAAATACCAATAAAATTGCAGTCATCGACAGACCCCACCAATAATGCTAATGGATAATAAATTAAATACATGCATGGAATAATAATAGAAATAGTCATTTAAATTTAAAATGGCATATTTAATCTTTTAATGAATAATTCTCGTTGTGTGCTTAATATTGAATATGTCCATATGTTTTTAAATAAAGGATATACATTTTGATTTAAGCATAATTTAAATAACAAAGAAACTACATTGACATGGACATTCAAGTGAATCGTTGAAACGTTCTTGTGTACAGAACATATCATTATGAAATTGTGGATGTGAATGGCTTTACAAATATATCGATATACGTGTATTGAGGAACGTTTCCTTGTTTATACAAATAAATATAGATTGAAAGTTTTAATTAACAATTATTATTACTAACTATTATAATTTAAATGAAAAATGTAATTAATAACATTTAAATTTAAAAAAATAAAATAACTGAATTTATTGTCGCACTGTTTTATTTTCATTAGTTACCATTCGTGTTTTAATTAACAAACGATTACTGCAAACGCGAGCGCGTAAACGATAAAACTAAATTTTTATAATTCTAAAAAATATAAACTGTCAGTACTGAGAACATGAGTTGACTAACGATCATCTTGATATCCATACATTAATAATCGTTGTGTTTTTTCCGTATCGTCACATTCCCATACATAATGCACGAATCGCGCGCGGTTCGAATTATACCAAAAGTATCCGCAATTCATAAAATACAGAAACCACGACATTAAACATAACAACGTACAGAAAGATCACTAAAATGTCATAAAAACTTGACATTTCTTGCCAAATCCTGAGATCTGTTAGTAAATACTTTTCCTTTTACTTTGAGTAGGTCGTCAAATTATTAGAAGCACTTATACATTATAAAAGATTAGATATAACCAGAACATTTTTATTGTTTTCAGTGATTATATATTAAACCGATTGTAGTTTATCAGATGGTTCGATCAGAATTTAATATCAATTTTTTAATTTTTATAGCATAGAAACCACGATATTTCTAATCCATAAGTTTACTCATCTAATATTGTTCATGAATTACTAGAATATATCTTTCAATAAATTAAATGTTGGAATTTGGAAAAGGTATTTTTAAATTATTAATTGTAAAAAAAAACTATTAATTTAATATTCGCAGAAATCTTCAAAATAAATATTGAGCTCCTATAATAAATATTTTTATGCTACAATAATATGGAAATACAAAATAATCTAGTAATTACCCTGGTAGAATATTATCCAGTCACAATGAATTTTTGACTACTTATTAGCCAATTTTATTGGCCAATATATAATGCAACAATTGGCCAACCATTAGTTGGTAACCACGATCTGCATTTGCGGATCATGCGTGGTATGAACTTCAAAACTAACCTCAAACTGTGAAATAATTTGATGACCTAATGTTAGTACTTTTTCGAATTACTTTTTTTATGTTATTATACACGTTTCCAATCATTTTATAAGTTTTTATAGTAATTTTATAAGAGTTCTCTTTAATAGATTATCCATATTAATTTTTAGAATTAAAGATAAAAAATAAATCTCTAGTAAACGATACATATAATATTACAATCCAGCTTCTAGGAATATGGATAATTTTTAAAAATGTTCCGTTTTTGTGTCTCACGCGTTTTTAAGTCAACTTATGTTTTATAACTAAATAAAAAAATTCACTTTTATAGGTAGATGCATAAATTATCAACTTCCAGTGTTTTTTTATTATCCATATTTGACTTTTCCAATGAAAACATTAGAAATTTAACTATAAAGCACCTTAATCCTAAATTTGAGCATCTTGGTAAGAGTTGGTATACCGGGTCATTGTGAACTCTCAGGGTGGTAATGCTGGTGTCACCGGTATTAAAATTTTATAACTAAATCTATTAATCTAGTAAAGTCAATATTGTATTTTTAATTACAAATTGAAACAACTATTTTAATTTACAAACATTTTCTTGCATAAATCATTCTTCAATTGGAGCGAAATTATTACACGTTCTTAAATAAAGCACATCCCCTTATAACTACTATATGTCCTTTACATTCCAACTAAACTGAATCGCTATAACAAAAGGTATAATCATACTTATAAATCCAACTGCGTACATTAAAATCGTCACTGTACTATACTCAAAATACGCAAAAACTTCGAAAATCACCCATACACGCGTACAATGCACACACACACACACAGACACACGCACACACACACGCGCGCATACACACAGACAACCGCAACACCAACTATGACTTCTGTTACTATACATCGTCGAAGAAGTGCGAAGACAAGCAAAGAAAGAGACGACGCCGAAGACAGCGTATAGGTATAACGCGGGCGGGCGGACTCGGAGGAAATTCCACTCACTTGCGGGATATATAAGCGCGGGAGGGCAGAGAGGCGAGTGCGTACGCGATAGTACGCGCCAATGCGATCATCTATACCTACGGTGCGCGGCGCGGGCCACCGCCGTTGTTGCGGGCTGCACACACCGGCGCAGCAATGGAATTCTCTCGCTCTCGCTTATGCCTGTCTCTATTTCTCGGTTCGCTCGCGCGCGCGATTGGCATCGCCGACACGTACGGATATTCAAAGTATTTCGAAATATTCAAAGTGTTCCTTGCGCCAGTGGGAGAGACCCAACGCCGTGCTATCGATTCTTTGGTGCGTGCGTGCGTGTGTGTGTGTGTGTGTGTGTGTGTGTGTGTAAGTGTGTGGATTGGAGTTGTGCGAAACAATGAAGAGAAAAAAACGAGAGAAGACTCGGCGTCTTTTTTCTCAAGGACGACCGGCTTTCGCCTCAAGGATGTTGCATATATTTTGACCAACTTTTGCTTTCTCGAGAGAGGCGACGCGCTCGTGGGACGGTTAGAATTTTTAAATTTCTCGATGCAGTTTCGATGATGTATAATAGGTTGTTCAAGTACAATACATACGCGGCTTTTAAAATGTATCTATTTTGGTAACATTTAATGACGTGATGTATTTGAGTTATTACAATTTATGTACTCATGTATAAGTTTTAAATAAAGAGTTACCTGATCATGAGTGAATAAATATGAATTGCAATTCCTTATATTATATTATTATGTTTCTTTGTTTCAAATACGCAGAAGCTTTATATGTTAATAAGTAAGATGTTATACTTATATTATCTTGCCATGGATACAGTAGTATTTGACCTTAATCGTTCGTCTGCACGCATTTATTTCAAGGATTACGACCAACAATTATTGTCGAGGGTTCGCCGCCAAGGATTTTTACTCACAACGAGTGTAACGTCGGGGCAATATCACGCTTTTTGCGAGAAAAAATCATTCTCGTACACCATAAGGATAAAAACTACTCACTAAATTATCATATTAAGCGAAAAATTATAAAATTTGCAAAATATAAAGGAGAAGTTATATACGATTTAATTATTATTTCATTTTAAAAATTTCATGTTTGGAATACGCGTTATCGAAATACATATTTTGAAATGAATATTTGTTAAATAAAATGAATTAAATGAAATGAATAAATAAATCTCAATAATGAAAACCAAATGGAAAATAATATGATGAGATTCATACTGTAGCTGGGTATAAGATGCATATATATTTTTGAATACTGAATATTGCTTCCTACTCACAATTGCGAATGAATATATGATACTAAATAAAACATAATTAATCATAAATGCGGTAGCGCTCTGCTGGCAAAGTATGCAGTAAGCTACATATATGACTAACAAGGAGAGGTCATAACCTGCGGGAAGCGATTTTCGCTGAGGCTTCAGGAAGTGGTTTCTCGTACCTAAAAATGTTGCCTGCACCCGTAGTTTCATCTCATATTAGGCCCTCTGGGTCAAGATGTGCCCTTTTGTAATCAAAATACGCGTTATTTCAGTAAAAAATGGTACCTATACATTGTATCATATCTCTGCAAGTTTTTCTGCTAGAGAAATTATGTAATGAGATACGATAGAGAGCTTGAATTTAAGCTTTCTTTCATACAAAAATAATATTATGCTGCAAAGTTATAAACAATCAAAAATGATGACGAAAAATACATTAAAATTTGAGGAATTTTTTATTGTTTATAACTTTGCAACGTAATATTATTTTTGTACGAAACAGAGCTTAAATTAAAGCTCTTTTAATCAACTTTTTTATTTTATTACATCATCTCTCGAGCAAATAAACTTGTAGAGTTATGATACGAAGTATATGTACCATTTTTTACTAAAATAATGCGTATTTTGATTACAAAAGGGCATATCTTGACGGGTGCTAGGAATCATTTTTAGGTATCAGAAACTACTTCCTGAAGCCTCAACGAAAATCGCTTCCCGCTGGTTGTAGCTTCTCCTTGTAAGTCACTGTTACGAAGGTGTACACTCTAATATACATGTATTATTCCTTTTATTTTGAAAAATATATCAACTTCTCGGGAACTAGAAATAATTAATAATGAAAGCATTTAGGTATCATTTGATTTTCACATATTCACGAGAATCTTTTAATTTTTTATTTGTCAACTGAACTTCTCAAACGTGATTTCTATGCTTCAAGTTTTCTTCATTTTACTTCCGGTTAATACATTATACATAATAACTTCCTTTTTTATTTATTTATATTTATTTTTAAAAATTTGAAAGTGCCCATTTTAAGCAAAATTAGTACTTTTGAAATAAACTATAATATATTATTTACAATTACCATTAGATTAAAATCGTCCCATACGTGTAAAACATTAAAAATTCCTTATATAACAAGAGTACCGTCTGAAACATTGCGAATGCTTATTTCGCTTCTCCAGGGACAAATTGCGAAATTGACAACTTAAAGCACCAAACAATCGGACATTAATGAAAAAACAAATATGGGAAAATAGCTATGTCAAAATTCTCAGAGAATTATATTAAGTCGGTTCTATTAACAAAAGTATTACAAATACATACAATATTTGTATAGGGACTTTAAATACTTATTAGTCGATATACTTACCCTTAACGCAACATAATTTTTCTAATTATATACCGTAACGGACCCAGTTTTGATCAGCTACGAGTAATTCCTGATCAGCTTTTGTTTTCGTATATAAAAACTAATTTATTGTACTCAAACATCTTAGACTTCAAGTACCCTTTTTTAGACAGCTAATAAATATTTCTTTAGTCTCAAAACAATTTATAATAAAAATTAGTACTTACGATGTAACAATTTATTTAAAAAATTATCAGAAATTTGTTCCTTGTCAGAAACTGAATCCATTGATATATATATATATATATATATGTATATTGAATTGCCTTTAGTACACTTCTTAAATGACTTGCAATTACAATGACTTGCAATAAACATTTAACTACCACTATATAAATTTATACACGAAATAATAAAACATCAATAAAAATACACGACAACTCCTGAGCGTAATAAATGTTTTTTCCGGTTCGCGATCCTAACGGCATAATTTACGACTTATGCTAAGTGTACGACCAACCTACACCAACCTCGTGTACCCTCGCACAAATAACGCTCGCCAAAACAAATAGAATCGCCGAAAAATTGGTGTGGAACTCACGCATTATCGCATTTACATCCTTATGTGAAGTAAGCACAATGGAGGTCGAATATCCATCGCACGAGGAAGACGAAGTCCATCAGCCTTTTTTCTTTCCCACGTCTTATAGTCACGTAGACCAGACGCTGCTTATAGGAAGTTCGAAGCGCGCTGCGAAGGACGAACGTCGAGTCGACTTCACTCGGCTCTCTTTTTTTTTTTTGGCTCGGTCGCTCAGCAGCAGCATCAGGACAATGTTAGCGAAGTGACGCGCGAGGATGCGGTTCTCTCTTTTTCGTTATTTGCGCGCGCACGCACGGTGCACGCGATATCTATGCGCGTCTCTGGCTGAATTTATAACGAGGCAAGGCATCGTGCGTGACAACGCGCAAAAGTAAATATATGGAGAAAGAAGAGGGTAAATTATTATTTCGCAGGAGTGGATTTGCATTTGGTCGGTAAAAAATTGTTGATAGGGAAGCAATTACGTCTTGAAGATATGAGCTGATCGTGAGTTTAGACGTTACTTTTGATGTGTGTGCTATAATATTGACTTACGTTTTCCTCTTTCTGTTGTTGTGCAAATTGGTCATTTGCATATGAGTTTCTATTTCTACTATTGTAATTATAGCTATGATAATTTTATTATATGAGTTTATTCTATAAATAAGATTGTAAAATGTGTAAGTTTATGTTTTGTCACACTATTATTATATCTGCTTTACTGATACATTGCTAAAGCTTATTATTAATCAAACTTTGTACTTTATATATACTATACTGTTTAATTAACTTTGTTGTTTAATATACATTATTGAGTTCCTTACAATGAGGCTAAATTGATTTAGTTAAATATTAATTAGAGCACCCATGTACACACATGTCTTTATGTTATTCACATAAAAATTGATTTTTTAAATTAAACAAAACGTATAACCTAATTTAACAGATATAAATTAATTATAATTTTCCACTGAACAATGGCAAGTTCATTTCTAATACATCAATATAACTTAAACTTTTACAATTATGGTAGTGCATAATATTGTTTAAATAATATGTGAAATGTGTATTCTTCTCTTCTTTTTTATTTAGTTCTAAATAATATTTAAATACATTACTTCATATTCACTCTTTTTAAAGTAACCAAGCGGTAGTCAAATGTATAAGTAAATTATTAATTAATAGATAATTGAACAATCACTTCAAGTAATGTATATTGATATCAATGTAAATGATTTCATTGGCATATTTCCGAATTAGAAAAGGGAATTACTTTTTAATTTCGTTCCAGCATTCGTTCTCAAGACCGATTGATTAAAAATAATGTTCCACTTTCATTTCACTCTTTTCTAATTCACATGTAATAACATTTCATATAAAATCATATTTTTATTATAATTACATTACCTGCTTGGATATACATATTAAATTTTGTTGAAAAAATGTTTTAATTTTTATTATCTAAAAAATCTACAGATCATTGTACTTTTTCGCATAAAACTATAATATTATAAGTATATGTATACATATAATGTTAGCTCAATTGGTCCATCAATTCAAGATAAACTAGACGAACAGCAAATTTTGGTTCTAAATAGAAGTTTCCAGCGTATTGACTCATTACCAATAGTATCAAATGATTAAGTTTAACAGGGCTTGAATTGCATTTCGAAGTAATGCTATCAGTGGTGTGTCCCGTTAAGTAGAAACAGTCGAATACATTAAGTCAAATATATATTTAAATATAAACCAAAATATTTCCTACAGTATTTTCAAAATCAACTAAAAATCCTAAAATCTTAACTATAGCATCATTCCATAAAATCCTTTGATCAGAAAATTTCTCGTTCCACGCACTAGGGTATAACTATAGCATGAATTTGTATTTTTATTCTTAAACGTGTATATTTTTACTCATATATTTAAAGCTGTAACTTTTAAAGGAAAAATCAAAGAATAATTTTAAGAAAAGGAAATAGAAGGAAATAATATTCTCTATAAAATACTATTAATTTATATTTTCTCGTAAGTGAATTCCACAAAGTTAGACACACTTTTTAATGAACAGAAACGCAATAATGAATTCTATATCTTCATTTTGGATTTATTTGTATTATATTATTTTCTTTTCTTTTGATCAAATTCATGTTTTAAGTGAAGTATAAAAAATGCTCAAATAAAAGTCGTATAGTAATATAATACACAATTAGTGCTTTCAATGTATTATATTAGTGCATGGGATTTATTTTATATTTTCGATATAACGACGTTTGTTACTTTTATCTTCAAACGCTAAGCTTGGGACATGGGATAAACAGTCGTGTCAATCAACAATTAATCGATGGTTCCAAATTTTGTGTACATTATTTTGATACCAATAGATCTGTCAATCAAAAGTTCTGTTTCAAATAATCTCTGGGTAGCCAATGGAAAATCGAAAGTCAATTGTATTAGTCACCCGTATCATTTTTTAAAGTTAAGATAAAAAAAAAGTATTTTTGCGGCATTTTAAGAAAGTAAAATTTACTTTCATTTTCTTAACAAAAAAAATCATTCTATGATTTTACCTTCTACATAAAGATTTAAAAAATGAGTTACAATACACGCATTCAAATGTTAAAATTCTTTAAAAACTATTCTACGATTCTTATCTTCCACAGTCGCAAGCTATTACAAATAATCCAAAACACACGCATCTAAATCTAAAAAATTCTTGATACCGCTATACCAATGAAACGCAGAACTACAACACTTCACACCTGTAGTCGCGCGCGCGCGGTTCGCGTCATCCGCGGCGCCGTGTGTGTCAGTACTTACTCCGCGCATCCACGCCTCCGTATATATAATCGCATATACACCCCTCGCACTATATACGCGCGTGCTGCGGCCGCTACAATAGCAACTCACGCGAGGCGGAAGTAAAACGAAACTACCGAGCGAGAGAGACAGAGAGTATACATAGCTGGGCGGCCCGGGGATCGAGTTACGAATTAGAGTCGGAGAGTGCGGACCCTATTAGTTATCTCTTAGTCGCGCACTGCGGATACAAAAGCTGCCCGCGCGCGCCGTGTCCATGTCTACAGACTAGTAATTTCCCCGGTGACGTGAGGCCTCGTCGCTGCTGCAGTCGAATGGATGCGAGATACGCGAGAGGGAGATGTGTTTGTTGGGTGAGGAAAAAGGAGATGCCGGGGGAGGGAGGGATATAATTGCGGAGCTGGAACTCTGCGGTCCGTGAGATTTTGGAGGGTACGAGGGGGGCAAAGGGGTTGCTTGGTAGGTTCGTTTATTTGGTTAGCCATGCCAGGGCGCGAGAGATCGATGAGCGGTGTAACAGGTTTAGTGGGATTTCGGACGGCGCGCTGGTTGGATTTGGGGTTTGAGCATATCTTCTTTTTTAAGGTTCGTCAGATGATTTGGATTTTATATCGAAGATCGTTGTAAAATTAGGAAGAAAGGTAAGTTTTTTTAAAAAATGTTAATTTTAAGAAATTTTTACGTTATTACTAATGTAAACTAATATAAATTCATTCAGCGGCTGGGTTTATTAGGTATCATTTACATTAAACATTTATATTAAATTTATAAATAAAGATTTAAAAATATTTTGATAGTCAAGAAAAAATATATAAAGTTAATATCTAAGCCCTGTATAATTTAGATTTTTCAAAATTATTGAAATTAAAAATATCACAAATAAATATTTTTGAAATATTTGTAAGGAGCGGGTCACGGATTTTGTCAATTTTATCAATTTTAATGAAATAGACTGTATCTATTCTGCACAAAAGCCCATATGATAAACTTGCGGAAGCCATTTCCCTTGTTTTTGCTGTACATGGAAACGTAATTTTTTGGTTAAACAGTGATATCTAGAAAATATAAGATAAGATGGAAAATTTTTAAAAAAATTGAGATGATTAGGAATATGGAGAAGAATATTCAGTAAATTTTTTAAATCTTTATCTTATACATTTTTCAAGAAAAAAATCAGTTTGTGAGAAAATCAATTTTTCTTGTCCAACGATTACTAGAGTAATTTATTTGAAACTTTTCAAAATGGTATAGCTTTTCACTATCTGAGGTTACGTATTTTTTGAAACATTTTTTAATCGCTTATATTTCGAAAACGGTGCGATTATTCTTTACATTTTCGAGATTCGTTGTATCATTTTTGTTTCATAATTATTTTTCTATTTTACGATATCTTGAATATATTTTTTTGTAATTTATCTTTTGACAAATATTCAATGATAAAATAATACACCTCTTTTGAGCTATTAATTAGAAAAAAATATAAGTTAATATATAGAAAATAAAGAAATTCGTATTGGAACAATTTATTTAGTTCGAGGAAGCCAGGTGCCAATGAATTGTAATGTATGTACGCACTTTGAACATTATATTTAAAAAAATTTTAATTATATATATTAATTATGTAAACATTCAATCCTCAAAAAATGACATACTAGTTCTATTACATTAACATATGTTTGATACTACAAAAAATGTACTGTATTTACGATACCATCTAAATGATTTGGGAATTGTTTGAGATTGTAACATTTTTAGAAATTTATTATACAATACAAAATGTAATCTTTAGAAGATGGCATATAATATTATCTCTATGTCATTGCGAATATTTTTACAGAAAATAAGTTTTATATGCAGTTGGGAAAGACCAAGAAATCAGAGCAGACGGAAATAAAGCCGATAATAAAGGAAAATAAGTCGACCAAATGAAATTAACTGCCCATAATTAATAAATTAACAAATAATTGACTGTAAATGATGGACGTAAATTGGTGACGTGATAAAAGTAATTTTAAATCTTTGATTCGATTGGATTAGGAACTATTTATAATAAAATCATTTAATAACAAAAAGCAGACAATCACTATTATTATGGACAGTATTTTTGTCGCAATCTAATTACGCAAAAATATAATTTCTATTTATTTCAATATTTCTCTTTAGCATATATTAATACATTAATGATTTATTTTCATAATTATGTTTTGATATTTAACTATAGTAAAATATCGTTTACTCGCAAACGCGTATTCCCCAGAGTATAGGTATGAATATTAAATTTCTCCTATTAATAGAAAGTAGTACGTTTTTCATAAATATTTTTAATTTATAAATAAAGATTTACCGACAGAATAATTATAATAAACAATGTTTTCTATTTAAGACATCCTGGGCTGCGTTGATGCCAAGCACCGACCAGAATGGAAGTACGAGTGAGTACGTTATACTTAGGCACGTGGAGTGCAGCTTCGATAGCAGTCTTGAAAGCTATCTACGCGCACCCTGATCTCGAATCTATTATCTCTATCACACGAATATAAATAAATAGCGCATATTGAGAGGCGCATAAATATATACACGTAAATAATTAGTTAGCTTAAAGCGGAACCAATAGTGTGCGTGCGCGATTTAATTTATTATTCGAAGTGTAAATATTATATCCATACGTGCGTGAGTCTACATTGTTACGGCAAATATTTGTACCGACTAAGCGCGCGAAACATAAAGATAATTATGGAAAAACATTGGTACCGACTAAACGTGCAAATCAAAGCAAACGTTCGTGCCGACAATGTTCTACAACAATTAATACCAACAATATTATAACCATCGCAACATGAATTTTATAGAATAAATTAGTTTAGTTACGTTTAATTTATTAAACAAACGTTCTTATTTGCGGACCTTTTCCTAACCTGCATGGTCCTGATTATTTGCCCCGTATACGGACCATCCATCTCCGAGAATAATCTGAGTGAACCTGAGCAACACTTTTTTATACACGTGGTCCATTGTGTTCTCGTCTCTAGGGGCCGTGACTGCAGAAAAAGGTAAAATTAGTAATAAACAATTTGAGATACGCTAGACCCACGTTATAATGAAAGTAACAACAATGAAACTTAAACAAAAGTAAGTAACCCTCGAGGAATAAGATTGTTGTTGTAAAAGTAACGGACAAAGACAATAAGACATATCCTAATATCAAATAAGATACCCTGTAATAATAAAGAATTTCCGATTAATTAATTCAATAGCAGTCAATCCATAACTGATATATAACTTAATAATTCCTCCCTTTCATAGCAACAATGTTAACAAGACCGTACAGGGCCGTAACAGGTCCCAGATACTACACTCAACGATAAAAGTGTGTACAGCCGCGAATAGCCGTAGCCGTTGCCGAGCATACAATCATTGAAGTGGGCAAGCTCTCATACAATCCGTCCTCGTCCCTTCGTTCCTTTATATATATATACACAAACCGAGTTGAATACGCGAGGGCACGCGAGAAAGACTAAACGAGAAATAGATAAGCTAGAGAGAGAGAGAAGCTGAGAGAGATATAGGAGGCGCAGGACAAAGTTTTGCCAGGCGAACGAGGTGTAGAGGAGGAACGAGGATTGCTTCGCGTCTCGCTGACTCGAGGTGACAACTAACTAACACTGATATACATTCGATGTCGCCCGAACGAGTCTACTAATTAAGTTTCAAAATTACTTCATCCGGACGAGAGTCGAGTCGAGTCGACTCGTTTTGTCTCGCCTCGCAGGCAGGGACTGGTCGGCTTTTGTTATACTTTGATCAGCTTTATCCTCCATCGTTGTCGTCCTCGTGTTCTTCTCATTTTTTTTCCCTCCATACTTTCGTTTTGATAGTTTCGTGAAAGTTTCCCACTTTCCTCGGCTCGGATTATATTTAATTGCCCCATTCGTTAATTAATGTATTTTACGCGCTGGATCTAATTAACGAGCGCGGACGACGACGCGGCGAAACGTTGACGGGATTTGGTTTGTTTGACTTTCGTGTAATAAATGAGAGAGACGATGGGTGATGTTGTTATGAATAAAAAATTTATAAATAACAAGATTTTCGTGTAACAATATTGTAGGCAAGTACAATTTGGATATAACGAAGTGAACGGACCTTACACTTAATAGTCTTACGTGCTAGAATATGTTCGATTTCGTAGAAAAGTATATTTAGGCGATGCGATCACGTCAGTCAATTTTTTTTACAGGCTGGTTATCGATTGATGTGAAAAAGTTTATACATAAAATAACAACATTTTACAGGGATCGATTCATTTCGTGACGCACCGTCGACTGCCGTTAATCGCAAAGCCTTGAACGTGCACAGAAATAATAATGGGATATAACTTATATTGCCAGGCAATCTAAAAATTGCACTATTCAAAGATAATTTTCCCTTTATCGAAGTCGGTATAGAAAAATTATTATTGAATTTTAACTAAAATAATTAAAATGAAAAATACAAATAATCACGTATGTTTTAATATATATTTTTAAAAATTTTGCACATTTGATATAATCACGGTAGTTTTTGAAGTAGGATAAAAATCACATATCGATCTTATTAAACAATACAAGTGGATAATTAATGTACCTTTAAAAAAATGAATTATTCTTTATTTCATCGTGAAACATACATAGGACAAAGCACGGAAAATGTATGCAAATCAAGCATGTAATAATGAAATATTTTGCCAAAAAAGATTATTCCGATAATAATTATTATTTATTCATGCTTCGTTCCTTAACAACGGTGTAAATTATACTTGGAAATGCATTATAAGTTTCATCTCTTTATTAATTCCCGTGCGAATAAAAGCCTCCTAAAAATATACGAAATATTTTAATGTCTTATACATACTCCTTATAGTAAAAGTATCCCGTTTTTGGGGTGGAATACTTTCGTATAAAATCACAGCAGAGAGCAAAGACGCGGAACACTATGTTGACAATCTTATCCCTTCCATAAGCTCTTCTCGGTGACGAAGCGCACCATCAGCGACAGAGCCATGAGGAAAATGATGACCGTCGCGGCTATCAGAATTGCGCCGTATTCTAGAAATAGAAAGTAATAAAGGAAATTTATTTGGCAATAGAGCAAGGAAGGGCGATGCTTGGGCTTGATCAAGCTTAATTCTCTCGGATTCTTGCCTTTGACTAAGCCTTGTTCTTTGCAGTGCGTAGGGGTATTATTATATGATATCTTTTTAAAACTTTCAAAATAGTCTGTAAATGCAACAACTATAGAATTGTTAGGATTTTTTATTAGGTAGGATTTGGCCAGAACATCCGCCGCCTCGTTACCCCTAATATCAATGTGTGATGGCACCCACAAGAAGCTGATTGACTTTGCAGGACTTTTTATGAGTATAGAGTTATACAATTGTTTTATTTTCATAATATGGATATTGACTTTAGCATCTAACTTAACTGATTTTAAAGAGAGCAGTACACTTAATGAATCAGAAGCAATAATAAATTTAAAGTGATTACTAAGGTTAACTTGCTTAAGAGCTTCATATATAGCTATAGCTTCCGCTGTAAATATAGAACAAACCCTTGGGATAGCAAAACCTATTTTCAATTTTTTTCCGGGTATACAGCTCCAAGTCCTACAAGGTGGGCACAACGGTTATTTATTTTGAATAAACCTACACAGAATAACTCTATCAGAAGCATTGGATGCACGGATTTTGAGAGAATTGTGTTATAACATAATTGCACCAATTAAGGTTCATGTTTCTATTTTCAGAGAAATGTATTATTATAAATAATTAAAGAATAATTTAACTAAATCTCAATTTTAATGCTATTTTGTAAGAATGCTATTTTTCCAATCATTGGATAAACATGTCCATCCATACTGTACGTATATTAATAATGTAGTTAATTTTTTTCATAGAGCGCTCACTGGTGTCTAGACAGCAATTAAATTATTGAGTGACTATCGTGCTACATATCGTGAACACATGATTACTGCAGGAAGATGCGATAATTTCATTTTTTACTTTTCAACAAAAAATTTAAGGATACTTGTAATCTGTCTATAAAAACGATTCTTTTTACATATCTATGACGCAATAAGCTATATTGAAATAATAATCACATTTTTACTATTTTTTTAAAATAGATTGTCATTTATGGAGTATTTTACTTTTTTAATTTCTTTTTTCTCGTTTAAAAAGATGACTGTTTCATTAACCCACGAAAAAATATATTTACCGAACCCATCTGATATAATCTGAATCAATCCCAATGTTTAACTATAAAAATAAAATTTTATTATTATAATGCTAGGGGAACTGTATGCATGGATATATGCTATGTTTATATACACATAGTATTAGCATATATTTAGTTGTTCTATCATATACTATACTTATACAAATTTATAAAAATATACAGTCACGTATATGAAAATTTATATTGTATTATATAATTGTATTGTACTGATTTGGGCTAGTCCTACCTATTTTGCCTGTATTGGTTTTGATCATTATTCGACCTTTCTTGGATTTTGTTTATTATTTTTATCTTGGTGTTGTAGTGTAGATAGATTTTGTCTCTACTATTGAGGTACATTCATATTTTATCCTTTATTTTCGTAAGTGATGCAACGACTACATACTACATCTGGCCCTATAGTTTTAAATCCTAACCATCAGAACCGCGGTAAATGCAATTTAGTAATTTTTCATTCAAAAAATAGTCAGAGGTACCCAGCCAGAATTCGAAAATTTATATACAAATACTTATTTATAGCACGCCTTATACAATTGATTCAAATAGTTACTTTCCACATGTGGCATTGGGTGCAAAAATACCTTATCTCGGGTTAAGGAGAGCACTCCATGTAAATGGCTCAACGTGGAAAATATGTTCCTATAGTTTCAAATTTTAGTCGTGCGCGCTTGCATGCGCGCCGAACAGGTCCGGAACTTTAAACGTGTTTTTCTCAAAACGACATTTTTCAAAATGGTGGGAAAGATAACTTGAAAAATATGCGGTCAATCGTGGTCAAACGACGCACATATATACTTTATCACATTCTTCACCGACTGAACCTATAAAATGAACATGGCTTATAAGTTTTATGTAACAATTAAAGCAACTTTATTTTCGTAAAAATATAAATTTTTTTCAAAGTTCGATCATTTAATAAATTTTATACTTTTTCTTGTAAAAATATAGGTTCAGTCGCTGAGTTATAGCATAAAATAACAATATATGCAAACATCTCCAATATATATATATATATATATATATATATATATATATATAATATATATATATATATATATATATGCTTTCAAAAAACCTCAAAAAAATTTATCTTATGTTTCCAAATATGTATTTAATACACATAATAAGTTTTAGCGCTTTTTAATATATTGTTTTTGTATTAAATGGAGTGCTCCCCTTAAGTTTTGGGACAAAAATGACTTTTTAAGTTAATATTTTGTGGTATCATAATATATAAAAAACACCAGTAAGTTTTCCTTGTTATATTTATTAGTCCTATTATTAGAACTTACAATTACACATGTTGGAATATTTATTTATCAACATGAATTATTTAAATAACTAAAAGTAGCTTAACCAAGTAAAGTTGTTTTTGCATAGAACAGGTATTTTTTGCATAGAACGGGTTATTTTTATAAAAAAATTCTATATATATATATTTTATTTATTAAAATAATATTCGTGTGCGATAACTATGCAGCAAAAACTACTATAAATGAATATTTAAATTTATAACTATATTTTTATTCAAATATTAATTAAATATTAGTTCAAAGTTGTACGTCCTTTTGAACTGTTACTTCGTACACTCAAACTGTCTTTTTTGATTATTTTGAGAATATTTTTAAACCATTCTCGGTTTTCCTTTGTTACAAATTATGTGAGTAAATCTTGAATCGTACAAGCGGTGGTAAATATCGGGTATTTAACGGTATAATAGCGCAGCGAAGGAGGCCTGTCGGCTATGGTCTCCGGCGTAGGCAGATCATGCGTCAGGATACATGGGGCAGCGCAAAAGATATTTATATATTCTACTGTAAATGTTATAAGAAACTAGTTTGATGTTCTATACTTATGAATAACCGTTCATAGAATACGAATACGCATGTTTCATGAAAAGGAACTTAACCCGCTTCACATACACATAATTATAACTTATAAATCCACGAATACCTCAGTATTGGCATGCCACTATACATTCACACCCTTGTACACAGACTTTAAGGTAGGACTCTGGTGTTTTTTGGTTTTAAATCCATTTTTGTAATCTTTGTAATTGTAAGAATATTTTGCAACGTATTAGATCTCAAAACTTGATGTTTTAACAAAGTTATACACATTTACGTAAACAATTTACATTAGATAACATATAAAATTGAATCTTTAAACGGGTTTTTCTCGCAGCTAATTTTCCTAACTTTAAGCAGAGACTTGCGCATGAGATTTTTATAAATCTTTTTGAAACTTTTAGAAAAGAGATCAATATATCAATTAAAACATATAGATTATAGAGGGTATTAAAATTGGGATATAGGGTGTCCATAAGAAAAAGGTTAGTAGTAGAGCCAATCTCCCAATAACCCAGTATAATTCTTGAGATATTGAGCGATGGCGAAATAATGTGATGAAAGTAAATTTTGTAAGAAGAGATAAATGGGAAGTGAGGAGGGGCTGAGGAGTAGACGAGGTAGAGAGTCATCTGGATTTTTTGAAGGACTTCGGGCCAATCACCTTGTGGTATATTTCGACGAAAGCTCGTATTCCCAAGAGTCCTCCTCAACCCTAACCTCTCCCTTCCCCCCCAACTTTGCAAACACTCACTTCGAGCTGTTCCAGTGGACGACTTGACGGCCGGTCCCGGCTCGGCCATCATCCTCAGATGCCGTGGATGCTCCATCTGCGGCTGCATGGCCCGCATCGCGGCCGCGTACCTGGGCGGCTCGATCTTGAAGATCCCGTAGCTCGTCAGCGGTATGGACACCAGTGGCCTGGCTATCGTCCTGTTGCCGTTCCCCGAGGGCACCGTCGCCGCGCCAGGTGACCCCGCTCCCGCGGCGGCGGCCGCCTCGTAGCCTGGCAGACCCGGGAACACGTAGGACCAGGCGACCCTGTGATGACCGGGCGATGCGTCGATGAGCGAGGCGTACGGCGGCGGGTCGTCCTCGCAGCGCCAGCCGCTGCTGTAGGACGTGCCCGGGGGTGCGGGACGCTCGGAGTTGCCGCTGCTGCAGTTGCAGCGGTGCTGCTGCTGTTGCTGTTGTGGCGAGGTGGCATCGTTGCGGGCGTCTGGAGCGGATGGACTGGCTGCCTCGCTGGCCGGAGACGACGAGGTCAACCGGTCCGCTGAGCTTCCTGTAAAGGAATACGAAAAAGAGATGGGTTGGATTCTCGTTAGGGGTGATATTGGCACAGGAGTGTATACGCGGACGCGAAGATGTCGGCTGGGGTAATGATTTTCTGGGATTGTTTTGGAAGTTCGGGTCAAAGTCGGGTACTCGAACAATTGTTGGAGTTACCCGAAAATTCGGGATTTCGAGGGCAGACCCCGAGATTTATATGAGGCGTTGGGTGCAACAACGACTTAATTCGAATTAAGTTGTTTTTGCATCCACCTACATACTGAGATTCTACCACTTTAAATTTTGTAGAATACGATGTCAAACAAGTTTTTTAGAAGATTTATGCTGTTCTCTGTCTACAAAAAAACTTGTTTGACATCACATTCTACTAAATTTAAAGTAGTAGAATCCCAGTATGTAGGTGGATGCAAGAACAACTTAATTCGAATTAAGTCGTTGTTGCACCCAACGCCTCATATAAATCTCGGAGTCTGCCCTAGAAATCCCGAATTTTCGGGTAACTCGAGAAGCCCAGTACCTGTAGTTTGTTCCAATGTATCTTTATTCTCGAGATACGAGCTATTTTACTTCAAATATGCGTTATTTTAATGAAAATGTGTACCTCTACTTTATATCTTTACAATATAAGTTTTGACGCTGGAAAAATCGTTCGAAAGGTAAATAAAAGTAGGTGAAAAAAGCATTCATTTAAGTTTTTTTTGGTATAAAAATATCAATCTGGTCAAATTTATTAACAGTTGAACAGGGTGACTGTAAATGCATGAATATTCGAGGAAACTTATCTTTTATAAATGCGTTAATTTTCCATGCAATTCCAGTCACCATTTTCAATAGTTAATAACTTTGGACAGGATTAATTCATATTTTTATACGTAACAAAGGTTAAAATAAACCTCTTTTCGTTAACTTATTTAATTTTTAACATTTTTTCCAACATCTTAACTTGCATAGCAGTAATACGAAGTATAGGTACCATTTTTCATTAAAATAACGCATATTCAAAGTAAAATAACTCGTATCTTGAGAACCAGGACCTATTGGAAGAAACTACGGCTGCAACGCTTTATTTTTGCATACTACAAAGTACCTCCCAAAGCCTCATCGAAAATCGTTTTCCACAGGTGGGACACTCTCCTTGTGAGTGTATATACATATACGTATTAACAATTATTAGTATAATTCTTATGTGATTATACGAATTTAACAAACCTGGTAGAAAATTATCCAGTTTTATCGAGGCCCTCAATTAATTAACACGGCAAATTAGATAGATCTACATAGTTGTAGATTATTTTCACCAGGAAAGCTATACTATTACGGTGATACATATTTATGACTGGCGAGCTGTGATTTTTACTATTCAGCTACAACGATTACGCAATGTAAGATTTTTTTAATATTATCAACAATTATCAACAAACATTTTTTCCGATGTAATTTGACTCCTTATGACATATACTAAAACTTTTATAGTTTACTTTTTCTTTACAAATTTTTATATCTTTATTTTTCGGAGTAACTTTTAATGTAATTAGTGTTAAGAAACAAGTGTAACATGAAAGTTCTCATTTATAATGATAAGAGAAGGAAAAACATTTTTGTGAAAGTGAGAATTTGGAAATAATTTTCTTCGCATAATAAACAAACAATTAGTGTCCGCATAATATGTGATTATCTTGTTCAATCTAATTAATTTGTTTGTAACGAGTGATTTACGCAGAATTTTCAATATTAATAATATATGCTAAATTATTCTATTAAATTTTATGAATAACTTTATAAATTATTATTTTGCTATTTCTGATAATACAGGCACAATCTGTATTATGATTTTAGTAAGGCAATTATCTGATTTATTCAAACAATTGTTTACATTATATAAATATGTACTTTACGACAATAATAGTAATATAATTCTTATACAAACCATACAGGTTTTACATTCAAGTCTGTATTTAGGATGGAAAAGAATCAAATTTAAGGAAACTGATTTAAAACAAAATAAATAGTATGCACTAAAACTTCATGTAAAGATTATTAAGAGATTATTTACTACCTATAATTGTTCAACAGGTTGACATATACTTGCAACATATGTTGTTTATTTCATAAAAATCAGAAATCTCATTGCACCTAAAACTTGATAACCTCATATTTTGGAGGTTATTCATATTGACTTAAATTGATAAAAAGTGAACAAAAATATGTAATTACTTATAAATCAAAACGTTACATAATAAATTATACTTGTTGCTTAAAAAATGATCTTTAAGTGGTTGTTGCTATCGAAATTTCCCTAGTGTTATCTGGGAAAATAATGCGAGAAACTAGAAGGAACGACCATTACACGCCTTTATAGTAACTATCTAGTTTGCTTACATAGATCTACATATCACGGGACTATTCTAGATAGATCTATAAAGGGGGAGAGATAAATTGCTACTAGGTATTATCAAGTATTTATAGTAAAAAGAATTTTAAATAGTTACTTTTCTTTAAAAAAGTGTTCTTTTGTCGAGTTAAACTTACGCTGGCTCCCATAAGGCCGTATGATCCATATATGAGTTGTAAAATAATGACAATTTTATTGCGTTTTATATTAGGAAACAATTAGAACTTTCTTAAAAAAATTTAGCGAGCGATTTTCTTATTGGTTACAATACTAGAAAAAGTACACCATTTTTTAATTTTTACTTTTTAGTCCGAAAATTTTGATTGGGAAAATAAAATCCCGCACCTTGTAAACTAACAATTACAAATATTATTATGCTTTACTTTTTAGTCCAAAAACTTTGATTGGGAAATAGAATTCCTAATCTTGTACGTTTATATACTGTGCGCCGGATAAGCGCAAATATTTACATTCTTCAACTATTCAAATATTCGAATATTTGTGCTATTTAAACGCATCGGATATTCTAGTAATTGGAGTAACTGAATTATTTGAATCTGTGGGTTCGTATTTAAATTTGTTTCGAATATTCAAAGGATTCAAATGCTGCAACACTGGTAGTACTGTTTACATAATTGTTTTCTTTTAAATTTGTCGTAACATATATTTTAAAATAATTAAACCTTGATCTTAATAAAAAGGTATATGATTTACTTTAAATAAAATTATTACCTAATATTTTCGTTATATTAGACGACTTTATTATTAATATGACCATTTTATATGAATATAGATTAACTTGAAACATAAGAAAAAGGAACAGTGTACAGCGTCAGATTATGTTTGCTATAACGTAAGGTACACGTATATAAATGTGTACTAAAAGAAGGTCGTACCATACACGTCTGTTACTACTTAATCAAATTCATGCCTTCGTATACTTGCTTTCACATATTATGTTGGTCAGAAAATTACATAATGCAGGTGCAATCCATGTACGACCCGCAGCCATCCTTTGATCGTAAACTACGTTTGTTTTTTATGTATTTTTAATATAGGCACTTTGCGCCGAGCTCGGTTTTTCTACGAAAACTCGCATCCGACTTTCACTGTAGCGTAACCGCGGCCACCGCTGCCGGCATTTTTAGCGAATAATGGTTGTGTGTACGTGCCGGCGGGTGTATCTATGAGCGCGTATATGCGTATACATAACACATTTTACTGTAAAAGCTCTTTTACGAAAACTTTATTATTTAGATCAGCTGTAAATGATAAAATTGCATTCACGACCCTATCGCAAAGTGCATGTTAAAGTTGATGCAGCAGAAATAGGTTGCTTTATGATAGTAAATAAAAATTTTCGAGAAAATATGTTAGAAGTACGTTTAGAGATATTTGGAATTAGAATACATTATTTTTAAAGAATTCCCACGTGTATGTATCTGCGTATGTGCATGTGTATATATTCGTGACTGTAGGTGTATGTGTTGTAAATGGGTAATTTACCAAAAATTGGAAAATTTATGTGTCAGCAACATTTATTAAGCAAAGGTCTACAGGCTAAATTTTTCAAACTATCAGAAATATTTATTTCTTTTGTGCTGCATAAAATTGTTCATCAGGAAGGACTTACGATCGCCCAGCTCGAAGATCTGTCAAAAATTTGTAATCGATGAGTCAGCTTTTCTACTGGTTTAATCTCATTGTTTGTGATGTAATTAAACCATTGTGTAGCCAGACTAAAGAGCGGGCGCAAACAAGTCAAAAATTTGTCTGGACCTACCTAGACAATGGGGCACCATCCGGATAGTAGCACATTTTTAGGGAGACCTGGATATTAACATAACCCGATTTCGATAAAATAGGCCCCAAAAGCTTTAGGCCCCCTTAAGGTGATGTTAAACCCCGTGTTACTGGTAAATACGGGGAACCACTTTTTCCATTCATTTTTTAATCTTAAGAAAATATCTCTATGGAAAGTTTTTCTTTTTGATTGGGATAACAACTTTCCATAGAGTTAATTATTCAAAATTGAAAATGAAATAAGAAAAGTGGAACCTCGTATTTGCCGGTGACAGGTGGCTTTAGCATCACCTTAAGTATACGTAGTAGAATGATTTGTATAAAATATGGTTTTCGTAATTAGCAATCTAACTGGAGCATGTTTGCACCGTGTCGAAAAATCCCGTAACATGGCCTCCGTGTCAAATCCGTATGAAGGAATCTCCGTACGTGGGATGAACGCACGTTTTCACGACCATGGACCCTGTCTGTATATATCCTAATTACCGACATCCGATAATGTCCTAATTACTGACGTCATGTATATCTCCTAATTACAGACATCTTGTATGTGTACCAATTACCGACTCCTTGTACGTGTACCAATTACCGACAGTCTGTATATCTCATAATTACCAATACCTTCTATGGGTACTAATTAACGACACATTGTATGACCTCATTACCCTTATTCTGTACATGTCACAATTATTGACATTATGTATCGGTCCTAATTACCGACACATTGTATGTGTACCAATTACCGATATCTTGTATATGTGCCGATTATTGACACCTTGTATGACCTCATTACCCTTACCCTGTATCAGGATCCGGCTGGGTATTGAGATGAGAGTATAAATAGCTTTATAATGGCGCCGTAATCGCATTGTTTCATATTTAAAATAGATATATACAGCAATCGTATTAAAAAAAGTTTTTGTGAAGAATTATATGGAAATATATTATATGTAAATTATATGTAAATAAATAATAATTATATGTAAATATGGAAGAAATAAGTAAAATTAAAAATAGAGAAAGTAAAAGCCGCTACCTATGCGTAAGGACAATAATGTCCGTAAATTAATTACGGTGTCGGTAATTAGAACATATACTGGGTCTCGGTAATTAGGACATCTACAGGCCGTCGGTAATTGATACACGTACAAGGTCTCGGTAATTGGTACACATACAAGGTGTCGATCATTGGGATATATACACGATGTTAGTGATTAGGACATTATCGAATGTCGGTAATTAGGACATATGCAGCGTGTCGATAATTGAGACATATAGAGATGTCGGTAATTGGGCATATGCAGGGTATTAGTAATTAGGACATATTTAAAATTTCAGCTGTATCAGTCAAGTATAAAATAATAAGCGGAACACTTTCCCACCCGATTCTGACACGGTATCTATACCAGATTCAGGCCAGATACACAGCGATCCGGTCAGAATAGTGTCAAATTTCGGGCACAATTTCTACACGGGTCAGCGCACTTTTGTTAAATTCTTTATCGCATAATCCAGCCCGTGTTACAAAAAATATGGTGTACACCTTGGTCGAAAGGTCGTCTTAGCCCTCGTGTGTTTGCAGTTTACACGCGGACGAAGAAAGCCTAGTCCTTGCTCTTAGTACACAATATACTATTTTGTAGTCCAAAATTGACCTCAAAAGTTCAAACGTAATTTTTGAGTTACATTTAAAAAAAGCATGATTGTAGCCATTTTCGGCCTACCAAAACTATTGGTTTCTTAGTTTTAGAAAACTTTTAGGTAAATTATACAAAAAAAAACGTTATTTATTCACCGACAAAGAGGTTGTAGCGTTAAAGAATTTATATTTAAGGTTATGGAGCCAAATCATAGGTACAATTATCCTTACTATAATCAAATCGACGACATGTCGGGGTCATGACATTTCAGCTATATTTAGTCCTCTTATAGCTCTAAAGTAAAGGAAATAACTATTTCTGATGGGTAGGAAAGTTTGTAAACAGCAGCTACCTGTTTTCATCTTTTTATTATGAACAATGTTTAAGCTTTGTATAAATTTCCACTTTTAGGTAAATGACTCACACGCTTATATTTTAGGAAGGAACTAATTAACCGTTTTTAATTTTAAAGGCTTATTTTGTATTGATGCGCTATTGTTTTATGACAACTTTTAGATATTCGGATACTATTTTTTTTTTCTTTATACAAGAAGAAGATATTTTAGTCCAACTATGTTTAAAAGCGAAATACAAAAATCATGTCACAGAAACTATAAACAAAAGTTCTTGCAAAATATAGTAATTACTAATATCAGCTCTTACATACTTTAGATTATAAGAGAGAAATTGAAGCGTAAGCAGAAAATTTTGTTAACGAAAAATTTCTTTAGCAGTCGGTAACTGCAAAAAATTTTTTAATAAGTTGAATATTTATGGAAAAGTTAATTTCGTATATCTACTGGATGAGTTCATCACGCAGTTATAGCTGTGCATAGTGGTTATATTTTTTCATATATTTCTTTTAAAACGTTATTATCGGAGAACGGCTTTATGGATTAATTTAAACTTGTAGAATAATATTTTTTGGTTTAGGAAATATATATGCAAAATTTTATTAAGATTCGATAGTCTGTTACGAAGATATTTTAAGTTATATATTTATCATATTTTTAAAAAAACATATTGAAGACTTACTTTATGAATTTAATTGAAACTTGTAGGAAAAATATTTTTTGATATATTATCAAAAATAATACACAAAAATATAAAATATCTTTTAAAGTATATTATTATATGAAATTATATAGTATCTGATATATGACCGATTTGTAAAATATTGTGATATTTTGGGTGTGAAAATTTTCAAATTGAATTTATAAACAATCGAATTTTTCTTCGCATTTTATTATTAAAAACAATAAATAGAATATATACAGTAGGGTCGATCACTTTTTCCAAAACATTAACTTTTTGCAAACGCTCACGCGGTTTCATGTAGATGATGTTCTATAAAGCATCCTCAAATTTTTTCAGATTTTTAAATTAATATTTAAAGGTCTCAGGGTTGTGTTAAAGGTGAAATTTAACAATACTAGGATAATTGATTTTTTTTTAGGAAATCGGGGTTTACAAGTAGTTGTGCTTGAAATTATTACTTGATGTAACGAACTATAAGTAGTATTTTTTTCAAAGACCAAAAAATTAAATTTTACCATTTACAAACCTATTAAAACTCAGATTTTACAGCTTTCTTACACGTCTAATGTTCTAAACGTAAGTAAACGATTTTTTCTACTTTAGCATTTCTATGTTACCTAACTGCATAACAAGTATGTATAATTTTTTTTCAGAGTTTTGAAAAATGAATTTCCTTAATTTTGGGGATAATTAAGTTAGACTGTAATATTTTTATTAATTCAACGTGACATTCTATTATTATGCGTGTTTGTGCATTGTTTATACTATATCGACGGCTGAGCGGGAGAAACGATCAACTCGGCGCGCACTCGAAGAAGAGGTTAACTCGCAGCGCGCCCCAAGAGTAGAACTCAGATATCGCGTAAAGGATGGCTACTTTAGCCAATTATTCTTCGCTTACGTTGTGTTTTTGCAAGTCTAAAAAAATAGTAAATTGCTTTTTGCTGTCATATTTATTCTCATATTTTTTTAGAGTTGGAAAAACACAACGTAAAGCGAAGAATAATTGGCTAAAGTAGCCATCTTTTACGCAATATCTGAGTTGATCTACTCTTGGGGCGCGCTACGAGTTAACCTCTTCTTTGAGTGCGCACCGAGTTGATCGGTTCTTCCGCTCAGCCGTCGATATAATGCCATACGTATATACATACATACATGTATACATATATATGCATACATACATACATATACATATGTATGTATACATATATATGCATACATACATACATATACATATGTATACATACATACATGCATACATACATGCATACATATGTATACATACATACATGCATACAAACATGCATACATATGTATACATACATACATGCATACAAACATGCATACATATGTATAAACAAAGCATAAACACGCATAATAATAGAATTCCACGTTGAATCGATGAAAATATTGCAACAGTCCAACTAAAATATGTACAAATAGAAGGAAATTTTTTTTTCAAATTTGAAAAAAAACATACATACTCGTTGTGCAGTTACGAATCACATAAAAGTGTGAAATTTAAAGTAAGAAACGTTTACTTACATTTAGGTTTCCTAAACAATAAATTCAATTATCCAAGTATTGTCAAATTTGACCTTTAACGTAACTCTGCGGCCTCTAAATATTAATTGGACAACAAAAGTTTGTTTGGCAGTTAATCGTTCGCTTTTAAATGTGGGAATGTAAAATAAGTGTGTAAAATTTTTCGAACTCAGTTAGGAAAAAAATTGTATACGCAACTCGTGTACATAGGTGATTCTCGCACTCATGTTTTTGTCACCCTCGGTTTGCTATTACCCTATTATACTATTTCCTGCTTTTCTGACAGATGCATCAAAATTATGCATACATTCTTAAAATAGACGTGTTTTCCTATTGATTGATATACAAAACATAATGACGGTTGAGTGGAAGAAGAGAGTATCTCAGAAAATGTTCGAAGAAGAGGCTAACTTGCCGTTTGCCTGAAGAAGGGCTAACTCGAAAATCGCGTAAAGAAGGTCTACTTTAACTTATTATTTCTAACAATTAATTTTTTAAAAAGCAACAATAAAAAATAAAAATAAAATTATTTTCGCATAACATGCGTTTTCTTATTTTTTATTGTTGTTTTTTTTTACAAAATACAACGCGAAAAATAATTAGTTAAAGTAGCCTTTCACTACACGATTTCCGAGTTAGCCTCTTTTTCGATCATTTGCTGAGATTGCCACTTCTTCCCCTCAACCGTCTATATGTTTTACATCAAATTTTAAGGCCAAAATACGGTTTTTAACATTTTATATAAATATTTCATAGAGTGGCCAACAAACAACTCTAAAATTCGTATTACTGTAGAAGTTTTACAGGAATTACTGGTACAATAAGAATTATAAATAATAAAATATTAAAGTTAATTAAATCCTTATAAGTACTAGTTTATAAAAACTAAAAACCGCTGCCAATTCTACTTAGCTTCCTCAAACTTTATATAATGTTCCAATATGAAATTATTTATTCTATTGTATTTTGTGGTGAAAAATCAATATGATCAATTTTTTAAAAATTATACTATGTTAATCATAATATTTTTAACATAAGAAAACAGAAAAACTATAGATTTATCATAATATTTCTAATATACAAAACTAAACTCAAAAATCGAAAAATCGAAAAATCCTTATAAGCCATGACAAGTCGATTAATTCTTCTGGAAATTCAAAATTCTTTTGAATTTTGAATCTTCATTTTAAAGCGAAAAAAATTATACCTGATTGCTAAAAGTGACCGCGCCGTTCTCGAGATAATATCGATCAAAATCATTTTTCAAAAATCACATAACCTCCATAACCACAATATCTCATAAAATAAATTATCTCATGATCTGAAAGAACATAGAGGTTATGAGATAGTAAGAAGCTACCTTTTTGTAAAGTTTCAGATAAAATGCTGTCGATTTACTTAAGTTATCGTCTGCGAAAGAAAATCGATATTTTTTACAAAATTATTTTTTTCTTGACAAAAGAAAAAGGCCAAGACTCAAAAATTTGACTGGACATTTTTCTTCATATTCATCCTCATAATCATCTAAAATTTTATCAAAAGTTTTCCGTCATATGTTTCTGTGATATAACCTTTTAGACAAAAAATCACGTTTTCGTGTGTTTTCTTTTCCAAACTTCCGGGTCAGAAAAGTTAGGTAATTTTATGTTCTTTCAGATGCCTTTTCGCTGGATCGATGATATTATTTCTAAGGTATTAGAAAACCCGAAAAACTAAAACTCTACAATCAAAAAACTGCAAAAAAAAGAAACGAATCGAAAAAGAAAAATGTATTGTGCCGTCTTCCTTTAAGAAAAACAAAAAATGATTCCTGAAACATTATGTCTCACCGTGTATATGCAGAGTAATACTGTTCCACGTCCACACACACGCACACACATACACACACGCACACACACACATGCACACACGCACACACACGCATACATATACACACATATTCATACAATATTGAAACATTAAAAAAAAAATTAGATATAATTTTTTTTTATTAAATTAGTATTTTAAAGGGAAATCAGGTATTACTAATATGATCAAAATTATAAACTGATAAGATGTGGAAGCTCATTCAATACTGTTATTGTTAAGTACTTATTTTAGCAAAAATAAAAAATTCTAAGAATTTCTTAAATAATTAGAAAATAAATATTTTTATTTGTTTTTTAAGAGAGATCGTTTTTTGAGTGCTGATTAAAAAAAAAGATTCTACATTAACGTTTGTTTCAGAAAGTATTCTGCTAAAGCAGTTAGCAGCGGCTTTATTGATGCAGAATATTTCTGAGGATCATTGACCAAAAGTCAGCCTAAGACTTTTTTAAATAGTAAATGATGATTACAAACAATTAGTAACATTTTTTTAATTAGTTTTGATTCTTCAAGAAAAATAGAAACATGCAGCAGCTCGTGCATTGGCCTATGCTTTATGTACAATTATGTTCTGACTTGACAAAATCATTTCTTTTCCTTATATTAGTCATCAAAAAACTATTCTAATTACTATTCTAAGATAGCTTATCGCATAATATTTATAATTTAATTCAAGAAAATCATTAATTATAATTTTTTGTTATAATCAATACCAAGTTATGACACATCAATAATTCCTATCGCATTGCAATGACAAAATAAATCGTATAACTATAGTTTACGTAACTTTTTATATTTATATTTTTTATAATTATTATTAATAATTATATATAGTGAGTTAATATATTCTTGTTAAATACTGATGGTGTATTCATTGATTTGATAATATTCTTATGGTGTTTGCTTGAATCAATAAAGTACATTGAACGAGCATACGGAAGCTAATTATAAATTCAGGAAACATGAATAAGTTTCAAAACGTGTTGTGACACTTACGTATTCTAAAAATACCATCAGAAGATTAAACTGCTGATTTAAAAAATTTACGAATGATGTTATGTCTTCAACTATTATTTACTTAGTGCAAACTCAGTAGTGCAGCAGCGATAGTAACAAATGCGAGTAAAATGTTTATTATTTATAATTTTGAATATTTATATCACGCGGACTGCGTTCATTTGTTAGAGTATATTAATACTATAGATTATATTAATACCTTAGAAAAATAAGATTATATATAAGAGGAAGTTAAGTAATTTAAAGTTTTATTTGTGTAAATAGAGACAAACTTTTCAGAAATATACCTACTTTTTGTTTAGTCTACAGTGTAAATTTATTACTTTTTATAACTGATAAAGTTATTAGTATGTAATGAACGTCAGTCGTAATATCGTAACAAGATGATGTCATAGCACTGAAGCACGGCTCATTGGGCCATCACCATAGAAATCACGGTACTTCCTGTTTGTGGAAAGAATTGGGTAAAGCAATGATTGAAGTTTAGTTCGCATTACACTGCAATATAAGAAATTTTACCTAGTATACGATTGATAGGTAATATTTTAGTTTTACGTATATATTTAAAATGCTTCACTTCAAAATCGTCTTGTTTAATAATTTTACGAATAATAAATTATTATTAAAGGATTTATTTCTACGTGCATTGAATATTATTTGAAATGATTTTTTATAAACAAATGTTTAGAGTGTATGCATATACGTATCTATTTATAATATTTTAAATTATGGCATTACATCAATTATCCGAAGTACTTATTCTTGATGTAATAGTCTGCTATTATATTTTGAAACAGTGTAGTGTTCATCTCGTTTGATTCTTGTGTGGCGTATTAAAATAAATTATGCAGTGTCGTAATCGCCTACTTTCTAATTCATGAAAAACGGCTATGATTGACAGATCACAGAAAATGAACTGGCGCGAAAACTAAGCAGCGCGTGAAGGCGCATGTGCGAGTTAAACAGCTGATCGCTGAATGGCGGATGCTGCCAATTGAAACTGTTATTATATACTTTCTACCTATTGTGTAAATGTTATATATATCGCGTTTGAATATTATTTCCGTATAAAGTGTAGTTACAATTGATTGAAGATTTTAAGTGAATTCTTCAATAGAATAGAATTTTTAAGTTACTTTCTTTAGCCTGGTACGACAGATCTATTCTTGACATAATTAAGAATATTTGTGCGATACAATTAATCATTCATTGTTTTTTAAATATACTCAATTATTTCTTAATTTTTACTAAATGCCCTATATATATAGTATTATCTGTACTACAAAAATGTGATTAACGGTATATGAGGAATTTGCTATTTAAATTATATAACAGTTTTCTAAAAGTAATACTTCATACGTAATATTATTACTCATAGTATTAAAAACTGTTCAAATAAGATATTACGTTTAACTTTAATACTTTAATTACTTATCGTTATTCAGATTTGAATGAAGTTGCTCTCTATTCAGATATTCCTTTACTTTTTCATTATTGTGATGACTAGTCAATTATCATCTCCTCCAGAATAATTTAACTATTTTGTTACTTTTATAACAACATGTAGGTACGCAAAACAAATAACGTTACTGTATTATTGCTCTAATAAAAAGCATGCTACGATATTAAATATCTTAAGGCAACCAACCAGTATAAATTTAGAAAACAAGTTGAGTATTCAAGGCTTAACATAAACTTTTTTTGGCATAGGCAATTCAACATTTTGTTTCTATTAAATAGGGTGCTTCAAGTATATTTTCCCAGGTGTTAGAACTCATTATCTCAATGCCTCTTAATTCTTTAAAGAAAAATACAAAATGTTACCACAATGGTTCACCTAACACAGGTTTGCAGTGGCAGTTTTTGATGAGTATAATTGAAAATTTTAGGAAACCTCCAAAACGTTGATATCTATAATATAAGTGAAGAACGTTTTATAAATAAAGAAATTTAAGTACCTAAACAATTTATAGAATTAGTACAAAGTTTGAGCTAACTGAGGCCTATATAATGAAGTAGTTTTTTTTAATTAAAAAAAGGTTTACTTAAAATTTTCTATTTTAAAAACGTTATTTACTTGTACCATAAAGGACAATGCCCATTTCCCCATTCGGGGAAAGCTGAAAAAAACAATATCTATGGATTTGTCCCATATAAAGCAATGTAAAAAGTCTAACAATACTAGGGAATTTTTATTTATTTTTACGAATTTTAACCACAGTTTCCTCTACTTTCCTGCCACTTGAAGGGGTCAATTCTTTTTCTAAAATTCATGCATTGACGAGCTCTAAACAATGGTATATTAGTTTTATACGTTCTCCTTCAACGACTTAATTATTATAAATTTGTGGGCATCCTCCAATCTATGTTTTAGATATTTCCTGCAATTTTCAAGTCGATTTACCAAAAACTGCCCGTGCAAACCCTTGGTAGATGAACAATTGCAGTGACTTTCTGTAATTTTCTGCTTCGCAGAATTAAGGGACATTAAAATGAGATAATAAGCTCCAACTCTTCCATAAATATATTAAACGCTCCTTATTTTACATAAATAAAATCTTGAACGGCTTAGGTTAAAAAAGGAATCTCTAGTTGAGCTTTGAATACTTAAACTGTTTCTCTAAATTTAACACTAGTTGGTGGCCTCAAGCAGCGTGACAGCCACAAACTAAATTCTTGTCCAATCATCGTATACTTATCTGCCAGCTCAAATACAAAAGCAAGCCACACACAATGCATAATAATCCTCCACCGAACTACATCATAAACCACCATGAACTTTTCGAACCGCGCGCACTGCAGTCGAGCGCCTCTCGCGATCGGTATCACCACCGATTGCGGAGGGAAAAAAACGCTCCTTTCCTCGTTAACACAAAGCACGTCCGCACAATCAAAGTTCAAGGCTCTCTTCCTCGCTCCGGCATCCCCTCGCTACAACAACAATCCACAGCCACCCCCTTTCCACGGCAAAAAAGAAACCAAAATATCGGCGCGCTCGTATCTACTATACTTATATATCTATATTTGAGTGTACCTCCTTCGGTGCGGTCACACATGTGTGTCCATTCCACGCACGACTGGCGCGACTGCGGCCGACTGTACACTGATGGCTATTGGACGTTTTACGCTCCGTGACCCGACTCCTCTCTTCGAAGTTGCGAGAGAGGCGGCCGCGGCGGCTACGGCTCCGTGCATGTATGAATGTATATAATACGTGTGTGTGCGCGACGCAAAAGTAAACATCGTACGTGCACGAGAGAGTGTGTGTGTGTGTGTGCGAGCGCGGCGATCGGTCTTACGACTTTTCGCCTTTTTTTTTGCCAATGTCCTTGCCGCGAGGCAGCGATGATGATTTTTATGCGGCGGCAGCGCGTCGCGTCTCGTCTCTTTCTATTTGTGCGTGAGAGAGAGACCGTAGATGCGAGTCTTTTGCGCTGCGCGCGTTCATATGTGCCTTTGTTTTTGGGAGATGACCGAGAGCTGGGATTTTCAATATGATAAATCAATATGAGGATAGATAGTTAATTGAAATGAATTTGTTCTAAAGACACGATTTTTTCGGATAACTTGTTTGTAGTAATTTTATGACTTGCGACATTTGATTCTTTTGTTTTGTTTTTTAATATTTACTAGCATTTTATAGATCCTTACGGTGACTTTCTGGCGCTTTTCCAAAGTTTTTGTTTAGTCCACCATAAAAATTTGAAAAAATTACCTAATACTCGTAATATAAACATTATGTTGTTCAGAATTTTTCAGATTTTTTACCCTTCTAGATTCTAAAATATGCACACATTAGTTATTTTTTAGACCAGAATAAGGTAGGTTTTGTAAAGTTGGTTTGTGTCAAGATATTCATCGAACAGATTTAGGAAAATTTATCATCATTCTAGACATTACAAGGAAGATAAGTTAGCATTTATTATACTTTTGAGTCTATTAATTTACTTTTAGGAATATATTCTATTGAAATTATAAATAAATGTCATATTTTCATGATTTTTTAAAGGTTAATTATATACCATTAGTAATACAATAAAACTACATTAAAAACGCTAACTTCTGTTCGAAATACATCAAACTATATTTGAAAAGAGATTCATAATGATTCACTGAATATGTTGACGCAAATCAACTTTAGCATACTGGAAAATTTGAAGCTGAGAAAATCGAGCTTTTGTAAAAACAAGACTAAAATTCTAATATATCACGTATTGCATCCTTACATCACATTTATTAAAATATTTTAAATCTTTCATGTATCAAATACATTTAGTATTATATCAGCTAACGATATCAGATACTATATTAGAAAAAAAATAATTAATTATAAATATACTAAACTTTCAAGTCTTCATTCTATTTGGTACAAAACCTAAAAACGATAAAACTTTATTTTTAATGTATTACTTCCACTATAAACAAATGTTTTCTTGTGCTGGAACTACTTATATGTTTCCTACTAACGAGTAAAGAGCACTTGTCTGCAATAAAATTTTTTTAATTTTTCGGTAAAAAATTACCTGAAAGTTACCATAAGTCTTCTAGATTTTAATTAAATTTAGCCATAATATATACGACTTGTTTCAAAATATTTTAACTTGTTATGATCAAATACGAAATTCGAGTGGTAAAAAAATTTTTTTTAAACATATTTATGTAAATTTATGTATATTTGTGTAAATATGCATAATTATATACATATAATCCTAATGTTCTGCAGATGGATTAAATCGATTTAATCGAGATTTCAAACAGCTTCTATAGTTCAATTTAAATTTTTATGCTTCTTTTAGTATGTCCATTCCATAGGTTTAATAGTACAAACTAATTTCAATAAAAAGGTTTAAAACATAGTTTGAATAATTAAAAATAGCAAGAAAGAAAATAATTGTGGGATTGCACTGTACTTTAGTGAGATAATAATTTTTTTGGTATTAGAAGATACGAGATATGTTTTCCTTGATAAAACCCGTCGAATTAATAAAGTAGAACTCATTTTTATATATTTATCATATTTTTTGTGTTCATAAATGCACGTATTTGATTTTCTAGCAGGAAAATGTAAGAAATTTTTTATCAATTCAATCGGTGATTTCAGATTCTTCATACTTTGTACACGACTGTCTTATACTTTTTTCATAAAGCAAATAGTATGTAGTTGTAAAAGGCAAATACGATTTACGAAATAAAAGAGTTTTTTTCAGAGAAATAACATGTAAAGTAGAAGTATATTTAGTTAGCTTAATACAAGGAAGTAAAGTTTGAATAAAATTTTCGAGTCAATACTCGCATCTGTTTCAAGGTTTTTATGAAGTTCGTATAGTTTTAAATATTGTATTGCATATCTTAGTAAGAGTAGTCATAATATTATAATAAAATTTTAGTATAGCTATTACAAATATAATTTTTATAAAAATTAAATCTCGAAGATTGTTGATATATCATCTAATCCTAAGTATACATATATGTAATTTTTTCCTAAATACTTCAATATTTTTTTAAAAAATGTACGTACACTCTCTCTCAATTACGTAATTTAAAAAAACCCATGTTTTGCCAGAAACTACATAATCATTTAAAACAGAAAACACAACTCGAAACCCCCCCAAAAAACATCTCAACACCGAGTTATTGATCAACCAAACGTAATTAATTTTCACGCGCTTGCAATTCGCCTGCAAGTACTCGTAATCGCGCGTTTCCCGCTTTGAAATGTATATTATATATATAGTGCGATGTTTTCGCTCCAGCATCACGCCTTGAGCGACGAATATCGCGCGTCCCTCGTTGCGTCAAGTTCACCGCGAGGCACTCGCTTTTGTTCATGGTACACATAAGCAGCGATTCTGCTTTGCACTCGGCATTGCATTATACGCTGCACTGCTCTTGTCTTTTTGTCTCGGGCGAAGAAAGGCATGACTGATTGCCCTTGGATTTATCGAGCGTGCGCGAGATTCGGGCCCGCCAATATTCAAAACAAGCGTGGGAGATTGAGTTGAGTATAGCACATTCACGACTTTCTAAGTGACGTTGGCCGAGTTAAAAGAGTTTATCGACGCTTCATACGATCATTATGGTATTTCAGATTCCTGGAAAAATGACACAAATTGGTTACATATTTATACACCATAAAAAATAAAACAGCTGTTAATACGTTGGAATTTAGTTTTCTCAAACTTAATTAACCATTCCAGTATGAATTTCTTTTTTATAATATATTAATTTAAACTGCTATTACTAAAAAAGTGTAAAATTTGTATTACAATTAAATAGTAAACATCTTTTTGTATTCATATCAATAGTTGACCCGCAAAATATAAACAGTTTTGTTAATATATATAATATTAGATCGGTAGTGTCCTATCGTATCACATCTGCTACTCAAAAGGCGAAAGAAAAAAGTGTAAAATTCGTATTACAATTAAATAGTAAATTGTATTTAAAAATCAGGTAAATACTATTTTTAATAGTGCGTTTAATAAACATAGCCAATCGATTTTTTCTTATTATGTACATACATATTTCGTTAGAATTGGTTTCTTCTCCTTCTCTCAACTTCTTTTCACTTTCTCATGCGATTATTTGTTTATCTTGAATATGAATAGTAGAGGAAACGAAGAAGACTTACAAAAAAATTTTGTACGATACGATTCCAACGAAGCTGATTGTAAATGCATGTTTATTGTAAGGCTGTTAACGAATCTTTTTAGTGCAAAAAAATTAACATTTAAGATTAGAACACATTTTATGCAAAGATAAAAAAAATAAAAATTTTCGCACTAATAATTTATAAATGTATTAAACCTTGCATGGTACTGTTTAAAATGATATGGCTATTAAAAAATTAATTGTAGTATTGTGAATATGTAATGAGTCTTAAATTATGGGTGATCATAAAAAAGATGGGCACACTCAAGATTCTATTTTTTGTCCATTAACACTAAAGCTTGCAAATATTTAACAGCATAAAGCATATAAAAAACTAAGAAAAAGAGCCCGGTAAGACCTCAAAACACCTCTTGAATGTTGAGATATGCCTTAAAATTAGTTAAAATTGCTTTAAAAAATAAAGATTTTCAAAATAGTCGAGGCGATAAAGGATTTGATGGTGACACTTCAACATTTCTCTTGGACATTTCATTTATAATGTATGTATAAATAACTTTTGCATGAAGAAATCCTTTATTTAATGAATTACAGCGCTCTAAAAATGTTTTAGCCACTAATTATGTACTCCAGTACTTTTATAAAATGTATATATGACACCTAATTTTTTGACAAAAGTTTGATAATCGACCGTATATACATAAATACGTCTTTGAGAACTATCTGCTACTACTGAAATTAAATTAACTTTTTGAAGTACAGTTTTACACACTTTTCTTTATTATTTAAGCATATTATTTAACAAACACACACACACATACACACACACACACACACACACACACGCACGCATGCACGCACCCACGCACGCACGCACGCACCCACGCACGCACGCACGCACACACACACACACACACTTTTCTTTATTATTTAAGCCATGTTATTAGGTATCATACAATCTGGGTTTTTTGTAGTTGTAAGGTTAATAAGATATTAATAAGAATATAGAAACAGTGAAGTATCCAATTTTGTTAGTCATAAAAATGCTATATACATAAATTCCAAAATAAAGATTAATGTGTGCTTCAAAAGATAAAATTGTTTTTATCAATTTTACTTTCTTTCTTTCAAGTATACTTTAATATATTATCTCTTAAAAATAAGAAAAACACGATTACTACTTATTGTTTTAATCAAATTAGTTAATTGTATTACTCATTTGACTTATCACACTTGTCTATATTAAACTGTATTACTAACATGTATTACCAAGATAACTGATCAAAGTGATGTACATAAAGAAATAAACAAGAAGAAATAAAGATAAGCTGTTAATGTATGTCATTCATCTATTGTTGGGATGCCGCAGTTTGATTAACAAAGGAAGTTAAATTATTTGTACACTATTTAATGGTAAGATTATACTGATTTTTTAATTTTTTATAATTAAGAATGACATTTTTAAATCTGGAGAATTTTAGCTCTTTTGTAGTATACATAAAGTATTTCACGTGTAAAAAATACTAAAACCACTCTGCGGTGAATACAATCTTTCCCCAACGATGTTTGCGTTTTTTAACCCGCGAGCACGCGCGTGGCGCCTTTGGGACCCCACATGTTTTTCAAACGGATTTTTCTCAGCGAAAATTTGTTTTTTGCATATTGGGACTTTTATGTATACTTCAGTAATAATATTTAGATTTAATTAAAGCAAAAAAATATTAAAAATTTTCTTTTTTATTAACAAATTAATAATAAAAATATATTAACAAAGTCGAAAAAACATTAAACAAATATTTGTTATTGATAAATAAATCACTCTAAACGTTTTTAATATTTTAGTTTTGTTAATAATTCTTTCTAATACGATTTGCCTGTATTTGGTACCTAAGAAGCGTCCACGCGCGTTTCCTAAATGTTCCTTGCATGGAACCATTGTTTAATATTTTTTCAATTGTTGTTAGCTCTTTCATCCCCATTGTAGCCATGTGGTATATTTGACAGTTGACACCTATAAAAGATGTTGTATTTATCAGGTCCCTGTGCAATCCAGGTGGAACTTTGGGGTGGGGATAAATTTACCGAAAGATAAATTTGCAGAAGGATAAATTTACCGAACGGTTGAAATTGCCGAAAAACTCAATACCTATAGATATATATGCCGAAAGTTAAATGTGCCGAAAACAAGAATCCCGAAAAAGTAAATGCCGAAAGTTAAAAATGCCGAAAACAAAAATGTGACTCAAGAAAGTGCTTTTACTAGAATATGCCCATATATATTATATTAATGTGTTAATTGTTGCTAGGTCGTTTCTTTTCAATATTAGATAATTTTAGTTTTTACCCATTGCCATTCAACATTTCGGCATTTTTAACTTTTGACATTTTTATCCATCTGCATTTCTATCCGTCGGAACTTTTTTTTCGGCACTTTTGTTAATCGATTACTTTACTCATTGGCACATTTCACCCTTCGGCAAATTTACCCGTCGGTAAAATAAATTCGGCATTATTATCCGTCTGCAAAGTTATCTTTCGGCACATTTATCCCAACCCAATACCTATAGATAAATATGCCGAAAGTTAAATATGCCGAAAACAAGAATCCCGAAAAAGTAAATGCCGAAAGTTAAAAATGCCGAAAACGAAAATATGGACAAGAAAGTGCTTTTATTAGAATAGGCCCATATATTATATTAATGTGTTAATTGTTGCTAGGTCGTTTCTTTTCAATATCAGATAATTTTAGTTTTTACCCATTGCCATTCAACATTTCCGCATTTTTAACTTTCGGCATTTTTATCCATCTGTATTTTTACCCGTCGGAACTTTTCGGAAAATTTACCCGTCGGTAAAATAAATTCGGCATTATTATCCGTCTGCAAAGTTATCTTTCGGCACATTGAGCTATAGTTGCATTCAAGAATGTATAGAGATCATACTTTATTAAAAGAGCAGATTGCTTTTAATGATTTATTATTTTTACAATGAATGTTTTATAGAAAAATTTTGATTTTTAGATAATAATTCGGGAATGAAAGGGCTAAAATACTTATGCCATTTATTAGAAATTGGTTTTAAAATTTAGTATAAAATTCGAATTAAATAACGAAACTACACACGGAAACATTCGGAAAAATATTTGGAAATGTCCAAAGTAAATTCTAACTTTTATTTCTTATATTAAAAGTAGGACTTCAGCAAAGGCCTAAAAGGATTAAAAACTAAGTTCGACGCAGGAATCTTTTTAAGCAAAATTAAAGGTTTCGAGGTCATCTTGACAAAAGTATGCGGAATATTTTTTTTCATTATAAAATCCTCCTCTTATTATAAAAACTCCTACTACATTCGACATCCATCACGTAACAATCATTCTCTGCGTATAGCTATATCCACGCGCGTAGACTAAGCCTCCCAGCAGGCACGAGGAGGGGAAGGAGGAGGAAGAGGCTGCGTAAGGCGAAAGACTTTAGGCCGGGAGCTGCAGTATAGAGGAACGCACTTTGGAGGAATAGCGCGCTCGTAAAGGTGGCGCGGAATACCAGGGCGCGGCGCTGCTGCCCCAAGGTGCAATCCGTATACCTTGCGCACACACTCTCGCACGCATGCCGCTCCCTTACACACACAAATCTATATCTATATAAGTGTGTACGAAAGGGCCGTATAGGGGCAGGAAAAACGCGCTGCAGATTTAGCCGCGGGGCGATAAGACCAAGTTTTCCGTTGCGCTTTCTCTCTCTCCCTCTCGCTCTGTTTTGATCCTCTTTTTTCTCTTCTGTACACGAATGTGCAGTGCATGTGCGTGTATACGCATATGTGCGTAGGTAGATGCTTGCATGCGTATGTGCATGTGCGGTTGTGTATATCCCTGTCTGTATCTATACGCATGTGTATGTGTGTGCGTGTATGTGTATGTGCGTGTGTGCGAGTGTGCATGTGTATATACGCGCGCGTGTGTGTATGTGTGAAAAGTAATCGCTGTACGGTTTTCAGAGCGTTTCGTTTCGCGGAGAAAAAGAGAGAAGGAGTGAGAAAGGGCTGTAAAAAGGTATGAAGCTGCGACGCGGCGCGCCCGCATATAAGGCGATAAAAGGGCAAGCAGGCAGTCTGCAGGAGAGAGAGAGAGAGAGAGAGAGAGAGAGAAAGAAAGAGCCACTAAAAGCTCTTCTCTCCGCGGGGCCGCGGAATGATAGCGCAGAGCGCAAGGAAGGTAAGTGACGGGAATTGGCTGCTGCGAATAGCCCGGGAAAATGATGACGACTGTGCCTTTTGAGGGCTATACGGGCAGAATTGGAAATGTGATTCTCGAAAGTAAGAAGATTGTTGCTGGAGTAGATATGGTTTACGGTAATTATAACTTTCTTTTCTGTTAAAAAATATATGAGGCTGAAAAGTATGAAATATTCTTGGTAGAAAATTAATCGCTTTTTCTTTAAGGGTTTGATCAGTTTGTTGAAAAGGCTTATTTACTACGAAAATCGAGATTTTAATGCCAATAAATCTTGCATGAAATAAAATAATTGTGTCAAATGTCTAATACTAATCGTTTTTAAATAAAATAATTGGTTACTTATTTTAGGATAATTTTAGGATAATTTAGTTATATTGGACAAATTCTTGCGGGCAGTAAATCTCAGTTTCATAACATCAAATTAAAAAAATTCTTGAAAGAATCCATTAAACTAGGGTGTTCCAGTGAATGGAATTGGTTGCGTATTTATTTATAAATTTAAGACTCAATGTACCAAAAATTAACTTCTTCAAAGCCGACAATTCCTGGATTATATAAAAATCGATCGAGACAGGCACATTATTATAAAATACATAATCGCATAAATCGTATAATAAAAAATAAATGAGCCGTTGTGGCTGTGTGGTTTGGAACTCGGACTTCTAACCAAGAATCCCGGGCATATGAAATTTTCAGACATGATTTTCTCGTATATTTGTCATCGCGACTCCGGTGGTTCGGATTCCACTTGAAATTGTATGGTCAGTTATGATGCATACGCACTACACCTTCTATATTCTTTAAATGATGGAGGGGGGAGGGGGGGGGATGGAAACATCATGACTATAGGGAACTAGGTATAATGCATAGAGGCATTTAATAACCTTTACAAAGCTCATTTGATCTTCGACCTCGGATAATATCGGATAATACAAACAATAACAATAATAATGGCGAATTTAATAATTTTAATATGTAAATTATTTCTATATCGATTATAACGTATTAGTAATAAACGTATGAAGAACGTTACAAAGCCACATTGACTGTTGATAATAAATGCAAATTACAACGTTTTACTTATCGAAAGAGAATTAGAGAACCCTAACTTCACAGGTTACAATAGTAAAGTGATTCACAAGGTTAATTATATATACAATTTGTCCTATATTCTGCTTTGAGCGTAAACACAAGTATTTTAATTATAAAAACAATCAAAAGTTCACAAATCCAATTGTTTTATACATACAAATACGCGTTTTCGCACTATAAACAAACTTAAACCTCCCAGACCCGGCATAATAATTGAAAACTCGCCTACAGCCAGCCGACTTCGCCGATGCACCCCCGCTCTACGAAGTCACGGCAAACTTAATGGAAAGTCCTGCCCGGCGCGCTTTGGACGCCTCCTTTGAAGCGTGCGCGACGAAACGATGATTTTTCGAGGCCACGGGTGAGAGGCAGCACATGCGCAAAATCTCGTTTATAACGGCACGGATAGCACCGAAAATTGCAATAAAAGGCCTTTTCTCCTCTCGTTGGGGTGTGTGTGCGTGTGTGTGTGTGTATATATATATATGTGAGTGTGTATATATGTGTGTATGTGTCTATGTGTGTGTGCGTGTGTGTGTGTATATGTGTGTGTGTGCGCGTGTGTGTGTGTATATATATGTGAGTGTGTATATATGTGTGTGTGTGTATGTGTGTGTGCGTGTGTGTGTGTGTATATGTGTGTGCGTGTGTGTGTGTGTGTATGTGTGTGTGCGTGCGTGTGTGTGTGTGCGCGCGTGTGTGTGTGTGCGTGTGTGTGTGTGTGTGTGAGTGTGTATCGGAGAGCCAGAAACGCCGCCGATGCGCGCAGCTTCTCCGCGTGTACACTCCTTTTATTCCCAGCAGAAATTAACGACGGCCCATAGAGTAATTGTCGAGCATTAAGCTAGCGCGCGAAACGTAATTACTGCGGGACAAAGAGTCCCTTGAATGCCCAGTCTCCGGTTCTGTTGCCTCTTTCGCTCGCTCTCGTTCATCGTTTTTTCTTTCTCTCTCTCTCTCTCTCTCTCTCTCACTCTCTTTTGCTGGGTATGCCTTGTGTGCAATGTCCGCTCCCGATTCGCCAGAATGTGTAGATACGTAAAGAGGGAGAAAAAGGATAAAGAGGATCAGGAGAGGAAGTGCAATTTTCGTAAAGTAAATAATGTATATAGAGCTACAGTAAGATATAATATTAGTTATTGCAATATAAGTACACTATTTTATTCAATTATATTCTATTTGATTATTTTTCATTTAAAAAATTGGAGGATAGATGCTTTAATTTTTCATTGATTATAAGCCTAACTTTGAGTATCTATATATGTTATTTTTGAGCATACCTGTTGGTTAGGCACCTGTAAAATTTGTCACATACACGTGGAAATATTATTGGGAAGACAGCAAAACATTTTGGCTGGATCATTTTGGCTGCTACATTTAATATTTTAGCTAAAAGAGCAATGACATTAGCTGCTTTATCAATAATATTTGCTGCAGGTGCTTGACAAATGATGCTAGTATATTAATACAGCAAAATACTTAAATATTCCATGTAAATTTTATTTCAAACCGATCATTATACCTCATGCTTTCTGTTTCCTTAAAAGTAATATCAACATGTATGTATAATAAATATTTATTATTCTCATCAACGTATGCAGACACGTTTATTCAAATGTTATCGATTTATAAGTATGTTATATGCAATTTCGAAAGATAAATACAAATACCTAGCAGCTATATACTTTTGCTGTAAGTTAAATATTGTTTATAAGGGAAAATGTGTCTATAACGAGTTACCTATACAGATATCAGATTTTCAAAAAAAGACACTATTTCGTTTAACTTTTATAGAAAAAAGTAATGTGTTTGGAAGATTCAAAACTAAATCAACGTGCTCACTCTATCGTTTAACTTTTATAGAAAAAAGTAATATGTTTGGATGATTTAAAACTATATTAACGTGCTCACTCTATCTACATATTTTATTTTTATACTTTGCTGGAATTTTTTGTTGTTATTTTCATCAATTTTTCACCTCTTGAAAACTAGACGATATTTCAAAAAGCTGAAAACGGTTAGTCTTCGTATGAGGCATTGACTGGTGCTAATGGTTTTGAAACTTTTTTAGCAACAAAGATGCGATTTCGGCATTTTTAGTGACACTACTTACAAACAAGAACAAAAAAACCCAGTTTCCTCAACTTAGCAATTCAATTTAGAGATGTGTTTTTACCTAATATCCAAGTATTTTTGTTCAAAGACATTTTATTTATAAGTAAAATTTGGTCTATATAATTGAGTTTAAAAACATTTTTTAGATATGTAGTTACTAATTACTATTAAATATTAGTAAAGAATAGCTAACAAATTTTTGTTAATTCACTTTTGCCTATAAACAGAATTTCTATTTACACAAAGGTTTAGGTGTTCATGACAGGCACAATGTCATTTCCCCTATTTATACAACCGGTTGCACAGAAAATTAATTTCCAATTGCAACGTTCATTTTTTTAAATTACACGTCAAACCTGTCATTTCATTCTTCTTCGCTTACACTCAAAGAAGTTTTCCTCTTGATATCCCATTTTCCTTTTATTCTTCCCAGTTCTCTTTCGCCTCTATTTCGGTCCACTTTCGTTGCGGCGTCTTATGTATATCCGAACGTTATCGGCACAAACGGGGCAGTCATTTACAAGCCGACTACAGGTAGAATCATACGTACCCATGCACACAGCGCACAAAGCCACAAGTTCGCGGAGCAATTTAAAAGTCCATTTGTTTTCGGATAACGTCGCGACGCGAGCGGGATAGAGAGAGGGAGAGAGAGAGCGCCGCAAAGCCAAGCGCGCCCCTGCTGTACCCTAAACCCGCTTACCGGCATGTCGAGCGGTACGTTCTTAGACTGCCATTGCGACTCCTGCAACTGCAGCGCTTTTGTGGATTTTGATTTGAGAATGACGTAGAGGGGTGTGCTGCGAAGTAAAAGAAAGTTTGCTAGGTGTTGGGCGAGGGACGTTTTCCATCAAGCTAAAGTTTTTGATTCTCAATTTTTCATGCTACTAATAATTAGAAATCGGTTAATTTTGCATACTATTTTAAACATATTTCTATACAAAAAATGAGTAAAAGAAATATTTTGTATCATCATTTTTACCGTTATACATCAGCAATGAAAATAAATTCAAAATGTCGAATTTAGATTTATGCAAGTTGAAAAATTAATAGTGTTTAACTGCTACGTCATAACTACATTTTAATTAAATTATTACGTTAAGAATGTATTTATATTCTTCTAATTTCAGCAAATGAAAAATTAAGATTTAAAAAAATACGGTATATGGTACACTTATTTTGAAACTGGTACATATATATATATATATATATATATATATATATATATATATATATATATATATATATATATATATATATATATATATATATATATATATATATATATATATATATATATATAGAAATTAATTTCTTATTCATTTATTCAAATTAATTCATTATAGGTACATATCTTTCATAGTTTTTTATACAATCAATACGACGCCTCATACGAAGACTAACCGATTTCAGTTTTTTGAAATATCGTCTAGTTTTCATGAGGTGAACAATTGATAAAAATAACAAAAAAGAATTCCAGCAAAGTACAAAAATAAAATATGTCGTTAGAGTGAATACGTTGATATAGTTTTAATCTTCCAAACACATTATTTATTTTTTCTAAAAGTTAAACGAAATAATGCATTTTTTTCGGAAATCTAAAATCTGTCAGTTTTCATATGAGGCGTCAAAAAGATCTATTTTTATGTAAATGTAGTTTATTATAGTATAATTATTTACAAATCATGAAAAAGTAACACTGGAAATGTCAAAGGAATAAAAGAATACGCAACGTACTTTTAATATTAAAAATATTTGCAAAGTTATGATGTTTAATTTTTTACTGTTACGAACAGCTACATCAGCAATAAATTTTCTTTTTAACAATACCGTTAATTATGCACTACTTCAGTTATTCCTGGGAACGCATTTAATTAAATTTCAAAAATTCGTTTTAAGTAAATGTTGCCTTTACTTCATTCTTCCATCCGTCCTGCTCTCGATTCTGCATACTTTTGAATTCTTATATAAAGCACGAGCGGGAAGAAGCGCAGCGCGAATCAATATGATCCGAAGGATTCGGAAAATTTGAAACTCCACCGTCCATACCAGCCAGGTGTCAGCCTAGCTCCTCTGACCATCGATGGCATGCGAAAGTTCGCCCGATGCAAAGAAACGTCGACGCCCTACTGCTGCCGCTGTTAAAACGTCAAACGCTAGACCTCTCCCCCCTCCCCGACGTCTTCTCGTCCAGTACTACCTCGAAATTCTTGCAGTGCATTCCTTTAATAGCGAAAATTGCATGAAAAACTATACGGGGAGCATTTGATATTGATGAGATTATATAAGATAGTAGAGATTCCTTGTGAATTTGTGAATTAATTGAATAGTTTCTCTTTTTATTTTTATCCTACCCAGAAACAATACTTATTTTACGAATATATTAAAAATAAACTATTTAACACAAGTAACAAAAATAATATAGTGAACGGATTAATACAAAGGGGCTACAGTGACCCCATGCCATTTAAAATAGCTTTTTTCAAAATCAATGAACTTTAGCAAATCAAAATATGCATTTTTTATAAAAGACTCTAGTTTACAGCTGTATACTTAAAATAGGGTTTCAAATAATTAACAAAATTGTTATAAATAAAATCGAAAATTAATTTTTTTCTACAATTAAAATTAAAAATAAAAAAAAAATCTTTGGGTTTCATATTAAAGAATGAAAATATCTACATTATATTATTATTTCAGTTTTAATGAATTTCGTTATTTTATAATAGACGTCTATACTTAATGGTGAGCATTTACGAATAATAAGGTACACCGTTATAAGGAATGCAAATGCATGCAGAAATAAAATGGGTATAGTGGTCTCTCAATATATGACCGCTCGATATATAGGGGAGACTGGGATCTAACGGGCCACGGGGTATAACGGGCTACTAGCCATATTTGCTGTAGAAGAGGAACGAAATTATTTGTTCCACGTCTTAATCTACGTGTGGTCATAGTGTGCTTTAATTTTCTTTGTATAGATATAATCCTCCAAGCAAACAAATTTTTACAGCGCAGTGAGGTATAATGGGCCACCATTTTTAGTACATAAAAACATTTTATTTGATTGTAGAAGAGTACACATACCGTTGAGAACTCCAAAATAAAGAGTTTGACATATTTATTTATAAAACAAAATACTTTGAAGAGTTGAAATGGTAGCAGATATAGAACAGGAATTTTAAGTCGTTTTAGAGACGTAAAAATGACAAAGATTTTCATGCATATTGGATGTAAAGTTTCTCTTTATTTATGAGTCGTTATAACGTATGTCGATCTAATATCGTTACGTATAAACAAACATTGTACAGCAAGAGTGTAAAATTACGCTGGCCCGTTATTCCCCAACTATTTCTTGAATCGCTATTTTCGATGTAATTTATAAGTGCATTTTAATATTAGAAACAAACATTAAACACTGATTTCAATATAGGATAACATTCTGCAATTAGATAGTAACTAAATGCTATTTTTTTTAATTATGCTCTTTATAATTTATATAGATCATTGCATTTTAGTGGCCCGTTATACCCCAGTCTCCCCTATAGGTAATTTTCCACAAATATTTTAAATTGTGTTTGTGCTATACAACTTTTTTATATTCTAAATAATATTAAAATAATATTTAGATTAGAGAAAAATTATCTAGCAGGAATAATATTACGAATTTGTATGGGGAATCAGCCGTGAATATGTTGAGAATCTACTAATTAGATTCGCAATTTAATTACTAATACTACGCATAGCATGTAAAATAAAATATATATATATTGTGAAATATAATATTAAAATAGAAAATAGTTTCACGGTTTCGTTAAGGCATTAGGAACTGCTCCAAAACAGATTTAATCCAGTCTGTTGATTCGCGGAAAAGGACGAAAAGAGACTAATACGAAGTATGATACCTTAAAACTCAGGCACATACTAAAAATAAATAGAATCTGCAATTAATTCTCCCTTAAATATAGTCCTAGTTAATACTTTAATATCGAGTTCCAGCAGATATTAACCAATGAAAAATAACTAAAATTCAATTGCATCTCGATCCTCACAAACCAACAAATAATTAAAAGCGAGTAGGTATATATTCTTTTTTCCAAATGTTTCGCTCTGCGTATACGTACCATTAAAATTGCCCCTGCACTCGCGCTTGCTTTTTCATTATACTAGGAGCTTTTCCAAAACAGATTAAATCAAGTTAATCTCTGTGAAAGGAGAGAGAGAGAGAAATAGAAAAACAGAGATATAGAGTAACCTCCTAAAAAAGGAGAAAAAAAGCAACGAAAGAGAGAAAGAAACAGTGCCGCGGCATGCCTTTACCAAAATTGAAAATTCGCGAAAACACTTTGTCCTGCTGTGCTCTCTCTCTTCTTCCCTCGCTCCTCCTTTCTTTATTGTTATTTCAAACGCACCGGTCGCCCAGTTGGCGCCGGGGTGCATCGATTGCAGTTGGCGCCGCGGCTCATTTTTCTCTCTTTTCGCCATTTTTGGCACGGTTTCACCGCGGAAGTCGGCTACCACCGCTACCTACTCTCTCTCTCTCTCTCTCCCCCTCTCTTTCTTTCTCTGTATCTTGCAACTTTGCTCGTCCTGGACACTTGCCTTTTAAATTGCAGCCGCTCGATTCGGCATTAACGCGCCCGTATATTTTGTATGTGCGAATATAAAGGGGGAAGGAGGTGGCTGCTGCAGTGTAGGTGTTTTTTAGCGCATAGGTCAGCCGTAAACAAAAGAGAGAAGTATACGGAAAGAGAGAGAGAGAGAGAAGAGCGCGGAAGTGGATAAATAGAGTGGGAGGAATAGCAGGCGTGGACGACGGGAGAACGAAATATGTATTTTTATTGCTATTGGATCACTGTGAAAGATTCCATTAAACCAAGTGTTTTATGTGGTAGTGAGGTTTTGTGTGTCAAAAATTTGTGGTCGTATTACTAATACTTTTATTATCTATTTTTTGTATATATATATTGTGGAATGTTGATCAATTAAGTTTATAAAATAATGATTAATATTAAAAAATGATGTATAATTTTTAACTCTAGAAAATTTACGTTATTATGCCCTAATATATGATTCTGATAACAATTTAAATTATGTTTGAGCCATTATGTTTCAGCTCAAATTTATGTTATCCAAAAAAATGAAGGCATGAACTACGTCTTTATTCATATCCAAAATCCTACGTCATTGATACAAAGAACTGAGATTTAATACAAACATTCCTACTTCTAAGTGTAGACACGAATGCGATGAAAATGAAGATGATTCTCGCTGACATTCGTCTCGACGTCTATATATTGCTTGACACATGAATAGTTGCATGTTCTTAAGTAATCCAAGATGCTCCCTTGAGATTACCAAATAATTAACCATGCGTGTTGTGAAGAATATTATCACGATATTAAGAGCAAAGGGAAATGGAAAAGAAAAAGGTTTTAATGGTAATAATAAATTTTCTTATTCTGCTGGCTAAAATTAAAACACGGTGTCGTTCGAAATTTTGTATCATGCCTAGTTCTACATTAGCATTTATGGGTGAATCCGTAATAGAAAGCTCGTGCAGGTAATAGGTTAATATTTGAAGCAGTCGATTGTTCTACAGTCATATCGTAATAACCATGGCTAACGGTTACAACTGGCATATTAAAATTTAATACCCATTCAAAACGTTTTAACACGGTGTATACAATACCATAATTTCCTGTAACATTATTATAATTGAATAATTAAACTTGTAAGGGATAGTTCCCTAATAAGTACATATTGTAATGCCTACGGTCCACTCGACTCGCGCTCTCTCGCCTGTACGATCGAGGTGCAACTCATCGTCGCTGCGGCCGAACGGCTTTGAGACCTTGCTTGTTGCCGATAACTTTGCGGGACGCCAGGAATTATTTCGAGGTATTTATACGAACATTTAAGTAACGTATCGCGATAGTTGTTTGCGCGCATATAATTAATTAGTCACTTTGACCTATTAGTGCGAACGGTTGACGATTCTATCACGGTTCTGAAACCACGTGCGCTTGGCAAGTCCGTCCAGCCCAATCGGGGTAAATATATTTTTACCGTAAACAAATATTTTATATTGTGAGCGGTATTTAATTGTTATATTTGTACGTAGCGATTTATGGAAGACGGAAAAGCTCAATTGTTTGATACGTAAAATATCGTTGTTGTGCACGTGCTAACGAGTCAGCAGAACCACCGGTAAACGAGACCACTCCGACATGTTCAACGATTGGCGTCCTCAACGACATAGTAAGGTACGCAAATTAAAAATAAGAATTAATTAACGACCGAGTTAACGCAACTCGGATTCTTTCGACACGCTTGTATTAGGAGCTGTATTTATTAGATTCGTAATCAAAGGATAAGTGATTTAGTGCGTATGTATGAATGAATAATGTATGAATGAATGGAGTAATGTTTTAATAAAAAGTGATGCGCTAACTGAATTTTTACAAAAAACAAAGTTTATTTCTTGCCTCTACCTTGGTGCTATACGATCCATTTATTTGTACGAGCCTAGGCAATATGATATTCAGTTCGATTCAAACTGAATAATTAATTGTAATTCTCTTTATTGTAAATCCCAAAGAATGGATTAAAATGGAAAATTTCGGAATTTATTTAATGTCTTCAGGACTAAAATTAATAATTGAGACATCCAGATTTTTTTTCTGTTAGGCATGGTACATAAGTTGTTGAATTAAAGTTTTTGATGAAAAATAATCGCTGAAAATGTCTAGACACTATGGTTGAATATATATCGGTGATAATTGTTCATAAAACTCCAAAGCAAGTTTTACTTGTTTGGGTTGAAATTTTTCTTGAAGTATAATCAGTAGCGTTGATTTCCGAGATGGATGAATTGCCAATGCAGTGTTGAAATAATTTTTACCAACCAATTGACATGCTTTGATATCAACCACAACTGTAGAAATATTGATCATAAGTTTAAGAACACTGATTCTTGTACGCGAATCATTGTTCAAATTATTGGTCATAATTATTATCTGATATGGTCTCAAAAGTACGATTTTTTCAAGTATAGGATGTAACACTTATATTTGTAAAGCATTCATAACAAATCTTCCTCTATGAGAAAGGAAAACGCTGTAAGGATTTAAAATTTAAAAGTAAAGCAGATATTGCAACATGTTTTAGATCATTGGATAGTCATAATTTATACTTTATACTTGAAAGATGTAGAATTTCATATGTAGGGGGGACCGGGGCAAAGTGAGCCTAAAAAAGTTTGAGCACGAATATATAAATACTCGTATCTTTCAACTATTTATACTTCTAAATATATTGAAAAGATAATATAGAATTTATTTAATATAAATCTCGAGCACCAAGGCTGTAAAGTAATTAAAAGTATTTTAAAAATCATTTACAAGAAAAAAAATGAGAAGGCTGAGTTTGTCACGAGCTTGGGGTAAAGTAAGCCTTTGCACGGGGCAAAATGAGCTTCAATAAATATACGGATAAAAGTTTAAATTACGATATATTAAATATTTTTATTAACTTTTTAAACGTAATTTTATCGATTTGTTAACATACGTATACGTTTAAAGCCTCAAAAAATGTATTTATCACACATAACCACAGAGCCAGTTGGAGGTTAATCTTTATTTTTAACATTGTTTATATAAGCTCGCTTTACTCCGGTCAGTTTGCCCCGAATGCATGTGCGACGTAAGAATATTTTTTAAGAGATTTACGTGTTGTCTTAATGTATTAAAAAACTATCTATTGAAAATGTAGTATACTAAGTATAAAACAAAAAACTTCTGTATTAAAATAACATACATACCACTTTTTGATTAAAAAATCTAAACATGCAAAATTATCATTTCGAGTGGCTGAAAAATTCATCATAAAGGTGGGGGGTCTCTAAGGCTGGTTTTTGACCCAAATTAGATTTGAGCCAAAAAATACGAAAAAAATTCCTACAGTGTCTACCAAAAATGAAAAGTCAATTCCACCCTAAACGGACCACCCCCAGCCCCCCTATTCACCTCCACCACCCCTTCAAAAAATGAAAACTTCACCGCTTGTATACAGCGTTTTTGGAAAGATTCGACACTGTCAAACTTGTATTTGCTAAATAAAGTACACTATGATCTCTCTATGAACTACCTTCACTCTTATTCACCATTTTTAGCCTTTTTAGCCCCCCCCCCCTTAAGGAGGGTGGAGGGGGTGGTTTTATTAATTATTTATCTGCAGGGTATGTAAATACAAAATATGTAAACTTGATCACCAGACTTAACTAGGGTATCCTGGGGTTTTTGGGATCGCTGATTCCGAATCCGAGGTCCGTTGACCTCTATCACATCAGGTTCAAGGTCATTTGGAGGTCAAACTGTAAAAAAGCCGATGAAAAATCCAGAAAAATACATCCATAGGTTTTTGGGGTTGCCGAATCCGAATCCGAGGTCCGTTGACTCCTATCACATTAGAGTCAAGGTCATTTTAAGGAAAAATCGTAAAAAAGCCGATAAAAAATCCTGAAAACTACATATATAAGTTTTTGAGAAGGGTGATGGGGGTCAATAGGGGGGGGGGGGGGTGGTCCGTTTAGGGTGAATTGACTTCCTATTTTTAGTAGACACTGTAGGAATTTCTTTCGAATTTTTTGGCTCAAATCTAATTTGGGTCAAGAACTGGCCTTAGAGACGCCCCACCTTTGTCATTAAATAACTGATTATATGTACCAAGAAACACTTAAAAATCATTGTTTACTTAGATTATTTCATTATATAAGTGAAATTAATATAAATGTTTTATTTATGTCGAAATATAAAGATAGCTCACTTTACGCCGGTCTCCCCTAACAGCGTATGAACTTTCTGAACGTTTATATTTTAGTCTACTAAAAGCTTCAACATGCTCGAATAGCGAAAGTAATTCGACATGATTGTTGTCGATATGAATCGACAACTCTTCATATCAGCACAAACGACTTTGGAAACTTTTCAAACCGTTATCCCATTTTAAGTCATGAGTAAAATGCGCGTTCTGGCCTCTAAAAGACTACTACATTAATGGCAAAAATTAAATAATGTCAAGGAAATATAATTCTTTTTATTGGTTTGAATAAATTTTATTTGAAACAAATTATGAAAAATTAATTTTGTTATAAACTAACAATATTTACGGAGAATTCACGTGTAGATTTTCAAAAACATAAAATTTTTGTTATTGCTTTAAGGCATACGCTTATATCTAGAGAATATATCCTCAAAATTACAGTCCCAAATTCGATTAAAAAGAGATGAAGACATTTTACTGTGTTCGCTTTGAGCAGGCAAAGAGAAGTACGCGGGGCGGAGCAGAACGGCCGAAAAGTTTAAACGTGATTTTCTCGAAACGCCTTTTTATAAATTGGTTGAACGGATAACCTGACAAAAATTTTACATTTGGTTTTCCGTATTTCTCGTGTATTTTTCGATTGTATAAAATTCTCCAATCTCCGGGTATCTCGTCTCTTGAACTGTTTCTTTTGCATAAAAGAAATCATTCTGTAAAAAAGTAAATCAATTTTCTAACGATAAGTGGAAAAAATTGGGAGCACTTTATCTGAGTTCTTTGCTAAAGTACCCCAAGTCGTAACGACTTTTATATTCCGAAATATTATAAAGGTTAGGTATTTTTTCAAAAAACTTTTTGATCGCTTTTATCTCGAGAACGGCTTGGCCATTTTTATCAAACAAGACTCATTTCTTTCATTATTTCACGAAAATTGGAAATTAATAAGAAATTTAACACCCTGCGTAAGCGTTTTATCCGGCTTTTCCGTTCCCGAATGCCTGTTTTTTTCGGAAAATGGATAACATCACTCTGTATGTTTTCGGGGTTGCGTAAAAATTGAAAGTTGAACCAAGCTTATCATAAAGAGAAAGTTGTTAGCTTTAATTTACCGAGTCGTATGTACTCTAAAAGTGTACCGTTGAAAAGTTATGGCCAAAAATGTCAGAATGAGATATCTCGTCCTCCTAACTAAGGTACAAACTCTGTTTGGACGAGATATCTGGGGATACCGCGCAAGATGGTTAAAGATTCCTCAATTCATTTTTGTTTTATAACGATATTTATATTTTATGATATTCTGACATCGATAAGGTAAATTATGAACATAAATTTATATTTTTTTTTAGCTATAATGTAGTGTGCTTAACTCAGTACAAATGTTTTTGAAGAATCTTAATAGCAGCTATTTTTTAGCACAAGAATTGTTTATCAGCTTTCGTTGTTATTTTGTTTTACGGGGAAACATATTTAAAAAAAAAATAGGTTATATCTTGGAATCATTCAATTTTTTTTTCTTAAATTAGGTCATCAATAAGCAATAGTGGTTCACATTAATATTTTACAGCAAATAATTTCATATAGGAATGATTAACTAATTAATTAAGGAAGCTGAGTGTCAATGAATTGGCAGCAGTTTTTTAATTTTTATTGAACTCAATAACAATATTATATATTTAGTTAAGAAATAAAAAATTGTTTGAAAGCTATTTGAACTATAATTTTATGATTAAATATAAACATATTATTTCCAGGTCTACAGCATGTTGTCAGAGAAAGAAGGCATACTTTATGGGGAAACAAATTCAAATCCATATCATCCAAGCTTGAACAACGTAGCAATAATTTCGGCAAAATTAACAACAGCAGTAAGCAGAGAAACTGAAGAGTGAAGAAAAAAGACTGCATTAAAAAAAAATAGAAACAGAGGAATGGACAGAGAAAGAGGAAAGAAAAATAACATTAATTACATTTATTTACTATTTTTTTAAAACTTATTAAGTGATTTGATTTTGTATAAAATACATTACATATTATATTTTATCAAACTCTGTCATTTTCATTAACAAAAATAAAATCAAAGAGTTGGAACTTAATTTATAACATATTATCACAAATGTACCTCGTGTTTCGGCAAATTTTCAAACAATATATATATATATATATATATATATATATATATGTAGATATACCAATTCGAAAACAAAATGACCTTTTTGAAAGGAGAAAGTATGTTACATAATAACCAGTATGACTTTTGGAACAAAAGAGCATGCCGAAAGTAGTAAATTTACATTAGCTGAATCCAAACAACTTTTTCTTTACAATGAAAGTGCTTTATATCTTTTTAAAATTAATGTTATTGTGTGTTCTATACAAACATACATTAGAAAAGAAAATACAATTCGTATCATCCATAAAAATATCCGTTAGAAAAGTAAATACTATGTGTATTATTGTGTGGTCGTCATATGTAAATTCCGTAGAAAAAGTAAATATATGAAAACAAATTCTTTATAACAGCTATAGTAATTTAATATATAATCGAAGTTTGTAGTAAAATTTTAAAATAATGTAATAAATAATCATTATTAGTAACGAAAGGAATACAAATTTACAGGGGTTTTGTTATGAAATCTTAAATAATTTAACGAAATAATAAATAATAATAATTACAAAAAAGTGCTAAATTCTTTGATCCGGGACTAACTCATTTATTAAAATTTGTCAGATTAATTTTAAAGTGGCATCATACGAATGCGCTTGTGCATCTGTGTGGCTTATAAATACCAAATATTTTATAATACCCACATTATTCTGTTCTTATATTTTACAAATCTAAACACACAAAAGCCAGCTAGGCGTTAAAGGATGTAAGTCAGTAAGTACTCCGATCTACACTGTATTTTTTATGTATCCGATTCCTGGCAGTCATCGTAATACAATTCTCGCTGCCTCCGAACCAAAGACGCACAAAGCCCAGTTGAGACAACGAATATACAGCCGCGAGGTAAGTCCGGGCTGCATAATCCAGGTGCGCGCTGTAAGTCTGCAATCGCAGAACTTCCATCAGCAGCGCAGTAGTCGCTCATTCGAGGTGGGAGGCAGGCTCATAAATGTTCGTAGTCCGCTGCGCTGACAGGGCCGCTCGATTAATTGCTTTATTAAATTAATTAGGAAGCGAACGACTCGTGTATCGCGACGTCGACGTCGCGCTAAGTGCGCTCGCTCGGTTGCATATTGCATGCATCCTCGTCCCCGAGCGCAGCGTGATGGCGAAGGCGCGTGAAAGGGTGATTTTTCGTGACGCAAGAACGGCTCGAGCACGATGAAAATTGCAAGGGTTGAATGAGAGGTGGTGGTTGTTGATTGGAACGATTAGAGAGTGGTGGTTTCTTTTTGAGCCGGGGAGGAGATTATAATATAGTTTCGGCATGTGGGCACCTGTAGAAACGCGTAACTTGAATGGTTGAAGGGCACTAAAAAACCTTAAATTATTGAAAAATCAAAAATTTTTGATTGCTTTTCTCAAGAAAATAAGTAAATTAAAAATACCAATATCAATAAAAATCATATTCAAGGTCAAAAGTATAATGTTTTTTTTTACATTGAAATACATTATGGAAACCCTAATTATAAATGACGATTCCGGAAGTCAACATCAATGAATTTACCTTCTCTAAAGTCTCGTTTCACTCAGAAAATATGTGATTTCCGGGTATAAAAGGGGAGCTTAAATTTTCTAATAATAGTATATTTTAATTACTAATGTCCCAAAACATTTTTTTATCAACACAAAGCTTCCTCTTCGAGGAAGCAGAAATTCTAATAACCATAAGTACAACAAGATAACAAAGCTTCCTCTGAGTCTTACCACGTTCGATTTATTCTACTGATCACACTGCAAAATACTCAGTTTGGTTAGTTCAAATATATATATTTTTCTTTAAACGCTATTTATTTGAAACTTATTAACATTTGTACTTTTTTCATATAATTTCTTTAACTAAAAAAATACTATATAAAATGTTAATTACAATAAATATTATTTGAAATTTTTTTCAGCTTTGTACGTAGCTATTTTATTATTGTACGAGTTACTATAATTAATAACCAATTTTTGTATTAACCAATTTATCATAAACGTATAAATTATTATTAATCAAACAATTCACCACACATAGCATTCATCTTAATCAATCGAAATAACCATATAAATCGCAATAAAAACAAAAGCATCGTCATAGCAATGAAATATAACTGCGAAAAATCCTTAGCACAGCATCATTCAAACAATACGAATTCGCATTCGCGTTTCGCGACCGTAGCTCAACATAAGCCGCACTAAAATCACAAAACAAAGGAGAAGAGAGAGGAGCCGAGGCGAACGAACTCGACGCTCCAGAGCAGCGCAGCGCATCGCAGTGAAAGCGAGTTATTTAATGTCTTTGGCTCGTCGTCCGCGTCGTTCTCTCCTCGCGGGGGCGGACCAAAGCGCTCGCCTTGTATATCTTTATCGAGCGAACGATAAAGAGCTCGGCACGAAGCTTTGCAAATCGCCGCGGCTCTTTCGCCGCTGCTGCTCTCTGCAGAGCCCCCGTAGCGCATTTTCATGAAATATGCATCCCCTGCGCTTGGTCTATTTGCGCGTTCAAGCATTATCGTGATATCGAGTGCACGTGCAGCATCGATATATATTTATATGTGGATGATACTTTAATTTATGAAAATTAGATTTTTCAAGAAATTTAAGATAATTAGGGTTCTATTAGGTTTATTAATATGAGGGATATCTTGCCGAAAATTCTAATATTAATTCTACACTAGTTGACTTCTCTCACTCGCTAGCTCTCGCTCATGTAAGTTGAAAGTTATTTCATGCATATAATCAAGGCTTTTGCATATTTATTTTTTAACGTTTTTTATATTTTAGAATTAGAATGTTGGTATAATATATTTATATATTAATATAAATATATATATATATATATATATATATATATATATATATATATATATATATTGTCGCTGAGTTTTCTTATAGAAGAATTAACTACATAATAATGATCATTGATATTGAATATTATAACTAATATTCTTTGTTATGCAGTATATTTTATAACTTATACATGTTAATATTTGATGATGGTATTAATAGAATATATAAGTTATCGACGTAACCCCCTCTGGGAAGTGCAAGACCTTGCCGAAGCCATTCAGCCAAGTTACACTTGCACATCACTACACATTGTATTAACAATCAGAACACACTAGTACACTCATTATAGCACTATACTCTACAAAGATCCATCCCTCCTCACAGCGCACTGGGATTATCCCCAGCCATGGTGGTTGTCGCCATCGTCATTTGGCTGCTGTGAGAATACTCTGCCGAGGTGTTGTCGTGAGGTGGAGATGAGATACATCCACCTTGGACTTTGATCAGGGAGTGCATATTGAACTCCGATACGGAGACCATGCGAGTCCTGTTCGTCCGTGAGTTCTGGAACTGGAAAGCGGAGGTCGGGCCCCAGGGAACTAGGGTAGGATGCACTCGCACGTAAAACTGCATGATCGTGGCCGAAGATACACCCGCTCCCAGCTATTCCGGTCCGTGGGAAAACAAGCACCAGTCACAAAGAAAAGCGTGACGGGAATAGAGGGAATACAAGTAGACGTAGAGAATTATGAGAGGATCGTGGATCTACAACTGAATAGATTTCCCAATACAGCCAACAAACCAAAAGGAGCATCAAGCCAGGACACAGGCAAGGAAATAGGTGGTGCGCGTGTACAAAGCAGTAAGACAACCATTGCGCAACTAACAATGGACTAGCAGAAAATCGTGGGGCTAGAGAAGGAACTGCATAACATGCTAATGCCTCTGAACACACAGGTGAGATAATTCCAAGCAAACATGTTGAGCAACAACAACAGTTCGCTCCCTGAATAGTTCGCGAATCGAGCTAGGGCATCAAATGTGTAGTTTCAACAAATACATGGAGATACACTAAAAAGAGAACACGGAAGAAGTTAGGACGCCCAAATGACAAAAGAGTGTCTCAAAATCTCTGGAGACAGCCGAGGCATCCGTTAAGCGACTGAAGAAAGGTAAAGGCGGAAAAGCGAAAACCTCTGCTGTAGCAGATCAAATGAACAGCGTCATTATTCCAGAGAAAGACATAGTTAACGCTGATCAGTCGGGAGACACAAATCTTTCCCAAGAGAAGCCTTTCGAGCCAGAACGAATTAAGAGAGCCCGAAATACAAAGAAACTGGATCAGAAAGAAGATATAAGTGGAATGATACCTAGTATGTCCAAAATGAGGAGGAAGCGAACAAGAAACGACGCGGTGATTATTACCATGCCAAGCTCGACCAGCTATGCAGACACATTGAAAGGTATGAAGAATAAGATCCTGTAGGGCAGCAAGCTATTAGTGCAAACCTTGCGGATACCTAAAATGGACGAGATAATCCTCGTTATTAAAATAGACGGGGACGCCAGTAAATTTAAGGAAGCCCTAACCCAGATCATAGAGGGCAAGAGTACAGTCAAAACTGTAGTCCCAAAGAGACTGGCCGAAATAAGGGACCCGGACGAGACGGCAACAAAAGAGGAAGTCACAGCGGCGGTAAAGAAGGTTACCAAGATAGAGATACCACCTGAAGATTGTAATCTGTTCGCCAGGCAAATGCATAGCCAAGTAGCCGTATTGAACCTGCCGGAAGCCTTAGCTGTAACACCGCTGACGGCAAGGAAAGTTAGGATAGGTTTCATGGTATGCAGGGTACGAAAAAGAGTCGAGATCCTGCAGTGTTATAAATGCATAGAACACGGCCACATAACGCTACACTGCAAACTTCCGGGCAGGAGCGACATCTGTTGGAAATGCGGTGAGAAAGGCCATAAACATTCCGAGTGCCAAAAGTTGCCAAAATGCCTAACATGGCTCGGGAAGCGTAAGGATGTGGCCCATACTTCTGGGAGCAAGGACTGTCTCATCTTTACGGAGTTGCTGCGGAGAAACAAGGAACAGATAAGAAATAAATGGAACTAAAGATTATCCAGGTCAATTCTGGGACATGGTGAGGACGTACTAATCTTCTGTGAGCAGTATAAGCAACCATGCCCAACAAACTGGTAAGGGATACGTCTGGGCTGAAGTGGCAAGCGTAACAATTTACTGTTGCTAATACACACCCAACGACCCAATAAACAAGTTGGAGGACGAGATGCAAGACCTCGAGGAAATCATTAGGCAGGCCAAAAACGAGGTGATCATAGTAGATTTTAAAAACAAGTCACCGGATTGGGGAGATCCACGGCTAGACCGCCGAAGCATAATTGCCAGTGAAATGGTCGCCTGGAATAACCTCATAGTGGAAAACAGGGGACAGAAATGGACATTTCAGAGGGGAGAGACTATTATACAAGAAGAAGGTCGCGAACCTTTTACAAGAATGCAAGCTCCAAGACGAACTCCTACAGAAGGGACGTCCAGAAACCGCTGACAAATCCGCTGTATCGGCAATAGAGATGCTAACAACGGCTTGCAAGAAGTCTATGACTAAGAGAAAGTTGAACGATAGTAAAGAAAAAAAGCTGCACTAGTAGAACGAAGTACTGTCTAGCCTTCGAAAAGTCTGCACAGCTGCTCGGAGGAGGTACACACGATCGATGGGCAACGCGTCTTTTTGTCAAACCTACAAGGACGCAAAAAATGAACTAAAGCGAGCGATAACGAAGAGCCAACAAAAAGCAAGTCAAACCTACAAGGTTGACCTACGACAGGAGATAGATAACGATCCGCGGGGATTGGCATACAAGATTGTGACCAAGAAACTGGCCTCGATGACGCGGTTTGGGTGAACGAAATCGTCAAGGTGCTCTTCCCGGCAGATGTACCGAGGGCTCTAGGAAAGATGCACAATCATCAGTAAAGCCAAGCAGCTCAAAACGGGCAAAGCACCTACGAGTCGCGGCAGCCCGCCACGGTCTGTTGCGAGCAGCATCTCTCACGCTGCGCACCTCTTTGAGTGTGCGGACTATAGACTAAATTTCGCCATTTTTAGGGTCGGCACCGCTATACAAAAGTTATTATCGTGACTGATTTTCTTGCGCATAACAATAACGGGTAACCACCTAGCGGCCAAGACTTGAACTGCTTCTACTTTTGTATGCGACGAATTCAAATTACTTGAATTTTACATTATGTCACAAATAATTTTAATAAAAAAGAACTATCTGAATTTATTTGTTTATTTAAGAAAAATATTCAATAATAAACACTATAAAAATACAGTGATTTAAACGTCAGTTATTGTTTATAAATGTAAAACTCATTTGAATTATCGAGTTTTCTTAGTTATTGAAGGATCAGATACAACAAGAGGACTACAATAGGTCACTTTTATGATGTTTTTTATCTCGAAGCATAATGCTCAGATAAAGAAAAGAAAAATATAGCGTTGTTGAACTAATTCCTTTCTACAACACTATGTTTTTTGTTTCTCTATCTCAACATTATTACTTAAGAAAAAAATTACGAAAGAAAGTACTAGTCCCATTATTACATCTGGTTCTTCAATTATTCTATCTTAATAATTATAACATAAATAATATAATATTTTTAATAAGGGAAACTGAGGTATAACAGGCCACTAAAATGTGATGACACATAGAAATTATAAAAGCATAATTTTAAATAAACCAAAATGGCATCTACTTTACTCTCTAATTAAAGAATGTTGAGCTATATTTATGCGTAATTTTATGTTTCATTTCCATAATAAAGTGCACTTATGAAATTACTTCGAAAATTGCAATTTCAAAAGAATCGGGGTAAAATGGACTAACTTATTTGGTTATAACGTAACAGTGTATAATTTATTGGTCTTTGTTCAATTATGGGCGCGGAAATACCTTTAGAGTATCTTAATATTAGATTTAAGGTACTTTACAATCACTGATAATTAAATAGAAAATCGTGATGTAAAAACTTTTCTGCTTCGAGGAGAATGCCCATACAGAGAACATTAACTAACTCTATCACCACAAGGAGATTGTCATGCAGAACAAAACATTTTAACCATCTATATAGAAGTTATGAATAGGGGCCGTTTATACTCCAGTCTCCACTATCAAGATTAAAATTTAGATTGGACAAAATAGTACTACAATCCTCATTTAACAGAAAATCATAGCTTTTACTTCCAAAGCAACTCTTAGTAGCTAAATTAAACTCGTACATCAACGAGAGCTTCACAAAAAAAGCGCAAGCACAAAAATAAAAGCTCACGCAGCAACACCATCAGAAACGCAAAGAAAAGAGACGAGATAAAGCAGCAGCTTTATACGAGGGCAATAAATGTATCGCCATTGACGATCGGATAGCATCTAGTAGCAGCTAGAGTAGCAGCAGCAGCTCATTTTTGAAGGGAGAAAAGAAAGGAAGCGCGAGAGAGAGATCCGGACCCAACGGATCATCCATTCAGCACCTCTTCGGCCCTTCATTGCGCTCGCGTGAGGCGCGCGCGGTCGTATAAACGCGCGCGCTCTACCCCGCGAGAGAAGAAGAAGAAGACGAAGAAGCCGTAACGGACGGATGCGGTGCGCGTTATACGTGCTCCACGCTGTAGGCAAGTCTACTACACACTGCGGAGAGACCATCAACGTGCGTTTGAGGCAGCTGTAGCGTTACAATCCAGTTAAAAAATTACATTTGTTCTAAATTATTGAAAAATAGTGTTATTTATGCTTCAAACAGTAATTTACACTACATTACGGCATAAAATACATACATTTTGTCGAAATATTCAAAAAGCACAGAAATCCAGATATGATACCAACTTTTGAATGGGATTGTACCACTATGTAGATATACGGATAATATTAAGCATAAACTAATGATGGCTGCATTTTAAAAATAGGGTGGTTCGTTATTGTTTTTCTTGTTTAACATAATATAGATAGTTATCCTGTGTAATTTGATATTTTGTGTTTTAAAATTTTACGAAAATCTTTGAATTTAAACATGAAAATGCATACTATACTGAGAAAACCATATCGTCAATTTCCAATCGTAAAATTATGATATCATACATTTTTCGATTCATATACCATAGATCAAATTCGTTTCGATCCAATGTTGTAAAATCATGAGCATGGGATCTGCACATAATATTTCGCCTATTAAGAGAAATTAAACTATTTAAAATTGTATTTTTAATGTAGAAATTAAGATTTCAAATTGCTAATTTTAAGATATCATATAGCATCTGACGCTGAATAATTACGATATCGATACGTAAATTTTTAAGATATGATGTTGTGTGAGTTACGATATATATCGCGTGAGTTACGATATAGTTTTCTCAGTGTACATAAAGGGTTTACATGCAACGTTTAATACTGAAACTTCAAAGATGAATATCTCAGTTTCGTGAAGGTAAAACTCTTTCCGATTTTAATCTTGCGTGCATAATGCTGTCTTAAACACATAGTAAAAATTTGGAAAGATTCCTAAAAATGTAATATTCCGTTAAAACCACCTTGAAGGTTTTCCACTCGAGAAAACGAGGGAGTGAGAGTCGCGGGATCGTATAAAGCTGGGAATCCTCATTGCCTCGCTCGCTCGCTCGTCAATGATGAGTCCGCGCTCGTTTCCCGATGTACTCAGTTCATTGTTCTCCTGGTGCGTGCTGCGGACCTTAAAGGAAAAAAGGGACGAGATATTTGAGGGATTCGAAGAGAACAAGGGATTGTAGTGATCGCTGCGGTGGTGCTAGTGCACGTCGGAGTAAGAGATTTTTCTTATAATCAGGAAGTGCATTTTGAGAATCGATGAATGTTATGTTTCATGATGGATGTTGAATTTTTTAATTATGATGGGCAATTTTGAAAAACTTTAAGAGGTTACTCTATTTTGACGGCCGAAACTCTGTAGATATTTTCAGTAATATTATTGTTGACACTGTGTTAATACACTTTTTTCCCGAAACGGAATTCCTGAACCCACTATCGTTGTTTAATTCGCTCGTTCCAAGGAAAAAGAAATCGTTAATACATGTCATTGTTTTGTACTGTATACCTCGTGGAATGATCGCGTAACTGGCCAATCTCGACCTGTTTACTACCTATGTCGAAATAAAGTCACGCGCCATCTGGTTGTATTGGATTCTTTTGATTATATTTATTCAGGGAAAAGTGTGATTCGACATCGCACAAATATAACATTATTTATTTTATTTACCTTTCACAGAGAATTCAGAGAATTTATTTATATATGAGTTGATGACTGCGTATTAATTATGAGCAAGGATTGATCCAACTGTATATAAAAACAAAATTCTTATATACCTATAAAATTAGTTTATATCAAATGTAATATAATACCATATACTGAAAATACCTACAGTTATTTGGTCACTAAAGTAGAATATCTTTTTATAATAAATTAATCCGTTGACAATTTAGCTACAATTGTGTCCTACCATAAATGTCTGTTTCTACTAGAATTGATATAGGTATCAAATAAGATAGAGATTTATCTTTATTTTGTATATTTATAATATCAATTAATGAATTTTCTTACCCAGCATTAAACTTATTTCATAAATAATCGAGTATAACATGCAATTCAATAGAAATATACAGGTGTATGGTCGGTTTTCACAAACTAGATTTTACAGCTCCGTCGCACCTCACTTCTTTATTTAGAGACCTAGTTAGTGCATATGTAAGGGTGCATATTATAGGTTCGGCGCCTATATATATATATATATAATATTTATAATGTCACAGACGAACCACGCAACAGCACAAACTCAAAAGTTATAAGCAATCAACGATAGTGATACGTGACATCAAGAAGAACTGATTTTGTAAAAATATAAAAAAATACAAAATCTTAAATTTTCTCGCGGTTTTTGGACAGATTTAAATTAAAAATTGAAATCCAAATATATAAGGAATAAAATATAAATATATCTATGGTGAACCGGAAAAACGACATACGTCCATTTTATTAAATATCGAGATAATAAGATTTAATGATTTTATTTTTCATTTAAACTAATGCCAAGAAAATTCATAAACAGTAGACGCGGTTGCTTATTCTTACACTTTTCTGTATTATTTTTACACTTTCATCTGGAAATATATTCTGTGAGGATACCAAAATTACTCAAAACTCAGTTTTTAAAAAAATAGACTGAAGTCGTTTTACCGGTTCACCATAGATATATTCATACTTAATTCCTTATATATTTGGATTTCAATTTTTAATTTTAAATCCGTCCAAAAACTGCGAGAAAATTGAAGATTTTGTATTTTTCTATATTTTTATAAAATCAGTTCTTCGTGACTTGATTTATCACTATCGTTGATTGCTTATAATTTTTGAGATTGTGCTGTTGCGTGGTTCGTCCGTGACATTCGTAATGCCAGCTCGATTGTTGCTAATTTAACGCGTGTATTTCCTATTGGCATTAGATTACAAATATGTCGTAATGTCTTCTTTACAAGTGCTCTTTGTGTTCTTTTTAAGTGAAACTTCTTATGGCGCACCTCGGTATTTTGGATGGGGTATGAATTGATGAGAAGCATCACGTTCGAGTCGTCAGGTAACGACAGATTTGCATAGACAGGCGAGCGGTTATCGTCGTAACGGTCAATCAAAAACTCATATCAACGATCTATTGCGCTTGCCGCTCTCGTCTATAACCTCCTCCTATAGGAGGAAGAGCTCTCGACAATTGTATCCCTGCCATATGCGACTCATGCGCCATCAATTCAAAAACGTTCTGGAGGAGAAATGGATATATAGAATAAATAGAAATAGAAGCCGTTTATTGTGAGCCATACGAGTCGTATATGCCAGGCGTACAATGAGGAACTTGCATGAAAATTTTTTCCTCGTCGGTGTCTGCGATATCGGTAGAGACCCTAAACCGACTTTCAAATCCATTGAATTTAAAAAAAAAAACGTTAAAAAAGTTATTGTTTATTTAAGTTTCTTTATGACGTAACACTGCTGTAAAGTTCCACTGTATTTTATTTAGTTTTTTTTGTATTGCAAAAATTTAAAAAGTTCACAAAGGAATGTACTATGATCTATCAGAATATGATATAAAAATATTTCATGCAAATTCCCTATTGTGGAGAGATCCTTAATCTCCCGGAGTGTTATCATTTGCGATGGCAAAAATGCATTAGCGTTATTAAAATGAATTAAATCATGGAATATAAATATTTTTAAGTTTATTTTACGAAATAGAGATTTAAGTGAAAGTTAAAAATTAATAAAGTTTTTCATATAAGAAAAGTGTAGATTATATGACAAGTGCTAAAATAACAATCCGTTGACTATTATCAAACCTCTGTATTTTACTCTGAAATACTGTCTGCTGACCTTACGTAGGATTTAATCAAGTTTATTATATTATCAATCAAAGTAAACAATATTCTAAATAAAATTCAGGTATTTTATAATCAAATGGCGTCATCAGCGCCATACATTGATTGCGTTTAGGATAAGCGTAGTATGGAATATTTGCTAAAATGAAAGTCGATTATGGCTATTAACAAACTTTTAAATTTTATTAATAATATAATTTGCCCAGAAGGCAGGATTTAATGCAGTTTCCCAATTACCAATCAACGTAAACAATATTCTAACTTAAATTTAGAGTAGTTATTTTGGTATTTTTATGCTAAATATAATCACAATCTAAAACTTATTTGAATATCTGAATTTTATTTATAATATTGTTTTCGTTGATTTATAATATGATAATATAATAAGAAATTTATCTTTCTTATCCTAAAAACAATAACAATATTCAATCAATTAACAGTTACAACTTATTTCAATCTGTATTCTATCAAAATAATTTATATTGCACTACAGTACAATGTTAAAATATTTAAATATTACAAATTCTCTTAAACACAATTATATTAATTATATAACTTATATAATCCATTTTAATATAACGTGTTACAAATTATCATAATAGGAGCCACTAATTTTAGCCGGAGATTTCAACGTTAACTTTGATAATGAGAGTGCGAAACCATTCATAATATTTCTAAGAAATAAAGTACAATTATAAATGAATTATTATCTGCAACGTTCCATAATTATTTATGGAACAACATTCTATGCAGTATTTGCCAGATTTATACATAAAGTAGAATCAATATCATTTGAAATAATAAATTTAGTAATAATGCTAAAAGTAATGACAATTATTTGTTTTATCAATTTTCCATATAAACAAAATTCACGCACAAAATACCTTGCAGTTTCACTTCTGTCGTGCGTCCCATAACACACATTTTTTTCCAAAGCAATCAAACTTTCAATATTTTGAAATAAAAGCTTAGCTTTTAAACAATTAAAATCGCCTTTTTAATAAATAAGATATTCATCTAATATAAACAAAATAAAAAGAAATCTTATTTCCATTTTAATTTATATCTTAAGAATGTATTTCTAATATTTTGTAAGAAACCTGCTAATTAGAAATTTGATTATAACAGATTGTTTAGACAATGGTACACGATTTGATAAAGATAACTAAATTATTCAAGTATAACATTAAGGCAGAATGTGGGGGAATGTGGAGGAGTAACTGGAGGAGGTGTGGAGGGATATGTGGAGGGGTATGTGGAGGGAGTGTAAAGGGGCTGTACGGAGGGAATTTGGAGGGGTGTTGAGAGGTGTGGAGGGGCGAGGAGGAGGTGTGAAGGTGCTGTGGAGGGGGTGTTGAGGGGACCAAGTTTAAAAATTGACGTAATTTTTTTAACAATTTTACGTTACATTATGGATGGGGCTATGTGGAGGCGATGTAGAGGGGATGCGCAGGGATGTGGAGGGGTATGGAGGGGCTAAGTGCTTTATCTAAGGCTTATGAGTGTACATATATATTATATTTCTAACTTATATATATATGAGTGTATAATATAGGGATATATATATAATTGGCTATGTGGAGGCGATGTAGAGGGGATGCGCAGGGATGTGGAGGGGTATGGAGGGTCTAAGTGCTTTATCTAAGGCTTATGAGTGTACATATATATTATATTTCTAACTTATATATATACACTCATAAGCCTTAGATAAAGCACTTAGCCCCTCCATACCCCTCCACATGTATATACACACATATATATGTATATATATATATATATATATATATATATATATATATATATATATATATATATATATATATATATATATATATATATATATATATATATATGTATATACATGTGGAGGGGTATGGAGGGGCTAAGTGCTTTATCTAAGGCTTATGAGTGTATATATATAAGTTAGAAATATAATATATATGTACACTCATAAGCCTTAGATAAAGCACTTAGATATATATATATATATACACACACACACACACACACACACACATATATGTACTGGTGGGGTTCCCCCTTCTCGCGTCGCTCGCCAACCCCTATTTTTTACTTGTAATAAGATAAATAGAGATAAAAAATTAGAACATTAAACTGGAAATCGAAATTTTCGTATAAACTTTAATGTTTTTAACATATTTTTAACATATACAAAGGGTAGTTTTGCCGATTAATAATAAATAAAAAAAAATATTGCTGGTAACAAAATGTATTTATGATACAATAATTTTACTACGATATAATATAGAGAAAGAGTTTATTTTCTTGTATCTTCGCCAAAATCTAAAAAAATATGTATACTTTACCAATTGCATCGAAATTTTATCTGATTTATACGCTATAGTCTATAGTTATGTAGTTGTAGTACCGTAAGTATAGTAGTAGGACTTATTGTACAACAATATCATTATAAATAACATACAAACTATGCGTTTGTTGATTTACGGTAAGGAAGATGAAAAGTTAGAAAAATGTATTACAAAGAATTACCTTTTCAAAATATACTTCGGTAGGTACAGGCGTGGAAACGTTTAACGAGAGTCCACATAAGCGCAACACCGTCACACGCAGCATGAAATATTTAAATGTAATCTTTCAAGGAATATTTCTGTGTAATATTTCTAAAATATTTCTGAAATGTTTCTGGTAATATTACCAACAACCAACATGGAATATTTTCATGGAATATTTCTGAAATATTTGCGAAATATTTCTTGTAATATTACCAACAACAAAAATTCAAAGCTTTCAGGGAACATAACTGTAATATTTCAGAAATATTACACGCTATATTTCAGGAAATATTAATGAAATATTTCCTGAGTTATTTCACCAAATATTACGGAAATATTACTGTACTATTACAAGAAATGTTCATTGGAAATTTTTGGAAGCCATCTTGTATTATTGCAGAGATATTTCGGAAATATTACAGGATATATTTCCGGAAATATTAATAAAATATTTCCTGAATTATTTCACGAAATGTTACAGAAATATCACCGTAATATTACAAGAAATGTTCATTTGAAAATTTTGGAAGCCTTCTTGTAATACTGCAGAAATATTTCGGAAATATTACAAGAAATGTTCTTTTGAAAATATTGTAAGCTTTCTTGTAATATTGCAGAAATATTTCGGAAATATTATAGGATATATTTCAGAAAATATTAATGAAATATTTCCTGAATTATTTCACGAAATGTTACAGAAATATTACCGTAATATTACAAGATGTTCATTTGAAAATTTTGGAAACCTTCTTATAATATTGCAGAAATATTTCGGAAATATTACGGGATATATTTCAGGAAATATTAATGAAGTATTACCTAAATTATTTCACCAAATGTTACAGAAATATTACTGTAATATTACAAACAATGTTCTTTTGAAAATATTGTAAGCTTTCTTGTAATATTTGAGAAATGTTTCGGAAATATTACAGGATATATTTCATGAAATATTAATAAAATATTTCCTGAATTATTTCACCAAATGTTACAGAAATATTACCGTAATATTACAAGAACTGTTCATTTGAAAATTTTGGAAGATTTCTTGTAATGTTGCAGAAATATTTCAGAAATATTAAACGATATACTTGAGGAAATATTAATGAAATATTTTATAAAATGTTATAGATATTATTATACTGTGAATTCCATTAAATGTGTATTCTAACATTTCGAGTATTTTGGTTTGAAAAAAATGGAATGTATATACTATGGTACAGAATATGGGTAATTGTCAAAACAACGGTAGTTTTTCACCTATTTCTTGGACTAAACTAAAAGTCTATTTTTTAGTGTTAATTTTTGGTTTAAGTTGTTATATTTATAGTAAAATGAGACTACCATTCATGGAAACAGCTACAGGTGACAAAAGAGTTTTTACATATATTTCTTATGGGGGTTTTACCAGGTCCCCTACGGTAATTACGGTCTCGGTAATTACTAATTGCTAGTAAAATGTATTCAGTTTTATTTTAGTGTAACTAAAATATTTGTCCGTATAGTATGTATAGATATACACGTTATTACACCAAAATACCATATAAAATATTGTTTTCACATGTAACTTACTAATAATTTTGATGACTACGGTAATTACGTATTTTTATAGCTTTCGGAATTTTAAAATGAAAAACGTTAAAACTAACTATAAAAACTGCAAATAAAAGCCGGGTCGTTCACTTACGTAGTTGTCTGACGTTCGAACTAAATAACTCCGACCCATAGATTAGATGACGCTACTAAGCTGATGTACTCATTACAATACGATAAATTGAATGTTAATATGGCATATCGGCGTCTCAGTTTAGAGAACCATAGCCATTATAGTAACAATAACAGATATAAATTGAACTGGGATTTTAAAACTCTAAAATTTGGCGAATTCGTAACACTTCCGTAGACAGATAAATTAAAAAAAAATTCTGAACTAATTAGAACATATAGTATGATGTACTTTAAAGTCTCGTAGGATTAGATATAATTAAATCTTAAAGTAATTATATCATTAAATTAAGAATTAGTAAGTTATAATTAGGCAAAATAATTAACTAATCATTTTTATGTGTATTATCTTCACTTTATTTCTATGAAAATTAATAACGGCATTAAATTAATTACTTTAACGTTTTATTCGCAAATTAGCCAATATTTTTAAATTTTCGGGTCGGTAAGGTAGGAAGGATAAAATTTGACTTTGACACCCTCTTAAGGTTCACAGTCGGATACTTTATCATGCGAATATCCCCCTTACGGCAAATTGGATAGATGTATTACTTTTAGAAATAATAAACAACCTTATCGCAGTTATCAGTCTCATAATAAATTCAAAGGCTTCTATTTATGAGTAATATCCTGCAAACAATTTTCAGTATGTAAAAGAGTACTTAAAGTTATTATTGTATTTATTATGTATAGAAAATCACTGCCTGCGCAATGTCCACATACACATAACATGAATCTTTACGAACGTTTTTTTATTTTAACCTACGAAGTATATATCTATATATACTGCATATACTGCATATATAATACATTTGTGTTGGTACTTTGATTCTCTCACCACTGTGTTTCGGTGTTTTCGCCGTGTGGAGGCGCTAAAGTCTACGCGAACCTTGCTCTCCCTGTACTCTGTAGCCCACGGTCGTATACCCAGTCCTACCTGAAATTATAAATGGCGGTAAACTCTTTCAGGCCGTACGTAATTAAAAAAATACTGCTTTATTATTATAAATTATCAATTACTTTTCGTATAAGAATATTTTTATTTTCGTTACCATTTATTAATTTATTGATACCAATGGATTGCAGGTGACGCGAAGCTGAGAAGAAATCTTTGTGCAGACTCGACGGAGTGTAAATCGCCTGTTGATAGCAGCTGCAACAACAAGATAGAGCGGGAAGAAGCTAGCTGTGTGATAATGTAAGTTTAATCGTTAAATAAATATTGCTCTCTCTCTCTCTACCCTCTCTCTCTCTCTCTCTCTCTCTTTCTCTCTCTCTCTCTCTCTCTCTTTCTCTCTCTCTCTCTTTCTCTCTCTCTCTCTCTCTCTCTCTCTCTCTCTCTCTATATATATATATATATATATATATATATATATATATATATATATATATATATATATATATGCACGTGGGGTTATACTGTTCAGCACTTTCTCATAGGTTGAATAACATATATTGCGCTCTCTCTCTCTCACACACTCTCTCTCTCTCTCTCTCTCTCTGCGTGATGCACTTTGCGTGATAATTGCAGGTTATGAGAGCCATATAGTGTGGTTCATAGTTTTTGATAAGTATTTAGATGTGCTTATTATTTGTACACCCTAATTAGGTACTTATAATAATATTCCAATAAAAAAAAACTTTTTGAAGATAAAAATGCGGCAAGTATGATATGTTTTTCAAACTCAAAATTATTTCTACGAAACATTAAACTAATAAAATTTACTTATCTTTGAACTTTATAATAATTAAACGTGATTTAAATTTATGAAAATATCTAACCATAATATTCGTCAAACAATTATTGCAAACTGGGATCAGAGGTAGGACCTTTTCTTCGTAAAATTATTGAGGATTATTTTCAGTTTGATATTCGAACCTCATTATAGTTATATACACTACTTGTCGGAAAAATTGTTGAACTTACACAATAGTTTGTCAGTGTATTCATGATGATCCAACTGTTTACATATTATCTTAAACTTGAAACAGAACTTAAACGAGTGTAAATAATAAAACCCTAAACCCAAAACCCATAATATAACCCAATTAACCTAAGTTCGAGCAATTTGCAATAAAATACAAGCTTGCTTGGATTGTAGTTGATTTAAGGTTTAACGTCTAGATATGCTTTTGATGTCTAAATATGCTTATTAGTTACATACGGTGTCTAAGAGGTTTTGATATCATTATAATAATTCATTTACATATCTATTTTTCAGCACTGCGTGTCAAAAACGGAAGTCTTTCACATTGCTGCATCCCCCCGCAGAATAATTAATTCTTAAACCTTGTACTTATTCATTATTATAATTAAAGCTAATTAATAACTTTTCTATTTAAAATTGATTCCAGATTTATTTTTTGATAAAATTCCCTACAGTACACGAGCTTTGTATGCAGTCTTGGAGTATTTCATAAAATATTCGTCAAGGTCATTTGGTTTTCAAATATTAAATGAAATATTTAGATAAACCGCCAAATCTTGGACATGTTCCAAGAAAGATTCAGTAAAGCCGATTGATCTTGGAAATATTACAGAAATATTTCTGAAACAATTGATGTAATGTCACGATAAACACTTCTGACATATTTGTGTAATATTCCACGAAAGATTCAGTAAAGCCGTTTGATCTTGGAAATATTACAGAAATATTTCTGAAACATTTCATGTAATGTTACACTAAACATTTATGAAATATTTCTGTAATATTCCACGAAAGATTCAGTAAAGCCGTTTGATCTTGGAAATATTACAGAAATATTTCTCAAACATTTCATGTAATGTTACGATAAACATTTCTGAAATATTTCTGTAATATTCCACGAAAGATTCAGTAAAGTCGTTTGATCTTGGAAATATTACAGAAATATTTCTGAAACATTTCATGTAATATTACACTAAACATTACTGAAATATTTCTGAAACATTTCATGTAATATTACGCTAAACATTTCTGTAATATTTCTGAATAATTTCGTGTAATATTTCATTATATAGTAATGTGTATAATTTGGAATATTTACCTAATATTTCGGATATATTTCAGGAAATATTATGTGAAATATTCATGAAATATTTCTGTAATAATCCGAATCTTACAAGAAATATTACAGTTATATTTAGGGAATATTTCACGCTGCGTGGGGTGTTGTTGATGTGCTGTGCTGTGCTATATTATGCGGTCCGATTTTAGAACAAGTCTATCACATCTGTATCTATGGTCTTTGAATTATTATTTTAAAAGTATTATTTAGATTCTTTAATAAATTAAAGATTTTAATAAAATATTAAAACAAAAACGTTTGAAAGTAAGCTAATGAAAAAAATTGTGTTTAAGATACTAGTATGTAGAATAATGCGTATAATTTATGTTGAATGTTTATACGTTTGCTCTTTTTACTTTTTATATGTATACATGAGAAAGATCTATATATTATATACAATGTGATATAAGCTATGTATTGCAAGAATTAATTTTATTTCAATATTATTATATTAGAAATCTCAATTAATAAACCTATAATTATTATTACTTTATTTGTTTTTAACCACATTATTCATATAATAATATCATATATTTAAATTATTTCATTAACTTACTTGATAACGTTTTTGTTTTAATGTTTTATTAAAATCTGCAAGTTATTAAAGAATCTAAATAATACTTTTAAAATATAAATTCAAAGGCCATAGACCTTTTTTTATCTTGTTGTATTTTCATCAAAATTGTTCGTTTATTAAATAATCTAAATGATATTTATGAAATATTAATTGAATGACAATAGATATAGATGTAGACAGATTTATGAACACTTATGCATGCGTATTTGATGCCTTTGCTGCTTACCATTTATTCATTCGATACACTTTAACTTATTTATTTTTAAAATGAGTAAAATAGTTAATAATTGTGATTGGGTACAAATATTCACATTTACATTTATTTTGAGGAGCGCAATTTTTAAATCTCTCAAACTTTACATACAGTCAGATATATCTCAAATTCAGTATAAGTTTACAATAAAAATATTCCTCTTATATTTTTAAACATTATATAAAAATATTATATTTGTCATATTCAATCGCAAGATCTAAATTATTTTGCTTCTCAATAGCATTTATAAGCGAACCCATCAAAACTAACAAGCAAACAGCTTGTAACTACTTCTAATAAACTCTAAGAAACGAACAAGCAGGCCTCGTGATTCACCCATCACAGCGAGCCAGTAAACACAAAATAAAGCAGCCCCGCAAACATCTAAATACACGTTTAATCTACAAGCCGTCTCTCGTTCAGTCCCTTAAAGAAGCGAAACGGCCCTCGCGTTTGGATTACCTGTGGCGGCGCGGCCGACGTTTTTAGAACCTTTGTATCGACCTCTCCGCGCGCGCGCGGCAAAAGAAGATTGCGAGCTCCACTAGCACTTAAATTTCCCCTGCAGGCAGGTAGAGCTGTATAGTAGTGTCGCGGCACCCACCGCGATGTGCAAGCTTGTTGCCGTCCCCCCGGTGGATAATTCGCGTCGATTGCGTCGTAAAGTGTGCAACTCGGTCGGATCCAATTAACGGCGCAGCGGAGGCTGCTTCTGCCTTGGCCTGTACGTGTATTGTGTACGCTTGATTGAACCGCGGGCTAATATACCGCTTCGGCACATCGCGATACACCTTCTTTGGTCTTTTCCGTCTTCTGCTTCTTCTTCGTCGGTTTTTCGCTCGTGCTTTGCAGGAGCTTCGACTGCTGCAATTCTGCTTCTTTTTTATGTTGTGTGTCAGGTGAGGGAGAAGGAGAGAGTTTAGGTCGAAGGGTGAAGGTTGAAGGAATGATGTTTGTTTGGTCGTGGAGTAGTATTTTTTTAAGGGGATCAACCTCTGTGAAAGTTTGCGAATAAAAACACAAAATATGCTGTGTCTGTATACACTTTTCTATTTTTAATGTAAGTAGACGTTATGGAATTTTTCTTATCTAAAAATTGAACAATATATTTTTTTTTTAATGTTTCTTCTCGAACTAGCTTAAGTAGCTTTCAAAAACACAATTTAAAATTTCGTATGTATTATTTCAATATATATGTATATATTTTTGTTTGCTATCTTCAATGATGTACTAATACTGTCCAATGACTTTAATTAATGTATATTTCACTTCTTCGTATTCTTTTGCATTTTTTATGGAAGGACCTTAAAAGCACCTTACAAGCACGAAGACCCATACGCAGTAGAGCCATATCCTGTCTTAATGACCCACTAATACATCAATCAATCAGTCCGTCGATCGAACGATTCACTCTCTTGTCACCCGGTCACCCTCCATTCCACTCTTCTTTTTCGTCTGAAATGCAGCCTGCATCCAGCTTTATTCCTATTCGTGTGCACCATTACATCTCTCTCTTTCTCACTTGGGCTTCTTGCGTTCTAACGGTAAATCGGATGGAACCGATACACGTTTGAGGGCAGATAGAGGAAGAGAGAGGGGAGTGGTTCTTGTTCGCAGCAGCGTCAGACGTCGTAAAGCGCAAGAAAACAGAGAGAGATAGAGAGAGAGAGAGAGAGAGAGAGCGAGAGAGAGAGAGCGGGTGCAGGAATCACGAGCTTTCTTCTCTCCATCATGGTCCTTCCGGCCTCTTTCCTTGCTCACGTGCCTCGGCCAGACTCATCTGCTCCTCTCCCTTCTCTCTCTCTCCCTCCCTCTCTCTCTCTCTCGTTCTTCGCAGCCTCTCACTTATTTTTCCTTCGTCCTTCCACTTCTTCTACTTCCGTCTTTCCTCTTCCTTCTCTCTTTTTTTCTATCTACTCTCTCTTTCTCTCTTCACTAGCGATCGTTAATTCTGCCTCATTCTACTTCGGCGAGCACACCTCGCTTTGATCCCTTCTCGCGTGCTTCTTTCTTCGTTTCCCGCTCTCTCGCTCTCTCTCTCTCTTTCTCTTTTCGTCGGGCTGTATATCGCTCCCTCTTTCTTTCGCTCTATCTGTCTCGAGCGGGTGAAGCAGCAGTAGCAGCAGCAGCCAGAGCGTTCGGCGTTCGCCGATTGCAAGAAGCAGGCAGCAGCGCCACTTGGATAAGATACTTGACGTTACCTTGTTTTAGTTCCTTGGAATTACGTTGATATTTATGGTGGCGGAGAGAGCGCAGTCTCTCTGCCTTTGCGCGGCTTTTTTTCCTTTCACAGGGTTGGCGACGGTACTTTCGCGGTCGAGAGTGCGCGACGTTTTTCGTGCGTTGAGATTGTCGCGTTTGTTTCGTTTTGTTGTTTTATATTTGTATACAATGAACTTATTTATTGATATAAGTAATATTGTATATCCATAATGAAAAATATATGTTTATTGTATTTATCTTTCACAGAGAATTTGTATGTATATAAATTGATGTAGGTACCTATAATTGAAGATTTCTGACTACTTAAGTAAGTATATAATGCCAGTAGAAATAGTATGTGTTTTGTCAGCCTACTCTTCTTTCTCTAGTACAGTGCGTTTTTTAACTATAAACACCACCAAAATTTTAACATTTAAACTTATATGTATTTAACCTTTTTTATAAAAATATCTGTTACTTTAAAAGCAAAAATCGTAAAATAATTTAAAAAATGCAAATAAAAGAAAATTTTATTCTCCTTCAAACGCAATCAAAATATTTCTATCATATCAATTTAAACAAAGTTATTAGTGTTTCATAACTATAAAAGGACTTTCATTTGATTGACCCATTGAAAACAATAATTTTGCTTCCTCATACAGGAAGCTTTGTGATGTTAAAAAAAAGTTTTGCTAAAAACATGTTAGAAGCATGTTTTGTGATACTGGGAATGAAAATACACTAATTTTAGAAAATGTCTGTATAGATCTGTATGTGTATGTGTGCACGTGCGTTCGTGCGTGCATGCGTGCGTGCATGTATATGTATGTATGGATGTGAATTAACTTTATACTGAATATATATGGTGAAAATTAATGTTTCGGAGCTCATTTTTATGTTGTTCTTTAAGGACGGCGGCTTAAAATTTTTTTTTGTTGTTTTTCGATTTTTGAGTTTTAGTTTCCTGGGTTTTTTGATACCGTGAAAATAATATTATTTTTACAGTCATTTTATACTAAACAGGACTCATTTTTTTCGTTTTTTAATGAAGATTTGATATAAAAAAAATTTAAAGATTCATCAACTCGTTTTTTAAAACCCTTTTTTTACGATTTTCTGAAATCTTTTTTTTGAAAGTCACCCATATACATGTATACATATATTTGGCCCAAGAAAAATGATGACGACACATTTTTATTTGGCCAGTACATGAGTATTGGCCCATCTCGAATTAAAATTTGTATAAAAATTTATAGTATTGGTTCATTATCGAACCGAAATTTGTATAGGACCACCAGTGGAATATATTATATATCAGATAAAAAAATAATTATTCCTTTTATTAAAAGTCGGTTAAAAATGTTTTACAAATGAATTGAAGATGATCGCAAGTAAATTACAAGTTATTGAAGATGATCGCAAGTAAATTACAAGTTATTGAAGATGATCGCAAGTAAATTACAAGTTATTGAAAATGAGTCGCAATACCTGACTATTTTTAGATTAATGTTATAGTAAGGATATTTAGTTTGAGTTATAAATTATCGCTTTTTCAAAGAGAAAGCTTTGTGATAGTGAAAATTTCTTTTTGTGTCTTTTTAGCATATAAATAAATAGTCTTGGGGAGTTTGAATATACTAGTCACACAAAAAAGTACTCATAAAATCTTTCATTTTGGGACTGGAAATTTGATATGTGTCGCTTTTCATTTGTTATACTGTGTGAGAATATTTATTTTAACATCTATAACTCGAAAACTATCTGATAAAAGACATTGCAAATTTTACTGAATATTAGTTTCATATAGAGGTATATTTCTGTAAACTTTTAAGTCATAATACTTTTGATTTCCTGAGAAAAAAGTGTCAAAAATATGCATTTTTTAGTAACAATAACTTGAGTAATACTTAATGTTTGCCTTGCAAATTTTAGAGAATATTTGTTAGGTGTAAGGTTATTGGCTGAATATTATTGAGCTAATTTGGTTCGTAATCTTCTGAGATATTAAAGATTATTTAATTTAAACAATATTTTTTCACCCTGTATGTCGCAATATCTATAAACCCCATCGATATGCTATTTTTTGTATATATTTTTAGCCAATTTTATGCAGATAGCTCAAAAAAATTCAAACTTCGCAAAGATTATATTATGTGAAAAATATTATTATTTTGATGTTAAGGTAAATTTGTGGTAACTTCTCCCAAAAAATTTTGCATAATTTTTGCTACACTTTCATTACAGTTCTAAAACTAATGATTTTGGAATAATTAAATTCTCTTTGGGAACGCATCATGCCAAAGCAATTGGCAGCGGTTTTCATTAGACACACAATTTTTCATTATTATCGATGAGTAGTAGCTTATTTTATTATGTATGTCTGTATTGATACCTAAAGTAAAATATACAAGAAGATGTGGCACGTCGTATACGCCTTGGTATTTTAAAATGTTTATACAAGATTTGGATTTATACATAGAAATTATTTTACAAAAGCATGAATTTTTAGTAAGCAGATATCTTATATAGATTAATGATTTGAATTAGCAAGACATTTTCAATGAATGTTCAAGGTATCTCTTCACTAAAAATACAGGCTTATGAAAAATACTTTCTATGTTTTTATCAAAGTGCAACTTTAGTACACCATTTCTATTATCAATTGATTGTTACTTCTCATAACTAAACTATCAGATCAATACCATGCACAGCAAAAATCCTCACACCATCGATAAATTTTGCATTTATAATACAAGTCCCTCCTTGCCTAAAGAAATTTTCTACACAACGCGCGTCACGGCAAAGTTCCGCATCCCTTTTTCCGTCTGCGTCTACAGTAGGCTCTTTCAGCAATTTTCCGCGGCACTCAAACGCGAAAATATCAGCCAGCAGCAGCAAGCTCTTAATCTGTTTGCCTCGACTTCTCTCCCCCTCTACCCCCGCTTCCTCTACATAGCTGCCATCTTTTCACCGAAGAGTTCTTTTGGGCTGCTGCTGCTCTCGTAAGCGGCAGAGATTGTCACTCACTCTTCTGCGCCTCCTACCGCGCGTCTGCGTTGCTGCCTTTTTCGTCCGCTCTTTTTCCGGGAAATTGCATTTTAAACCTAAGCGAGTGCCTGCCTCTCGCTCCCTTTTGGCCCTCCTCCGGTTTCTTTGCGAGCTATACAGGCCCACTGCTGCAGCGCGTTTACTTTGTCGCGAGGGTAGGTGGTTGTGTGCGTCTGTACGTGCGCGTGTGCGCGCGTTGTTAAAGTCAATCGAAGCCGCTCGGGAAATAAAGAAAACTTGTGTAAGGCTGCATGCATCGAAAGTGGCAATAAGTGTGTTGAAACAAGGAACAAGTACGGAAGTAGGTGGATGAAGTTGGTACTGTGTTGCGAGAGAAATGTATGTAAAGGGAAAAGACGATGGAGTTTTTGAATTCAAAAATATTTTCTCAATATGTTTTTTATGTAAAGTTGCTTCCAAGTTGTTTTTGTTTTATTACTTATGAATTTAACTCTACGCAGTCATAAGGGGTTCGAAATACCCTGAAAATGGCCATGGACTTTTTTTAATTCGTTACTATTAAAAAGTGAACAATAAGATTATTGGAACGAGTTTCACAATATTTGCCTTTTTTATTCGAAATAATGAAATATGTAAATGCGGCAACTAATTGACCCCAGTGCAATCATTATGAAACTTTCAAGAAACATGACTACAAAAGTCCTGAATTAGCGAAAGTTGCTGAAATTTTACTTAGATACTACTAGACTAAGATTCATGTTTTTAAAGATTTTCTTATCATCACTCACACTAATTTTGTCTTTTAAAAATTAATGCCTTGAGGTAGAGGCTATTCCCTGTATTGGCGAATAATTGATATTTTTAGCTTAAAACAATGAATTCATAGCAATGTCTAACAATAAACTGTATAAATAATTTAATTAAGTTATCAACATTCTTAAACATTTTTTCAGAATTCTGCCATAAAATGAATAGTGCGTGGCACAATAATTTTTTTATGAGATAATTTAGACTTTCTCAATACTTTTGACATTTCTGCGAAAATTGTGCAAAATTGATAAAAAAAATTAGTTTCATAGTTAGCATTCAGATTGTACATTTTCAGATTGCCAAAAGCATAAGCAAAAATAAAAAATACCGGACAGTGTCCCCGCTTATAATCTTACTACCTTTTTAACGAAATTCTCATAAATCTGAGCGAATCAATCGCCTATTTCCATTTATCTGCATCCATCGATCCTTCCATAACTGCTCGTATACAACTTACAAAAAGCAAAAAATAAAACGCACTCGTACTCGAGTTCGACGCTCGGGAGAGCTATAACGCATTTCTCGCTGAATCGGAAAAATTTATCGTGAAGAGCATATGCGGACATATGTGCAGCTGCAACGTGAGTGAGAAAGGATCGAGAGATAGAGAGAAAGAGAGAGATATATATAGAGAGGGGGAACGTTCGAACCCAGCTATTGGAAACGGATTACTTCTTAAGTCTGATAACTAACCGTTCCATAATGCATGAACGTCAGGGGCGGCTGTGAGCAGCGATGACCAGTCGCTTCCATTCAGAGCTTAAAGTTATCCTGCCGCTGAGCACCGAGCCACTCCGATCCAGCAGTGTATCTCGGCTGATGCAGCCTTCGTTCTCGCTCTCCTCCTCGTATTCCGAGTGTTTTCATGAATATTTTCATGCGCTTTTTGGGCCTGAAACCGACGATGACTTTGTTTAGATGCTTCCATTAAAGTGCTTCGTATTTCTGATGAGAATAGCTCTACACGATGTATGGTTGCGTGGATCTCTGAAAACGCGTGAATTTTGTATAAACTCTACTCTAATTTAAAAAGTTTGAGTATCTATTTTTTTAAGAATGATTTTTTCAATCAAATAAATTGACTTACTTAAATTTCAACGTATATTTCTACTAGAGAAATATTCACTGCCACGCGGAGTTTACTAAAAAGAAGAGAGTTTACTAAAATTGTTTGAGGACACTCACGGGAAAATTCCGCAAGAATTAAGAGCGTACTACCGGTTGGTAGCTAGTCAAAATAAGTGCACTTTTGATTTCTTGTTTATTCGCGAGATATACTTAATAACAGAAATTGCATAAATCCACTTACCAAATAATGATTATACATTATCATTAAGTAATTCTATTTATAACAATTATCAATAAAAAGTTTCCCATAGATGCTGATTTGACTCATTTTTTGAGGTTAATTGTACCTCTTTTTTATCTTCATTTATTTATTACTACGCTTACATGCCCCAAATCCTTATTTACAAGCACTCAAATTATTCTTTATTTTTTTAACTAATATCTACTTATACGCTAAATTTCAGATCTTTCTGAACCGTCAATCTCTTACCGGTAGTACCTTAATCATCAGTCTATCGAGATTTCTATTGTGGTTTTAAATTGCTTGTTATGTTAAATGGATACAAGTAAAATGTATTCTTTTTTTTTTAATATTTTACACTTATATAAAAAGTAGTGCACAGATTTGAACCAAAAACGTTATTTGTTTGTTTTTCATCATAATATATCGACGGTTACACTAACAAATGGGAAAAAAGTAATAACTTAAAACAAAACGTTTTTATTTCATAAGATGCTTATTCATTTTTTATTAATCGTCATGGTTCTAATATTCTTTGATGACGATAAGTTAAGATCCTAATTACGAACGCACGTTACGCAATCGATCACTAATAGTTGATGCTCTACTTGCAAAGAATGTAAGAAAGGCGCGCTGCACCGATAAAGGAATATCTAACTGCCTACACGTGCTCATATACCCACACATACGTACACATAAATACTTAGTCAAATAAAAGTACCATTAAAGAAATGGAAGTCTGATTCGTCTCTCGGTTGGATCGAGAGAACCCGTATAAATGCAAAAGTTCCGTTCGCGCAATCGAGAGTACGAGAAAAAGAGTTATTCTCTTTTGGGCGAGCGTTCCGCCAAGTGGAATACTTCCCCTCTCTCTCTCTCTCTCTCTCTCTCTCTCTCTCTCTCTCTCTCATTCGGATTTAAGTGCGACACGTGCTTCAAACAGAAAGCCCCCGAACTCTTTGAGCGAGCGCTCGCGCTCAATCTCGTGCGAACGAGCAGACAGATACTTCGTGGATTCGGACGGATGGGTTTCGATTTCCGGTACGTACACACACGGAGAGTTGAGAGAAGAGGAACCAGTTTTACCCTTCTCTATCTCTCGCTCCGTCATCCTCCTCCCCCACCCCTCTTGCAAAGTAAACTCGCCAGCTAGCTCGCGCCATTTCTTTGGAAAAAGGCTTTAAAGGACCCAGAGAGTCTAGCCGATGCTTTTGCATGTTAAATCAGAGCTTTGCTTAACCTCTAATCGTCTGAATGTTCGTTTTTTATTTGCCTCGATGAGAAAACTCTTATTCTATATAAAATTTGTATCTCTTCTGATATTCTATATTTAAAATACCATCTTTATTCAAAATAATATATTTGATACAAATATTATTAAGATGTTGCTTAAATAATGTTTTTATAAAGGTATGTCGACTATCATGATTAGTACGATTCGTAACATTGAGTAATTTGCTTTCAAAATATTTTCTTCTCTCACATAATACGTCTCTAAGCCAGTTACTGCACTCTCCATTAATATTTGTAAATAAACCTGGAAATACGTGATTATAGGAGTAAACGCTCCTGCTTTTGAACCAAGATTTGGATGCGTCTCACAAGCTTCGAAGTTCGTTCACCAGGGGCTCGTTTCAGTCGCTTAATATGGTGAATTATTGTAGCGTCGTTTGCCAATGTAATTAATATAAATGGCTATAAATTAAATGCAATTAATATAAGTTTTGTCACAAAAATTAATACACAAAAGTTTTGAGTGGTACTGATTCCGAATTCTTTGTTCAAAATGCAAAATTGTAAAGGGCTACCGATAAGCTCGCACATGCAGTATGTACTGTTAAAAAGCGTTGAGTTTAGCGCGTTGATCAATGGAAAAAAATTTACTGGTTTTTATTTGGGTGGTCCCACATTGGGCACCATTTTTTCGAAGATAATTTTTATTATAACTTTGCAAAATAATCATGCTGCACATATAGATATAAACATATTATTTTAAAGTTAATTCAAAGAGTACAAACAAAAATTGAATAAAATGAATTCATCATTACATTAACCTCTAACTATCATATCCCTCGGGTCACTCTTGTCACAAGCCATATGACATAGCCTAAAATATTTTATTTGTTAATATTTCTGAGACATATGTACAAATTTGGACTTAATCTATTTTAAAATGAAAGAAACTATCTGAGTTAAAATTTTGAGAAGTTATTAGTCAAGCAGATCATTAGAAAAATTAGTATAATTTTTTTCACAAAAACACAAATTTATCGGGGTGGGGTAAAAATTTTGAAAAATAAAAATTGGAAAAGGTAAAATTATGAAAGTTAAAGTTTTGAAAATTCAGATTAGGAAATAAAATAATACCTAAAATGAAAATTTGGAATTTAAGATTTAACGAAAGGGAAAACATAGAAAAAATATAAGTATGAAAGTAAATTATTTTGAAAAATAATTAATTGGAAGTAATGTAATTTTGAAAAATTAAAATTGAACTTTTTTTTTTTATTGAATTCTTGACAATTACTATTAAAATAATAATTATCCTTATACTTAAAAATTGTTATTTCAAATTTTTTTTTTTAAAATATGTGGTATATAAAATTTTGTTTTAGTAATTTTATACTTTCATACATTGAAATTTGAATAATTTTTAATCAAATATTTTATCTTTCCAATAATTTTGTTTTCATAAAATAACCTTTCCATAAATTTAAATTCAAAATTTTTTTATTCAAAATAACATTTTTCAAAAATTTTACCCCCACCCATTTATCGAACTAATGCATTACTTAGTGACAGTAATTATTCACACCTGTAATTAAATATATTTGTTCGTAACACTACTAGTGTTCACGAAATGTCAACTCCGTCCTCATAACTATTACAACCAAATCTATCCAAGAGCCAATTCTTATCCTGAAATCCATCAGCACACCGCTACAACAGTAACATATAGAAGCAGCAGCAAGAAGCCGTTTGCGCGCGGTTGCACAAACTATCGATGTATCGGCGATACTGAGGCCACGGAGTTAATCCTCCTGCAGTGTTTGATGCGAACTGCCTCCGAGTAGTAGGAGGAGCAGAAGCATTAGGCGACTTTAATCGTAATGTATGTAACGGCTCCGGTCGGCAATTGCGTAAGCTCCTTAGGGTAATGCGCTTACTACACGCGGATTCCTCGCTGCTCTGCGCAGTGCCGCCCGTTTCTGCGGACGCGCCACGCCGCGCCACGATGCAGTAATGATATTACTAGCGCGCGCAGAGTCGTGACGTGCGGAGTTTGCCAAACAGGTGGCTATACGGCTGACCGCGACCACGAATGCGAGGCGGAGATGAAGCGACTTTGACACTTAGTGCGCGTGTGTGTCTGTGGATTAAGAGGATGGATGTTTGAAAGGAAAGAGTGATATTATTGTTTGGATGTTTTTCGGTGGTAATTTCGTATTTTTGTAGGAGAGAAGCAGTTAAAATGACGCGATATTTAAAGTGGAATATGATTTATTCGTAGCGATGAAAATGGTTCTGATCTATTCACTAACGTATAAGATGATAATGAACAAAAAATTGATATGTTATAATTTTATTTCCACTTTTTTTATTAATAATAGAGTAATTTTACGGTATTCAAGATTAAAAAAAATCACAAAATAGAGCAATGGTTACACGTTATCACATAATATGGTGTAAGTAATAATGATATTATACAATAAAGGTGTATTTAATGTTATTTTATATCCTATGGAATAAGCTAAAAAATGTATATATGTCTTACGAGAAAAGAGAGATTTCGGACGAATTTGTTGATTGAATAGTAATAATAGTAACAATAATAGCATATCTAGTTATACTTTTCTTCTTACAGATGCTAAAGGACTTACGATATCCAAGTTTTATGTATGTTCTCTGAATTTCACCGCAGACTGAACTACTAATACGCGAATAATTTCAATTGACTTTAGTAGATTGTCTTATCCTTATGATAGCCAAACTATCCATATAGAACCGCAGAAATACCATTAAGCGATGTTTGCGGAAATTGCGGAGCACGATAATTTAACTAACCAAGTTTTCGAAACACAATTGTTGTGTAATTAAAATTGGTTATTAAATAAATTTATAAATAAATCATAATTGATGTAAAATTAAAAATTCTTTATAAATTCTAAAAAATTGAAATGCATCCTGCAAAATTACAGCTGACACAGGAAAAGAACGGTAATAAAACGAAATATTATCATTAGAGTTATTTTGTAATGAAAAAACTTTTGTATTCCCTCGTCTCGTAAGCCATCCGATGGCCAATCGGAGGGAAATGGCGATTTCGGGCGAGCTAATATGATTACCGTGAAAGCGGCCTAAGCAGCTGCATCCACCGCATCTACTGCGGTGAAATGCTCGGCACTACAAATGAATCTCTCTCCTGTTTGACTCTAGTTTATATTTATTAAAAACGCACTCAGTTCATAAAAGAGGTATGTAATTTACACCACCATCTTCAGATTTTTAAATATTAAATTCAGAAATCAAAATATTTGTTAAATTTCTAACTAAATTTCTCAAAAAAGCAATTTATAAATTACTAATGTAAAAACTCAAATTGTATTATTATAACTTAAGAGTGATCCTGTAATGTGTCCCACGAACATTAAAAAATAAGAAGTAGAAGGTACTTGCTTCCCCGCATAATTATTTCTATTATTTTTCTAGCAAAACTTCTTTGTTGTCACTACCCCAAAGCTTCTTTCATGAGGAAGCAAAATATTTATTTAAGAATGCAAAATAATGCTTCAATAAACATTATACGAACATAACTGGAAATCCAAAACGCAGCATCTCATGCGTGCCATGACGCTTGTTCGCAGGCAGAAATAGAGTACGCGATAATTGAGAATGCTTCGCAAAAGTTACACCTAGCGTACCTCTCGTCGTATTCGCGTAAATCGACTTGCCGGACTGATGCTACATGAATCGCTTTTCGCAAGTGAACAAATGTTTGAGTAAAGTTTAGATAGTGGTAAAGTTGCAACGGGTTGAGAAAATATGGTGTTGTCGTGCGAGCGTTAAAGGCACAAAATACACCCCACAACTTCAACTAAAAAAATGTATTGGAATAATAAAAAAGAAAATTATTTTAAATATTAACAACTTATAAGGAGAGTCCATAACCTTCGGGAAGCGAATTTCGATGAGACGTAGGGAAGTGATTTGTGGTACCTAAAAATGATGCCTGTCGCCAGTAGTTTCGTCTCATAGACCTTTGGGGGTAAGATATGACCTTCTGTACTCAAAATTGGCGCTATTTCAGTTAAAATGGTACATATACTTCGAATAATTTTTTTTTGTTTTTTCAGCGGTTTCTCGATTTTTGAATTTTAGTTTTTCGTTTTTTTTGGTATGTTTGAAATAAAATCATTGACTTACTTTGTTTGCATTTGAAAATGCATAAAATTATCTACCTTTTCCGATCCGAAATTTTAAATAAGCTTCTTTCTGTTTTTTTTTATACACAAAAGGTCGTGTTTTGTTTAAACGGTGATATTTGGGAAATATAACATGGAAAATTTTTGAAAAAATTTGAGGTGATTAAGAATATAGATAAGAATATCTTGCAAGACTTTAAAGCCTTTATCCTTTTCCTTTTTCGAGAAAAAAATATTTTGTAAAAAAGTTGTTATTTTTGGCGAAGGATAATTTGAGTGAAACGTCATTATTCCTTCTGAAAATTTCCAGAAGGTAGCTTTCTACTATCTCTTGAGCCTGTTAGAGCTTAGATTAAACGACCTTTACATTCCAACTTATTTGAGGTTATGTTTTTTTTTAATTCTTTTTTATTGTTTATATTTCGAGAATAGCACGGTCATTTTTTGCAAACCAGGGCTCATTTTTGCTAAATTCTGAATTAAAAAGATATTTTGAGATTCATCGATCTGTTTTTGAGTTTTAGATTTTCTGTTTTTCTAGTATATTAGAAATATTATGATAAATCTATTGTAAATTCATTAAAAAGAGCATAAAATTACCAACCTTTTACTACCGTAAATTTTGGATACGCTCTTTTCTTTTTTCTAAATAATTCTTAGATAAAACAAAACATAAGTACACCGAGGGAAATGGTCTAGTAAAAATTACTATTTAATATGGTAACGGCGGGACTTAGTTGCACAATCGCAATAATTACTTTTATTTTAGTAATAACCCACACAGCATGAAATATTTCCTAAATATAACTGTAATATTTCTTGTAAGATTTGAAATATTACAGAAATATTTCAGTGAAATATTACTGTAATATTGTTATGTCCGCCTATATGGGGCATTGTAATATTTCATGTAATGTTCAAGAAATATTTCATGAATATTTCGTGTAATATTTCATGAAATATATCCGAAATATTAAGTAAATATTCCAAATTATAAACATTACTATATAAAGAAATATTTCACGGAATATTTCTGAAATATATCAGAAATGTTTTGCGTAATATTACATGAAATGTTTCTGAAATATCTCTGTAATATTTCCAACATAGAACGGCTTTTCTGAATCTTTCTTGGAATATTTCAGAAATATTTCAGAAATGTTTAGCGTAATATTACATGAAATGTTTCTGAAATATCTCTGTAATATTTCCAACATAGAACGGCTTTTCTGAATCTTTCTTGGAATATTTCAGAAATATTTCAGAAATGTTTAGCGTAATATTACATGAAATGTTTCTGAAATATCTCTATAATATTTCCAACATAGAACGGCTTTTCTGAATCTTTCTTGGAATATTTCAGAAATATTTCAGAAATGTTTAGCGTAATATTGCATGAAATGCTTCTGAAATATCTCTGTAATATTTCCAACATAGAACGGCTTTTCCGAATCTTTCTTGGAATATTTCAGAAATATTTCAGAAATGTTTCGCATAATATTGCATGAAATGTTTCTGAAATATCTCTATAATATTTCCAACATAGAACGGCTTTTCTGAATCTTTCTTGGAATATTTCAGAAATATTTCAGAAATGTTTAGCGTAATATTACATGAAATGTTTCTGAAATATCTCTATAATATTTCCAACATAGAACGGCTTTTCTGAATCTTTCTTGGAATATTTCAGAAATATTTCAGAAATGTTTAGCGTAATATTGCATGAAATGTTTCTGAAATATCTCTGTAATATTTCCAACATAGAACGGCTTTTCTGAATCTTTCTTGGAATATTTCAGAAATATTTCACAAATGTTTAGCGTAATATCGCATGAAATGTTTCTGAAATATCTCTGTAATATTTCCAACATGAACGGCTTTTCCGAATCTTTCTTGGAATATTTCAGAAATATTTCAGAAATGTTTCGCATAATATTGCATGAAATGTTTCTGAAATATCTCTATAATATTTCCAACATAGAACGGCTTTTCGGAATCTTTCTTGGAATATTTCAGAAATATTTCAAAAATGTTTAGCATAATATTGCATGAAATGTTTCTGAAATATCTCTGTAATATTTCCAACATAGAACGGCTTTTCCGAATCTTTCTTGGAATATTTCAGAAATATTTCAGAAATGTTTCGCATAATATTGCATGAAATGTTTCTGAAATATCTCTGTAATATTTCCAACATAGAACGGCTTTTCTGAATCTTTCTTGAAATATTTCAGAAATATTTCAGAAATGCTTAGCGTTATATTGCATGAAATGTTTCTGAAATATCTCTGTAATATTTCCAAGATCAAACGGCTTTACTGAATCGTTCTTGGCATACAAAATCAGTCAACTGTAAGGAATTTTATCAAAAAATTAATCGGAAATATATTTTAAATAGAAATATTATTCTAAATAATGCTTAATGAATAATTATAAAATAATCAGTAATAAAAATGGATTTTTTATTCTTCGGGAGGATGTAGTAGGTTAAATGTTTTCCTCTTTTGACCAGCAGTGCTGAAAAATAAATATATAAATGAATTATTATAATGAATAAAAACAATCATGTTTCGGTTGTGGAAAAAAACTATCATGACGGCAGCAATGGCGCTAGTAAAAAAGTTACTCTTTCGTCTGCCATGCTTTTCTCGTTAACATGAGAAAGCGTATATCTATATATATATATGAAAAATGGCCGACGACGGAGTATTCTGCCATAGGTCGCATGATAGATTTTAAGTTCCAAAAATAATATATAAAATGCTTACTTTTGCTCACGCTTGAATCGCGTTCCTGCAGCATCCAGCCATTTTGAAACGCTGGTCTTCACATCTTTATCAGTTGCTGTAAATATCGGCTTTACAGCATCTGTGAAAAAATAGTGCAAAATATTTGTTATGTGTTAATAATTACTGAAATGTAAGAGTCTTTACCATTATATGGTGAAAAAATCTTTTTGTTAAATTTTCGCAAAAGATGAAGTGTTAAAAATTGGTACACTCGACGTTATAAACATCTAATCGAATGAGTTTGAATTTTTTTGAAATTCTATAATGAGGTTAGCGAAAATGAGCATACAATCCAATAAAGTTGTAGAATTTAAAAAAAATTAAAATAAATTCGATAAAAATACTGCATTGAATGTATAAAAATAAAAATAAAATTAATTGTCAAGAATCTTGTAAACGATTAATATTTTTTTATTATATATATTTATTATTATTATTTTACTTGTTTTATTTTTATTTGTATATTTTGTCAAAAAGCTTAACCAGCATGAAAATTTATTAAAAATTTAATAAATAAATTTCAATGTACTATATTTGTTTTAATACATTTTCTATTTACTTTCTTTTTAGCTTGAACGTTTTTATAAAACTTTCTACAGCATTTTTTCGGTGTAAACCATGTAATAAAATTTTATTATCACAATTTTTTGATTAAACCCTTTTTACAAAGCTATTCGCTTTGAACAGTTGTATATTATAATTAAATAATAAATTAAGATAGTACTCAAAATAGTATATTGTGTACTTAGGGTGAAATGTAGTCTTTTTTTGCCCGCGTGCGCTTTTGCAGTACGAGGCGAGGGGAGCAAGCACGAGCCGAAGGCTAGTGCGTATTGCGACTCAAAGCCGAGTATATACTGCAATTACACAAGGGCAAAAAAATACTTTTCACCCAAAGCACACATCGTACTTTTTGTCATATCCGTCTTGATTTTGTGTGTTTTCAATGCATCTAGATCGAGTGTTATTGCGGCTGTTTTTCGAATCGGTGCAAACACATATTTATAAAACCAAAATAAAATATCAAAAGTAAAATAAATATATATATATATATATATATATATATATGTGTGAATATTTTACTATATTATTTATTTTACTTTTGATATTTTATTTTGTTCTGTACAATTTTTTATCCCTTCACGAGATTTTAGCCAGATACTTGAGTAGCTACTACTTAACAGTTAGCTAACGCAATTAGCTAAACGTCAAATTCTTAATGAGTTCGGGTCGTCAATTTTCTACCAGGGTATTTATATAATTTATTGATGAGTTACTAATTTGTTTTTTGTCATACACGAACAAATTTCGATGTGATTTCTGTTTTTCGAAATAATGCTTTCTCGTGAATTGTAGAGTTCATTTCACTTTAGTGCCGCAATTATACCCCAGTCTACCCTATAATAATAGTAAAATATACATATATATATATATATATATATGTGTGTGTGTGTGTGTGTGTGTGTGTGTGTGTGAATATTTTACTATATTATATATATATATATATATATATATATTACTATTATTATAGGGTAGACTGGGGTATAATTGCGGCACTAAAGTGAAATGAACTCTACAATTCACGAGAAAGCATTATTTCGAAAACAGAAATCACATCTGTTTACTAACTATATCTAAACGACATCAATCTGCATTACGTATGCATGAGTAAAATAAGAGAGCGAGAGAGAGAGAGAGAGAGAGAGAGAGAGGGAGAGAGAGAGGGAGAGAGAGAGAGAGAGAGAGAGAGAGAGAGAGAGAGAGAGAGAGAGAGAGAGAGAGAGGGAGAGAGAGAGAGAGAGAGAGAGAGAGAGAGAGAGAGAGAGAGAGAGAGAGAGAGAGAGAGAGAGGGAGAGAGAGAGAGAGAGAGAGAGATAGAGAGAGAGAGACTTATATGATGAAAAGGAATTTAATTTTTTTTAGATGAAAATGGTGTACTCACGCTCTTAAATTGATCCACCCTTTCGATGCAGCTTCCAATGAGTGCAGATCTCAGTTGTAATGAAAAAATCCGCTGGAATCGAGAAAAGAAAAACAACAAAGAACAATAAAAATATTCTTATTTGAAAAATAAATGATAATACGTAATAATAAATTAGTATTTTTTTAATTACTTACGATTTCTTTATTATTTGCTTCCGACACACCGGTATACACGTGCGAGATCTGTCAATCTTTTACCGCCATATACAATTTCAGGCGAGACTAGGTATACGACGTGACGTATGCTACAAATTACTAGTCGTACCTCGCGACTATCGATTATAGCGCGCGAGATTTAAAAAGTACATTATAATATTATTAAGTAGGTATAGTACATTATATATATATAGTTCTTTATAATTATGTTTATTTTTTTAATTATATTAATAAAATTAGAATATACGCAAATCTATTTATCAATTAAGAATGTGCTATATATATAATATATAATATATATAATAACTATATATATATATATATATATATATATATATATATATATATATATATATATATATATATATATATATATATATAATGTACTATACCTACTAAAAAAAAAACTAAAAAAAAAACTAAAAAAAATATATATATATATATATATATATATATATATATATATATATATATATATATATATATATATCACGTTCCGAAATTATCGATTTTTTTTTCCAGTTTAGATTAAAAGTAACACCATGAATATGAAGACAACATTGTTTTATGACGAGAAAATACATAAAATCAATTTTTACAAGAAGTGGAATTATCCGGTTTTGTTCACCCCCTCCTCATATAGATTAATAAAATTCCTAATCATCTAATAATTCGAAAAATTTTCCATCAAAAATTAAAACATTTCAATTTCTTTTACAAAATTATTTTCTTTTCGACAAAAAAATGGTCAAGATAAAAAATTTGATTGAATATTCTTCTCCATATTCCAAATCATCTCAATTTTTTTTTTCAATAATTTTCCCTCATACATTTCAGAAATATAACCGTTTACTAAATATGAAAAAACATACAGGTCACGAGATTGTAAAATGATACTATTTTGAAAATGTTCGCGAATATTCTTCTCCATATTCCACAAAAAATGACGTTTTCGTGTATAACAAAAGAAGGAAATAACGTTATATCCAAACTTTGAGATCGGTTAAGTTAGGTATTTTTATACTATTTCTAAGGTATTCAAAAACCAGTAAATCGACATAACGCTATAAAAACAAATAAACATAGAAAAATAAAAAAAATGTAATATTTGTTTTCTTAAATTTAACATCCACACACACACATGCACATCCACACATACATTTTCTAAAAATAGTATATTTTGATTTCTTAAGTCTCAAAACATATTTCTAACAAGTTTTTAGCAAAACTTCTTTTTACTATCACAAACCTTCCTCTGTGAAGAAACAAAATGATTAGTTAATTATTTTGCCTAATTATAACATTTCGTGAAATATTTCATTAATATTTCGTGAAATATTTCATTAATATTTCGTGAAATATTTCATTAATATTTCGTGAAATATTTCATTAATATTTCGTGAAATATTTCATTAATATTTCGTGAAATATTTCATTAATATTTCGTGAAATATTTCATTAATATTTCGTGAAATATTTCATTAATAAATAGTTCAGAAATATTACAAAAAAGCTTCCAAAATTTTCAAATGAACCTTTCTTGTAATATTACAGTAATATTGCGGTAACATTTAGTGAAATATTTCAGGAAATATTTCATTAATATTTTCTGAATTATATCGAGTAATATTTAGCGAAATATTTCAGAAATATTACAAGAAAGCTTCCAAAATTTTCAAATGAACATGTCGTGTAATATTACAGTAATATTTCTGTAACGTTTGGATAAATAATTCAGGAAATATTTCATTAATATTTTCTGAAATATATCTTGTAATATTTACGAAATATTTTGGCAATATTACAAGAAAGCTTCCAAAATTTTCAAATGAAAATTTCTTGTAATATTACAGTAATATTTCTGTAACATTTTGTGAAATTATTCAAAAAATATTTTATTAATATTTTCTGAAATATATCGTGTAATATTTACGAAATATTTACGAAATATTTACTGAAAACTTTCAATTTGTATTGTTGGTAATATTACAAGAAATATTTCAGAAATATTTCAGAAATATTCCATGAAAACATTACATGTTGGCTGTTGGTAATATTACAAGAAACATTTCAGAAATATTTTAGAAATATTACACTGAAATATTTCTTGAAAGATTACATTTAAATATTTCATGCTGTGTGGGAAATGCTACATTAATAGCAGATATCTCTGTTTATGTATTAAAACGTACTAGCGAGTGTAGGATAATCTGCTAAATAAGTATAGTATATATTGTGTATAGTGTAGTGTTGTTTTAGCTATTTTCTTATTTTTCGATTTTTGAGTTTTAGTTTTTCGGGTTCTTTTTATGTTAAAAATATTATGATCAATTTAGTGTAATTTGTATAAAACCGTACTTATTTTTCACTACAAAATTAAATAGAATAAATAATTTCATATTATCGCAATCTATAAATTTGAGGAAGCTAGGTGCCAACGTTTTGGCAGCGGTTTTTATCTTTGGGATTCTGTAGATTTTCATGTATTTTTGGTCACTTTCTTTAAATATTAATAACTTCGCAACAAAATAATATTTTTTAACGTTACGGGTCTCAAATTAAAGCTCTTTTTACCTACTTGCATATATTTTTGGGTCATTTTCTAAGTCGAAAATTATGTAGAGTTATGATCAGAAGAAGAGGTAACATTTTTCACTAAAATAACGTTTATTTGTAGTAAAATAGGTCATATCTTGGTAGGAAAAGTCTGTGAGATTAAACTGCGACTGCTAAAGTTTATTTCTAGGTACCAGAAAACATTTCCCAAAGTCTCATCAAAATCCGTTTCCCGGAGTATGATAGCTGCCCTTGTAAGTGGTGAAATGTGTTCATTATATACATAAAAGACATATTTTAATTTACCAATTTTTTACTATTTAAAATAAATTTATTTTGCTTATTCTAATACACTTTCTTAATTAAACTATTAAGGTGTATTGGCGCTTTTAAGGGGGTTTGATTTCTAAAAAAGAAATAAAGGCAAATAGCTAATAATAGATTCTTGTTAAGAAACATGGTAACTAATCACAAGGGCCAAATTTCATTATGACAATCACATCTTTCACACTGTTACTCCACTATAATAAGAAGAACATACAATTCATTCTGAACTTCTAAGTGACCATTATAAATTCGAAGAAGAAAAAATAACAGATCGCTACCCAATCAAAAAAGAAATCGAACCCGTCAAAGCCCATTAAACTGCGACCGATAAACATGTACAATTAACAAGACCGCGCGGGCCTTCTTTTTGCCGCACCCCTCCCCTCTCGCGCACTCTCATTGTCACATATACATCCCGCGTGAAAAGCATTTGCGTGAGAGGATAATTCCATCCCGCGTCGATCTACCCTCGCGCACTGTTGCCATTGCTGCTGCTACGCGATCGTGACGAATTAACGCACGCGCGAAGTTCTCAGTGCAGCGCCCTTTCCGACTGCACTCGAGGGGACGTATGGTACATTCTCGGCTGAAAATTATGACCGATTTTGCACGAACGATTAATGTTTTCAATCTTTTTGCTTCACAAGGAAAAAACTATGACAAGTTTGGTACGTGAAATTTTGAAGAATTTTGATTTTTTCGAGGATGTTAAATCAAGAAAAATTGTTTTTTCAGAAATATTTACCTATGTATGTATGTATGTATGTGTGTGTGCATGTTTGTGTGTGTGTATGTGTGTGTGTGTGTGTGTGTATGTGTGTGCGTGCATATGTGCGTGTATGTGTGTGTGTACAAATATGTATGGGTGTATGTACGTATGTGTATGGATGTTTGGGTGTGTGACGAAAAAATGTATCCTCGATAACTCTCGAATATATTTATATTATTAGCTCAAATTGTGTAGACATTTTAGATATGATCTAACTTACAATTAGAACTGATTACATTTTTTAACCTAACGGATACTAACATTTAGATGCTATTTTATTAACCCTCGCTTTACCAAGCCTATTTTTGTGACATAGTTTACTTAGGGAGGTAACTCAGTTTTTCAATGAAAATTGCTATACAAGAGTTTTAAGGGTCGCTAAAATTTCATATTGACGGATCTAAATGGATGGATTTATTATTCGTTTATAGGTATATGCTTGTATAAGTTGTATATCCATTTTGGATCAACTATTTAGAAATTTTGAAATTTGGACAACGTATTAAATACATATGAAAAACTTCAAAAACTGTTCAATTTATAAATTGAAATTGAAAAAGGTTTGTTCTTGGGGTCCCTGAGTTACCCTCCTTGGTATAGTGAGGGTTATAATCAATAATAATTATTTTTTCTAACCTACGATTTTCAACATTTTTGTTTAGAAAATTTCATAACGTAGCTAACAAACAACTCTCGAACGAGAAGTTATTAAAGCTAGTTGGATACTGATAGGTACTTGTTTTAATAAAAAAACAAATTTCAAAATATTAGAAAACTAATTATGTTATTTTATTCATTATATGAATGATTCCTAACTGACAGAACTTTGACCGCTTTTTTCAGTGCTTATTTTTAACAAATATATTCTGCATTAATTTTTCTTTGAGAAAATATTCTGCTAAAGCAGTTCGCAGCGGTCTTAATGTTTGTTATTATACCGTAATATATTACGGTGATAAATCATCTTATGTTTTGTCATGATATATCACCTGAATGAATCACCCTATAATATCATCTGATTGGATGCCTCACCTGATTTATTTCTCAAAAACATTGTTAAAAAAAAGTTCTCAATAAACGTAAAAAATGTTTGTAGATCTGAAGCTGTTTTTATTAAATATTTTATAGGTGATAATTCAGGTGATAATACCAGGTAATTTTTCATTTAAATAATCGATTTAACTAAGATCAGGTGGTATCTCATATTAGTATATCAACGAAATCTCAATTTAAAGCTATTTATTATATTCATTTTCATTTTCTTTCTGATAATTTTTTAATCATTACCGCCAACAATGTATCAAAATTTCAATGCACCATTTTTACCTATTCATATGGAAAAAAAGAGGTCGGTAAATGAAAAAGCTTTCTCTTTGAAAAAGCAAAAAATTCTTTTAAATCAAAAGCATGCTAAAATCTATTGGAAAAGGTTTAAAAACGTTAAGTGTCATAAAGAAAGTTAGTTTTTTTATTCCACAGTATAAAAATCACTGAAAATCGATGGAATTTTCGAACGAGAGTGTACCACCATGTCCCCTTAAACATGCGTATAGAGAGGAGGAGGGGGGTTTGCAACGCGTGCATCGCGAAAGAGGAAGAGAGAGAGAGAGAGAGAGAAGCACGCTCAGGGAGGCTCGATAACGGCAAACCTCGTTACACTCGACGTCCCGTCCACCTTTACATCAATTTGACAGAGTGCTGCGGGAGAGCCATATAGCGCGCGTCTGTGGAGTGCAGTGCGCGCGAGTGTTGCGAGTCTTATAGCGTGGTAGTGACGCCAGAATGTCGAATCAGCGGTGGTATTTCATTAGAGACTATGTGCTAATTTGCGAGGGGTGATGGCATAGGAGCCAAACGTGAGATGAACATTCGTTTCGAGGTCTGCGATAGGAATTGATTTTTGATTTTGGAAGGTGAACGACTGGTTTTTAAGTTTTGCGGGATTAATATGATGGAGGAAATTTCTGAATTAATAATAATAATAATCTATTGTTATTAGCTAAAGAAAATATATGCTAAATACGAAAGTCATTTATATACAGTCTAAAATGTTTGCGAAATCTCTGCATATGTATCAGAGATTGGCAGGTATTCGACCGAAAATATTTTCGGATACTTTTCTGTTTTCTGCAAATATCAAGAAGAAACAATGAATTATAGATTTCTGAGCAGTGTACACCATGTATTAAAACGATATACACGATTTAAAAAAGTATCTGATGAAAGTATCTGTCGGATACTTTTTTGAATACTGAGTATCCAGCGAAAGTATCCGTCGGATACTATTTTCGGATACTTTCTTAAATCGCGTATATCGGATTTATTATATGATGTACAATGCTTAGAAATTAATATTTCGTTATTTTTTCTCAATATTTACAGAAAACAGAAAAGTATTCGAAAATATTTTGCGGTCGAATGCTTGCCGAACTCTGATATATATATATATATATATATAAACTTAATATTTAACTTATACTGTGCGTAAAAATGGTTATCACTATTTCTATTATTGTTTATCATTATTTTTATATTAAAAAAATTATCTTTACTAAAAGATCTGAAAATAATTTTAAGTTTTATTTGCTACAGAGGTACATATTTTAAATAAATAGATAGAGTAGAATTAAATTTTGTATAGTGCAAGGATTTTTATGCTCGTTTATATAATTCGTTTTTATTTAAAAACGCTTGAATTTGTTTACTTTGGATATTCAAAAACAATGAAAAGGAAAATTGTTTCAGGATGTCAATTTCGGGAAACCCGATAAAATTGGATCTAGAAGTTATTATGGCGCAAAAATAGTACAGGATTTGTTGTACGAAAAAGCCATTGAAATTGCAATCAATTATAAAGCACTTCCAGTCCACGAAAAACAAATTGACTTTCGGAATTGTTATATCATTCTGTCCTTGTTGTTTCAATCACATTATATATTCCACATTAAATTAAATACCCCTGGTAAGTGGTTAGGAAGACATATATTCAATAATGTTGATTAGCGAATATTTATGGGACTATAAATACCTCTTAGGGGGTTCAAACTCATAGCAAAATTACATATAGAATGCATATGTAATATATAATAACTTGCATCAACTTAGAGTATGGCAAAATATTTTTGCAGTCTATATAATGGACTAGCATCGCCCGTGCTAGACACGTCTATTATTTAATTATTATTATTATTATTATTATTATTATTATTAAGGCCAAGTAGCAATGATAAGCATCAACGGTGCCTGCAGGGCAACAGCTATCACATAGTCTTTATGACGGCTGTAGACGTGCTTGCATCATCACCATAGCTATCATAACTACTTGTTGGGACTAGCTATCCGTAACTGTGTAGTCCATAGCCTTATTGATACAGTCACGCCATACGTATCTCTTGTTTGCGAGTTGCGTCCAATCCTTTTCATAGCATCCTATTTCTCGTAGGTCCATTTTAATATTGTCCTCTCACCTTCATCTCGGTCTACCTGGGATTCTTGCTCCTGTCGGCTTCTCGAAGCGAGCACTCTAAGTGCTGCTCTTTCGTTACCCATCCTAGCTACATGCCCAGCCCACCCTAGTCTTCGAGATTTAATCACTCTGGTAATGTTTTGCTTCCCGTATAGCTCGTGTATTTGTTGGTTATGTAAAATTCTCCATTCTCTAGTAATCTCATCTATTTTGCCCCAAATATCTTTCTAAGGACTCTATTTTCAAATACTCTAAATCTATTTTCTTCCCGTTTGGTTAAGCCCATGTTTCGCATCCGTATAGAAGTACTGGCGTTATGATTTTTCTATATATTTCTAATTTAGTCTTTTGCAATAGTAATTATGATTTTAGTAAGTTATTTACCGAATATTAGCATGTATTTCCCGAATGCAGCATCATCTTGATTTCTTTATTAGTTTCATTTTTGTGGTCTATTATCGTGCCAAGGTATTTAAAGTTTTGCCGGAGACATTCAAGTCGGTATCAGTAATCTCGGGCCCTGCTCTGCTAGTGACCATGTACTGGATTTTCTCCTCACTTATTTCTAGGTCTATTTCTTTAGCTGTTTAAATTAGTATTTATACGTTTTTTATTACGGTTTCTCTGCTTTTTCATATAATGACTGTGTCATCGGCGTATGCTAGCAATTGTATTAGGCAGCTGTTTATTATAATTCCCTCTTTACTTTCTTGTACAGCGCTGATCACGTATTCTAAAACTAAGTTAAATAGGATAGTTGATAGAGCATCTCCCTAATTTAGCCCGTTGTGAATGTCAAATGGCTGCAATAGGCTCTTATCTGACCTGACTATACCAGGACTGTTATCTAGGCACATTCTGATAAATTGACCAATTCTTTTAGTACCCCTAGAAGTACTAAGACGTGAAACATTTTACATCTTATTATTGAGTCATACGCTTTCTTGAAATTAATGAATAATTAATAATAACCATGAATCTTTGGTCGCTTGTTGACCTGTTTTTTAGAAATCTACACTGGTAATCCCCGAGGATTTCCTCCGCGAGCGGTGTGAGTCTATCTAACAGTACATTAGAGAGACTTTTGTAGCATTTTGTACAGATCTCTTATCTAAGAGAAATGTCTCTATAGTTATTACAGTTCGTTTTATCTCCTTTTTTGTGTATTGGGACTATGATTAGCTCTCCATTCTTTAGGTATTGTTTCTTTCCTCCAAATGGTTAAAAAAAAATTATGAATTATTTTCTTAAGTAGTTCCCCTCCCTGTTTAAATAGTTCGGCCTGTAAATGATTTATTCCAGGGTCTCTATTGTTTTCTAACTTGTTGATTGCCTTGCAGACCTCCGGTAGACTAGGTTGCTCAATTTATGGTTCAGCAGTGTGAATTTAGTTATAGTCTAAAGCGGTTTGTTGTTCGCGTACGTTTAGGAGCTCGTCGAAATAGTTTTTTCACCTATTTATTAGTCCGTCTGTATCCGTTATAAGGTTCCCATGTTCGTCTCTTAGGATGTTAGTTTTACTTTGAAATCCTTTCCTTATTAAGTTTATACCTGTATACATTTCCCAAATATTATTTCCATTACTGTTTTCTTGTATTGCTGAGACTGTATTATCTTCCCACTTTCGTTTTTTATTCCGAAAAATTCGTTTGACTGGGAGGTGATCTCATTCGCGTTGTTAAGGCTAAGCATTCTTGCTTTTTGCCTTTTTTCTGTTCCACTCCTCGCATTCCTCGTCAAACCATGGTTTTTGCTTGTTCTTTTTCCGCTGACCTAACACCATCCTAGCAGCTTGTCTTATAGAATTTTTTATATTTTTTCAGGTACATTCTATGTCACTCCCTACCTCCGGGTTGCTTAACCTATTGTTATTCGATACATCCAGTTTACTTGAAAGTTCCTCCCTATATCTAGTTTTAATTAGCGGGTCATTTAACTTTTCTAGATTAAATTCCTCTGTTTGGCATGTTTTATTCTTATTTCTGTTTACTAGTAAACAAGTCCTAATCTTGACTATAACAAGAAAATGATCTGAATAGCAATCAGCTCCACGGTAAGTTCGAACGTCGAGAATGTCAGCGTGCTGTTTTTGGACACTTAAAACGTGGTCGATTTGGTTAAGGGGTAACGCCACTCTAGCTCTGTAAAAAATGAGCGCTTTTGCGTAATTTTTTGCGGGAAAGCGAGAAAGTTTGCAGGAAATTCTTTAATAAGGGGTTGTAGTACATATTTTGAGGTTTTAAAAAATATTTTATTGACACTTCAATATAAAATATCGGCTGTACTGTGGAAAGTCCGAAAACATTTTATTTCGAAATAGCTCCTCTTCGGGGCACCTACCTCAAACAATTTTTAACCTGAAACACAAAATCACAGCTTTTCTGAAACTTAACATAAAAATACATAAGATGACGTAGGACTTTTTTAAAATATTGATTTTGACAAAATTACACTGTTTTTTTAAATTGCTTATAAAAAAAATAAACATGATATAAAACATTCCCTACGTCATCTTATGTGGAATGTTATTTCGAAGTTCCACTTATATACGCGACCTGATTTTAAAGGCACTTAGGATTAATTTTGAGACTTGGGACCAGGTGCATATCAAATCTAGGAACCTTAAGCATCATTTAAGCCAAAAAAGATCGATTTTTGAAAAAGCTAGAGTGGCGTTGCCCCTTAAGTGTGCATCGACCGGGATCTCTCCAGGTTACTTTGTGACTGTCTAAGTGAATAAAACATGTGCTTATGACTATGAGGTTCTTAGACGCGGCAAAGTTAAAGTACTCTCACTCCATTAACGTTACTCACGTCATGTAAACTTTCTTTTCCTATGGCCGGTCTAAAATTTTCCAATTTTCGCGTTAAAATCTCCTAGCAATATTTTTGCGTCATAGGTTGAAAATCTATCAAACACCTGCTCTAGTTTTGTGTAAAAGGAGTCTTTGTCTGTATCGTCCGTGTCCTTCGTTGGACAATGAACATTAATAAATATGTACTTGTACCATCGGCTTGTGACGGTTAGGAACCCTATGTGATCATCAATAAGTTTAAAATTAATTCCCGTGCGCATTACTCTATTACTTACTAACGAGCTCGTCCCTAGCTGCCCTGCCTTTTCCGATCCGCTATATAAAAGTGTGTATTTATTCATATACTTTACGTCCGGGCCTCCTAGTCGCCGAACCTCCTGTAGGACTTCTATATCTAATTTATACCTATCTGTCTCCCATGTTAGCACCTCTAATTGCGAGTCCTGAGCTAAGCTACGCACGCTCCATGTACCCACCCTTAACTTCGTTATGGTTCTTTTGCATGCTTATTTCCCGATAGTCCCCTCCCGTACATACGAATGGAGGACATTTTTTAATAATGGTGCAAATCGATGCCGTAGCATTTGTGATTAAAAATCAAATATATAACTCATGAAACTTTGAAGATATTTAAGATATTGTATAAATGAGCAGGGAATTATTAGGGTAAAATCCAGAAATTCTTTTTTAGGTATTTGAAAATCAACTCTATATCTCCTATCGAACTTCGTAAAAATAAGTTTACTCTCTATTCACTCCCTTAGGGGCTGATTGAAGTAAATCGCTTATTATTTCACCCCTATATCATAAAAGGTATATATCACCTAAATCTTAAGTTTCTAGGTCCACCTTTTTGATCTGGGCCTTGATGAGTGAGTGAGTAAGTATGTTAGTCATCTTCTTTTATTTATATATATATATATTAAATAAGTTCTTAATAATTATCTAAGGTGGCCAACCTGAGTTAAATCCTATAAAAAATGATTACCTATATATATATATATATATATATATATATATATATATATATATATATACATGATTTAACTCAGGTTGGCCACCTTAAATAATTATTAAAAACTTATTTAATATATCTTATATATTAAAATTATATTTAAAAAATTAATATTATGATCATCAGGTATGACGATATGCAGCGAGAAAAGCACACTTAAAATGTATTAAACTATAGTGTATGAATTATTCCGATAATTGTCTTCATCCATAATTAGAAAACAAACTCCCTTTATATTTTAAACGTCAAAACCGTATCGATACTCCCATCTCAATCCCTAAAAGATAAACTAAAATCCCAAGCCAGAAAAAGGAACGGAAAAAAGGACACAAGACACGAGCAGTACAACGCAGCGCTACACGTTATACCTACAGCTCGCGAACAGCTACAGGAAAAAAAAAACACAGCAGCAGCATGCGTTGCTGTCGAAAGAAGAAACAAGCCTCGCGGCAAAAGGTCACTTTGCAGCGTTACGCTCGAGCGCGCGCACACACAGACACGTACACGTAGCGCGAAGTTCGTGCGGAGCAGCGCGAGGGCGTCGTTTGCGCTTCCTTTACTGGCTGAATAAAGCTCCCGGCGGATTTTCTCATGAGCCGCTGCGCGCCCGTATAACGCTACGCCGCCGCTGCAGGCGCGCATCGCGTAAACGCCAAAGTGGGTATATGTATACGTAGGTATCGTAGGTATATGTGGATAGCGCGCGCGTTACGTCGCCTTGAGGGTAGTTGGAAAGCTACAGACGAGCGCGAAAGTTAATTTTATTCCGAATGGTCGTGTAATAGGGGTATTTTTGTGTCAAACTATAAATTGTGCTACGTAGCAGCATTAGACGTGTATGAAAAACGTAAAATTGTTTTAAATGTGTTAAAAACGCAGTGACATAAATTTTTGGAGATGATTGTATCCCTATATAGATATATCCATAGTATAAGACACGAAGATATCGTTAGTTATATTTGTAAAACAGGATGATTTGGCATTATTATTCTTGATTTACATAAAACTCATACTTATTTTATGCATCATATAAGATTATTATAAAAACCCTAAGATAAATTAAGAAGTTATACCTGAAAATGCATCATTAATACAGGCTTGATATAGGACTCCTACGTTGAATATGTAAACTTCAAACATAAATATCCCAGCTCAGCGAAGGTGCACCCCTTCGGAATTTCAACCCCACACCTACCAAATCACTCCAAAGACACAGTAAAAAATCGAAAAGCTTCCTAAGAACCCCCACAATCCCTGTATACTCGCACACTAGCTAAAGGAATAGGGTGTAGGTAGCGAAAGCTCGGGGCGAGCTTTAACGGCCGACCCTACATAGGATCCAGACGCCACGCGGCGAGCTCCCTTTAAGGCCGAAGGTCTTGGTATACTCGTTTGCGCAGCGCAACGCAACGCGGACACCAATGTAAAGAGATCGAGCGCGTGAATCGTCCGTACACTGCATTCGAACTTTTTCCATGGGCATTCGCGTTGCGCACGCGACTATACCAAGACCTTGAGAGAAGCAACGCGAGCGAGCGCGCGGATTTTAGGGTCGCGCTGTAAGGGCCGCTGGTCGTTCCGAAAGGGGGGCCGCCGCGTTGATTGCATTAATGGACACTTTTGTATCTTGCGGAATGGCCTGCTGCGGACGCGGAGTTTTAGACGGCTGCGGTCGGTGGGTGTGGGGCTGTGCGTTTTGATGGCTCGGGAGGTTGTAAAGAATTGTTCGAGCGATGCTCGAGCTAACTTTCTTGTGGATAAATAAATCGAAATAAACAGGTTTTTTATTTGGAGCATTTTGATTGGGATTTATATGAGTGGTTCTCCGAGATTTTGGGTGAATTCCGAGTCAATTGTGAAATTTTGAGCAACTAGCTTTTTGTTTCTTTCGTGGGAAAAATATAATTTTCTCTTTATACAATGGACTATTAATATGTATTAAGACTTTGTGGGTAAGTATTTTTTTCTACATTATTTGTTATTAAAATAAGATAAGTAAAATAAACAAATGAAGGTAATAATTATAGGGTGTCTTAAAAATAGTGGAACCATTGAATAAGTTTGCATAGTGATCAAGTGCTCATTAAAAATGTTAAGTGCAAAAATTGTCAGACTTTTGTATTGGAGGTTAATTTCAAGGAAGTAATATAAGATTTTTAACAAATTAATTTTTTTTTACTGAAGCTTTAACATTGAATTATAGTTTCTCAATCTTTTTGAAATAGTTTTCCATATGTATGCAGAGCTTTCATTTTCATGCGAGCTGTTTTTGCATAAAATAATTATTTTAGCAAAATTTTTAATTGTTATAGCCTTGTTCTGGTGGTGCGATATAATGTATGCTTTAATGTAGATTAACAAATTATTAGATAATAGTTTTATTGATCAATTTGAAATCAGGATATCCTAAAACTGAAAGAAGAAAAGCCGGGAAGTATATTTACCACTGCATCTGCGAAGGTTTGAAGTTATCGAGATATATTTGTAATAGTTACAGTGCCACAGAGATTAATAAATGATAGAGGCACAACAATAAATAAAATTACCGTTTAAAATATTTTTCTTAGTCAAGATGACGTCTGAAATTATTAAATACCAGTAAAATTAGCTTTACAAATTGGAACTAAATAAGAGAAGGATCACATGCTCTATGAATGAAGACCTACAGGCAGACCTTGATGATTCCAAATTCAGGAATCCGGGTTCTACAGTCAGCCCTGAGTAATTTGAAATTCGATAATTCGAAATCCTCGACAATTCGAAGACAAAGCTTGGATTCATCATATTTTGATTAATGCGAAAATACCTTGATTACTCAAAATATTCGACAATTTACAAATAGAATCCGGATTCCTGAAGATCAAATTATGGAGGCCTGACTATAATTGAGAATTTTCGGGACTTCGTGACAATCTGCTATAATAAAGAAATTCTCTCTCTTCTTTTACCTTTTGAATACAAGCTGAAGATTAATCATTTATCTTTTAATCATAATTATAACCAAAATAATATTAAACAATCCGTATATAAACGGAACCAAAATATTACATGAGCGATACAAAAATACTCTTTTTGAATAACAACGATTATTTATAAATTGTAAAATACGTAACGAATATAGTTGATATTTTAGTCCGCATACTCATCTATCCCACTTATATATATATATATATATATATATATATATATATATATATATATTGTATAAAACACAAAACGTTGCTGTACCATTAACAGCATTGAAAATAGTCCGCGTCTGATCATACCCAGTCCATATCTACTGAAATATACATTGTATTCACTATACCTATAGTAATTTCCTTATTTAAGAAATAATTTTTGCTTTGATACAGTAATAATAGCAAACATACGTATTTTTTAATGTACATACTATACAGATCAGACCTATCTATCTATATCTGTAAGTTAAACATAAAAAAATAGTCAATTAATATTTTTATTTTCGAGTTTATTATAAAAGATAAAAACTCAATTTCGCGAACATAACCGATCTTTAGAAAATTCATTTTTTGTCTCTCTCAGCACCTTCCTGTCCATTTTCAAATGTTATTGTGAGCTAAGCTTTAGGTACCGCAGGGTCTTGCGCGTGTTCCATTTCTATAGCGAGGCGCTTTCCCAAGACTCATAAAGCAGCGCAGCGAGGAAGAAAAAATGCTTCCAGGGGACATAATCAGAAAAAATATCGGTTAAAAATGCCAGTTTTACGGTTATTTTATGTAGTGACGCAGGGGACACGCCGTGCTGTGCCGCGCACTGCTGTAGTCGATAAATTCAGCCCAGCGTGAACGCGTGCAGTTACCGAATGGCCCTATATATGTGCGTATAAAGCTTTTCTTGCTGGGATGTTCTTGGGCTAGTTAACAGAAGATTTTTTATTGGGTAATTGGTTGAAGCCATTATTAAAAGACATAAAAAATAATTATTTTATAGATTGAAAAGAATCATCTTTTCATGTTAGTGTTGGTCTTGATTATGATTTTTATGGTTTTGTTTGATAACAGCTAGTAATTAAATTCTGCTAAACGAAAATAATTGTAATAGCCTTTACCAGTCGTACTTCGATAATTCGAACATCGATATTTCGAAATTCTCGATAATTCTTCTTCCGATATGCTTTCAATTTAAATTTGAATATATTTCTATTACTTATACCAATCATTTTTTGAAGGGAAAAATTTCATTAACAAGTTAATGTAAGTATATACTACAATAAATGAACATTTTTTGTATAACGAGTTTCAAATCGAATCTTCAAACTGCCCATGAAATGTATTGATTGTATTAATACAAACCCTTAAGATTTTGACAAATCAATTATTTAGAGAATTATTATAGAATTGAAGATGCATACATCTAAAAAAAGTATTATTTTGTATATTTATGATAAATAGTGATAATAAATCTCCAATCCTTTGTAGAAAAAGTTGGCAGAAATTTATGAAAGATTTTTGGTAGAATTTTTGACGCGTTTCTCTGCAAAGTTCTAGTAGCTTGCAGGTTTTCTTGCACTGTTTTTTCCTGCAGATTTATCTAATGCAGTAAATGTTTTTTTATGTATCTTAATTGCATCGATCATCTTATTTTTATGTGACGCATCCATTAACATATTAGGTCTACAAATAAATTCCATGCCTTTTTTATAAAATTCAAAATTTATTTATAAAAATAAAATAAAATACATTTTATATTTCAAAGTATTCTCCATTATTTTGGACACATTTACTCTATTTATCGGGCAGTTGACGAATCCCTTATAGAAAAAATTATGGCAATTTTGAGTCGACAAATTTAATAATGCTTTTTCCACCTCTTCTACCGTTTCAGAGTGTATATTAGCTAAATGATTTCGTTGTGATATAAATATATAGTAAACTTAAAGGACTGTATCTGACGCATGAGGGAGAACTTCTTCAACCTAAAGAGTATAATATATATATAAATGTAAATTATAATAGTATTGAATTCACCACCTGTAAACACAAAACGATTTTCATAAAATACTCTTATTTTGAAAATTATCTAGTCTTTAAATAATAAAATCACAAATCTTAAACTTAAATGACTCAGGAACAGCAATTTCTCATTAGCAATAAATGTATAAAAAATAAAATAATAATACGCATACTTCAAACAGCACGCTATTTCAAGAACGTAATCATCAACGTTAGATTTGAAACCCAGTAACATAAGATCATCACAGTTTTTCTAGAATTGGAAATAAATATTTAAATAATAAAATCATAAATCAGAAACTCATCAATCCCAAGAACAACTCTCTCTTATTAAGAAAAAATGTCTAAATAATATAACAAGACACCGTAAACCTTAAACCCAGGCTCCTCTTGGGAAAGTATTTTTAATTAATTATATGAAATCTAATCTTTTAAATTTAGTTTTGACGTTTATAATTATTCTCCAAAAATATTTAGTTTCTGAAAGTAAATTAGTGTCCCTTGGTTAGTTAACAATGCCTTAAGGTTTATGGATGTTTTGCTTATTAGTTTTTTTTATTATTCAACACCTCTAAAAAAGCATCTCCGGTGCTCCTGGTTATATAACAGAATTATCTGCCTCGTTCCACCTGTATCGGGTATTTATTTCATAATTTCGTCACCCAAACAAGTTGTTCTGTAGTAAAAGTTTCACCCGTTTCAAACAAGTCATAACATAAAATACCTTGCATATCCTACCAAATTATAATAAAACTTCCTTGACGTGAATAGTGAGTTTGGCTGTTGAAGTTGACGGCTGACCTGGGTAAACCTATAATTTCATTCTTTTAGGATTGTCATACATCACCTACTTTTCATTAATTGTCACGATTTAAACAAAACATTTTTTCTTTTAAATTTTGTTAACAGAGAAAATTGGTTACTGTGTTACTTCGAGTTTCTCAGCGAGCTCTTGTTGTGTCTATGCGGCGGATTTTTTTTGGAAAGATTTTCTTTGAAATTTCTGGATGTTCTAGATCAGAAACATCGAAACCGCCTCTTCGAAACTGCTAGAACCACTTTTTGCATGTCTTATGCACTACAGCACCTTTTCCTAAAGCTGAATAGATCAATTTCATAGCTTTATCAGCGATTTTATTTAACTCAAATGTGAAAAGAATACAGTATCTGAGTTGCTACATATCGAATGCCATCGTGCTCACTACTATTTTGTGAGCGTATATCGTAAGCAGTTTCAAACTAAATATTAATTTATTTATGGTAAGGTTAGTACTTTAAACATTTAAAGCATTGGGAAAATAATTTGAATTAATTTGTAGACCTAATAAAACTAAAAACAGCTAACAAATCCTCAAACAGTGATTTGTCTCGCATAAACGCAACAACCAGCGTCCCATGTTAGGTGTGAATGCGATAAGTGCTCTACAAAAGTATTATATCTACCCTTATAATACTCATTCATTCGAGCATTCCACAAATACACACACACACACGCGTACACTTACGCAGAGGCATTCTCACTTGTAAAACTGCTGCACGAGAGATGCGGCTAATCGCGTCTAGGCTCGCGATGCACGCAGCCGCCGCGCATAATCCGCGTCTATATATTTATTTTGAATACCCCCGCTATCAACTCCCGTCCGCTTTTCACCCTCGGTTTTTTTTTTGCTGCTCCTTTACGCGAGCTAACTCCGTCGCTCGCGAATCAGCTGTAATTGAAAATCGCTGTCGCGCGCGACGAAGCTTCGCGTGTAAATCTGGCTTTAATCTCCCCCCTTTCCCTCCCAGCGACACGCGAGGGATGCGCAGAAACGTACACCTAATGGACAAAACATCGCCGTGCAGATGGGAAACATTTTTCCAGTCTATACGGTTTTCGCGACTAACTGTGCAGGGGCTACGTGGGTGGGCGTGAGACTTGTAGGATGAATAAATGCTACACGCGATTATTGTGATTATTTGCGCTGGCTGACGATGTGTAGCTTATTTTTTTGTCAGCTCTGTTTCGGGAAAGTAATTTTCAGTTATATTTGGAGCAGGTTGGATATGATAACATTGTTTAGACGATGTAAAAAGGAATTCTACAGAACTTTTGACTTTCAGGGTAACCTACTCTTGTCATTTTCTAAAGGCTGTTATTCGGCTTACTGAACAGACACATCATTCTGTCTCAGTACAAGTTATTTGTTTTTCACCCAAAAAATAAATTGTAATATTTTAATAATTAATAAGAGTACATTGAATAATTATATTCGTAATTAACGTATTTTCATAAAAATGTTGGGAATTATTTCTTAGCTTGAAAACGAATAATTTAAGTCAAGGTATAAAGTTGTGTGCTTCGTCAGTGAGTCACCCAGGGTTTACATTATTTGTTTTCAAGTCAAGCAGCATCTTAAACTAAAAACCGCTGCTAACTGCTTTCTCAAAAAAAGGTCCTGAAAAATCAAGTAAGAGAATTTTATAATGGAAATTCGTCTTAAATAAAGTAATACTAAATAAACTCACTTGGTACAAGGAATCAAATATGTTTTTAACTTATATGTGCGCCGAAAATTCATTAATAGTCTTAGAAAAAAATGTTGAACTTTTTTCAAAATATTCTATTATTTTAGTAAGTGATAAAACCTATTTCTAATATACCTATTTCTGTTACCTTTCACGATCGTGAAATATAAATCCTATTACTGCTTTAATAAATAATTATTCTATAGTTATACATGTTGTTGATTAATAGGCTAATAGGTGATGATAAAAATAAGATTCTGAAAGAAATATAATTTCATTAACGATCATTATCAATCAAAGTATCAGAAAATATTTTGCGGTCGAATACTTGCTGATCTCTGTTTCCAATAAAAGTATAACTAAAATAATGAAGACTTTCAAATTCACATGTTACGTAACAATACGTGCAGCGTAAATTTAAATACAAGCGTTCTATTTTAAATTAATAATGTATGATTATTTGAATGAATTATCATATATAAATGTACCATATATTCAATAAGTAATATGAGTAAATAAATATATTTACCGTGTTCAGGTATAAACTAAAATAATTTGTCAGAATTTTCTCAACATACGCCGTGCCAAACCTTATGTAAATTAACGCGATTATATAGGATGAATTTCGTATCCTCTTTTTCATGTAGTTCCTTTGATATACAGAGAAGATGAAGAGCGCAATGAAGGAAGATAGTGAGAGGTTAAAAAAGATTGACTGTGATTAACGACATTTTCTTACTTGTATATACTCTGCCCACAGACAGGGGATCATCTTTATTTTTACGATTAATCAATGTCCGAGGTTCACTCTCTCGAGAGACAAAAAGAACGCCCCACTCTCACTAAGTTTTCCAAAATTTTTCTTCGCTTCATGTAATTATTGTTCTACAATTCACTCCGAACAAACGATATCACGCGCTGCATTTCGATATAACGCGCAAAAGCTCGTAAAACATGATTGTTTAAATCGCTGCAACGTCAACGCGCGCCCCGATTTCACATTTCGTTTTAATTGGATATTCATGCGCGACTCGCGAGCCGCATTAAACTCGCGATTTTTAACATTCCCTCTCCTACCCGAGACGTATTTACTTTTGCATAAATGCGCAATTTATTCATTCGCCGCTGCGCTCCACTTTGCTCGGATGATCATAATTATTATAAATAAAATTTGTACACGCGCAAAGCGTCGCTGCTTTTGACAGAGAATGTCGCTATCGCAAGTGAAAGAGAGTGAGAGAGAGAGCGGGAGAGAGAGAAAGAGAGAGCAAAAGAGAGAGCGAGTGAGAGGGAGAGAGTAAGAGGGGGGGGGGGGGTGGAAGAGAAACGAGCGAACCGACGAGCCGCGCGACACCACAAAGAGTATACGTGTTTAACATATTATCTATACTACTTATTTTGTATGAACGGACTTAACGAAAGCGTGGGTAGAGAAAGAATGAAAAAGGATTGAATGCTGTAATTCTTTTGTTGTGTGAATTCTTTATCGAGTGTTATGTGGATAATGCAGTTTTTGTTTCGTAATTTTTACTTGTTGCATTATGCAAACTAGCCATTTAAGTAGAATATAACGACTGTCGCGTTAAATTGTCACAAATTATTTCGAATATGTTAATGTTTAAACAGTGTAAAACGGTATATGCCTATTTAAATATTATTATACTAATGCAATAACAACGTTATTATTGAGTATAAATAGTATCCTGACAATGATGCGTAAAAATATAATCAAATAATTAATGCAAATAAACAAATTATTTTCTGAATTGATCGAGCAAAACATAATAGTAGGTACCTACAATATTAATTTTGATGTTTCGATTGTTGGCACTCTCCTTGTAAGTAGAGAAACACAGGGAAACGTACAAAACTAATTCTATTTCTTAGAGCTTGACGGAATCTAGACATTAATAAAATTAATTCGGGGAAGTGAAAAACTTTTAAAAAAGAAGGTCAAATTTATGTAGTCGAAGTTTAGTTCAAATACTAGACAAAATAATTTTTCTTCGTAATTATTTAAAAATTGATGTGGAAAGAGTGTTTCAAAACTTGAGAAATATCGAGAGCCCTTAATTAAGGGCCAAGACCTAGCGCGAAATATAGTTTTGATTTTTTACAATTCTTCAGACCATGGTGAATTTTATCATACATTGATCCTTATTTGAAATAATATGTTTACGATTTTTTCTAGCTTAATTCGAATCAAGGAAGGTAGTAATTACTAAGGAACATATTTTGAAAAATACAACTTTGATTATTTGCTGATTTCGTACGTTTGAGATCCCATCTCTTATAAGAGATTATGCCTATGCTTGCACTTTATGCTTGTAATTTGTTTCAATGATTTTGCTACAATTTTTTTTACACAAAAATACGTTTTTACTTCTTTAGGAATAAGAAACCGCAAAATCGTCTCAATCCAACGTCAACTTTCATCCTAGGCTGCCTAATCCACCTATGCACCGCAACCGATTAAACACCACACCACTCCATCTCCTAACAAAACAAACCTCATTCCTAACAATCACGGGTAAAAATGGATTTCAGGCATCAAGTTCATGAATTATTATGAATCCCCATGAATGTTCGTGAATGATCCTATGAGATTACGTTAAAAATTTTTTGGATTTTGACATGTTTGTGCAAGATTATGCATTATTATGCTCGAACCTTGACCAGAGATGTATACGCATGATCATATACATTCATGGAAGTGGAAGTTCATGAATAGATAAGCATGCTCGTGCATAATTGTTCATAATTTTGTACAAGCATGAATGTTTATGTTTTTTGAATCAATAATTTTGAAATTTTTTAAGAACGCATGCACATGAATGATACTGCTATGTCGTGCATGTCTACACGTATCTAGGCACTTTTATACACTTTCACTCGCTTTAATGCGTATACATATGAGTTAGGAATTTAATTAAAAAAAAAATTGGTCTCTCTTTGAATTGGAATTTTCACAGCAACATGAATAGAATATACGCTCTAGCACGTACAGCCAGCGGTAAAAATAACTTTGAATATGGCGGGGTTACTTCAATAAATGTTACTTGGGATTGTGATAGATTTAAGACGCATTTACATGGGAGGTTCGCAAGTTCGGTCAGCATCGTACGCGGTCAGCTTAATTCAAAGCTCTTTCATTCGTTTCTTCTCAGTATTTTTGTAAACCTCATCTTAGAACAAATATTTTAGTGTAAAGAAATAAATGTGTTTGTAATAATTATAAATCATTAATTGTTACTGACAGACATAATGATATTATTGTAAAGTAAAATTGACGATGTATATAATAATGTTAAATGGATAATAAATACATATGCAGTGATGCAATGTGTTAACTACAGCGTTATGAAAGAAAGAGAACCAAATGAAATCGGTTACGCATAAAGGTCGAGCATGTGTTCTTTGTCTGAAGTGCATTTCCCGAAAGAAGGTCGTAAAAAAGGGCCAACGTTGACGCTGTCGACAACAACAAGACAGTACAGTTTAGACTCTCGTATGGTTCACATCGTGTGACGATTAGGGAAAGTATATGCTTTTTAGCGTAAATGCGTCACAGGAATATATCGGCTAGGCATTTGAATAAATATAATTTTGAAAGTTTAAACTGTGATTGAATTATTAATTTCTCCTCTCGTGAATCCTGCTTTGTGCCGGAACATTAATTAATCATGAGTGCTGCTGTAAATAAACTCAAAACAATTATTTTAATGCTGGTGATTCGTGAAAAAAAGGTTAGAGTAGAAAAAGTCGAAGGCTAAGAAAATTGTAAAATTATGCCTACTTCTTGATAAACTAAAAAAGAAGAAGAAAATAAACCAAAGTGTGTATGTGTATAAGAAATGTTCAATGAAGTGAATAGTTTTACAAGGGACAATTTATTAAAGACAATGCAAGTACATTATCCTCAGGCTTATTATAAAGTTTTGAGGATGATACCACAGTTAATTCGAAAGCTCCTGTTACTAGAAGGAGATACTTAGCAACGGGTAATAATATGAAGCAGAGTTCGGTAAGTATTTGACCGAAAAGTATTTTCGGATACTTTTCTGTTTTCTGTAAATATCGAGAAAAAACAACGAAATATCAATATCTAAGCATTGTACCCCATGTATTAAACCGATATACGTGATTTAAAAAAGCATCCTAAAAAGTATTCGACGAGAGAGAGAGAGAAAAAGAGGGAGGGAGAGAGAGAAAGAGAGAGAGAGAGAGAGAGAGAGAGAGAGAGAGAGAGAGAGAGAGAGAGAGATTTATTTGCACGAATATAAAAAAGAATATGTACATTAAAAAAATTTACATAGTTATACTAAATGTCATAATGATTTTCATTTCGTTTCGACATTATATTATAATAATATCACATCAATTTGTTTATAAAAGCGTAGTAGTTCGTAAAATAAAAGCGAATTTGGATTCAATAAGAATAAAATCACGTCAAATACATTACTAGATAATCACAATTATGTTTGTCAGGTACATATATAATTTCGCTTTGGTAATATCTATCACGACATGATTTATAGTAAAAATACACGCATACTCACAATTTTCATACACGCATCAATAGCCGCACATCAAATACACAAATAAATACAATCACTCCGATAACATGAAATTAAATAACTAAATAAATAAATAAATATGGCAATACAGTTATGCGCTACATAGCCGCCAGTTTAATGTCGCATGTGCTGACGTATCACAGTCTTAAATTTTATCAGTGATGGAAGGTTTCTGAAACTGTTAGGGATGGAATTCCAGAGGCGCGCACCTTGGGCTGTCAAAGAATGAAGGCCGGTATCGGTACGCGAGCCTGGAATTAAGAGTTCTTTAACATCACCCCTACTGGAACTCCTAGCCTGGTTTTTATTAAATAGAGCGTTAAGATATGACGGCTCACCTATTCGAATAATTTTGTACATTATAATCGCGAAAAAATATTTTTTTCGTGCTTTTATGGTAGATCAGTCCAGTTTCTTCCGTTAGGGTGTGATGTGCTCGTCCCTTTTAACGCCGCAGATATATCTCACACACGAATTTTGTAACCGTTGCAGTCGTGTCTGTAGTGGTACTGTAAACATAAATATTTTAATGGATAAGTTGCAATAATTATTTATCAACCAGAATATAACCAAATATTTTACATATGGTACTGGGTCTGTTGAGTCTCTAAGAAAGCGCATGAATTCATAAAATTTCAATTATTCTTAGCTGCTTTTATTGTGACTGGAGTCTTAGCAGCAGATCCACTAGGTTTATAAGCTGTAGTAAGTGCCTTTATTTTGTGGTTTTATTGTACTAGCTGGAACTTATATAATAAAACATATATGAAATAAATAGTTACAAAAACACAAATTTTGTAAAATTCATTACACTCACCAGCTAACACTCTGTTCTACTCATCAGATACAATCACATGGTTTGGGATATCTACATTGCAAAAACATTCGTGTTCCCAAAGCTCTTCACTTGTGGTATCTACAAATCTTCCACATTTTCTACAAGTAAATTCGATAACCTAAAAAATTATTGTACAGTATTACATTTGAAACAGGTTTATGTAATTTATTCTATTAAACTTGAAGTAGAAAATACTATATTTCTACTAATTAGACTTTCATTGTTTATGTTTATTTTCTGCTCATTCATTTTTCTTTCAAAATATTAACAAATAAATAATTTTTAATGCTGTTGGTACCTATATAAACTTTCTTGATAAAAACTGTCAACAAAAAAACCGAAGTTCTGTAGTAAGAGCGTTTTGAATCGAATTGACCGCGAACGATGCTGACGGAACTTGCGAACAATAAAGTTTAATTAAGAGCACGCAGACATCATATGTACTCGATTTGAGTGTTTAAATAAATACATACGTTCCTGTATATAAGCTAAACATGATTCATAACTTTTGCAGCTAGTCCGTGGCTCATCCGACGCTAAGACGCCGGACTGAAACGCCGCCGGCTTAGGTTCGATTTTACCCTTGAAATCTTGTTTTTTTTTTTACTTTTGTGGAGATTATATTGTTATTGTAGCTTAATGTAGCTGCATAATTTTTTAACAATAATTTACAATTTTTACGCTATTTTAAAATAATTATTTAAAACTATATGCAATATAATGGCTGATCACTCATGAACTTCCCTGCCCGTGCCCGAATATCCCCGGTCAAATCTCAGGCATCATGATGCATTATGCTCCAAGCCTGACAATACCTAATAATGCATGAACCATTTTTACCCGGGATTACACACCGATCTTAATAACAACCCCATCATCTCTGCGCATCCCAGACCCCACTCACGCGACTCGCGAGAACTTGTAACCTGTCTCCAGCAGAGTGTATACTAACAATCCTCTCTCCCCATTGTATGAAAGGGAACGTACGCTCGCTCTAGCACGCATCCTACATACTCCTAGAGACCTACACAGCAGCAGCAGCAGCGTTTCCCGATCGCGCATCCTCACGCAAAAGAGAAGCGAATACAGGCCATCCACAAACACCACCACCAGCAGCACCCAAGAGAGACAGAGAGACGGGGTGAGGTGAGAGCCTGGCTTGCTCTGCTGGTCGCTCGGCGCACTGTAATTTGCTGTATGCATGCATCCAGAGATGGATAGTAGACACACCGGGCCAGGCAGCACAGCCAGCCAGCCAGACTCTCGCAAGATCTATGGATTTATGCAAATGCAAGGCAGTTAGAGTCCCGAACAGCCCCGGACTGTTCCTCCCACCTCTGCTGTACTCTCTCTCTCTCTCTCGCGCGCGCTCTCTCTGCGTTGAATAATGCCTTGATAAGATAGGAGAGAGAGAGAGAGAGACTCATATACCCACGCAACTACCCCATTGATTTGTCACCCTTCCGCTGTGTCTTTCTCGCTCTAGCTCGTGTTATCGGTGGCGCTGGTGGCCTCGCCATCATCTTCGACAGGCGAGCGAGAGATGCTGCGAGAGATGTGTACAGGCGACAGGAGGTCTTGGCTGCGCACCCGGCCATTATCTATATATACTGCGAGAGTGGGTAGGTAGGCATACTCGGGATGCGTCGATGAGGGTTGAATATGGTTGGATCGTTGAGTGCTGCACAGCGGAGGCGAGGAATGTAGTGCATTGGCGTTGTTATTGATCCGATGACGATTTTTGGGTGACCTTTTCTCTGGCAGAAGTATTTAGTAAGATTGATTAAATGTTAACTAAATATATTGTGAAAATTTGATACAGCTAATTTATAGATGACTCTTAGAGTAAGCTTAGGTGATGGTAAGAAAAATATGCTGCAGGATATTTTTAAATCATAAATTTAATTGATGAATCATGTACCCTGCTAGAAAAATATTTAATTATATCGAGGCCCTTTATTATTTCCCCTGGCAAACTAGATATATCTACATAGTTCTTGATTATTTTCCACCAGGATATATTTGCGATATATATCCATCAGTTCGAAACCTAATAACAATACTCTTCGTAGTGTTATAAAGTGCTAAAGCAGTTACAGTAGATTTTTTTATCCAGCGATTCAATTATTGTCCGCAACTCAAGAAATTAAAAAATTTAGACCCCTAAATATGTGGTCATCACCCCGATGGTACCATATGTTTAGAGGCCCTGGACATTATAGTTTGATTTTGCAGTTTATATTTAGTTCCGCTTTTTAGGAAAAAAAATCACGATATCCAGACATATACACCTCTTGTGTTTTGACATATTTTATATATATTTTATTCACGGAGTCTACAAATGTAACGCATACCATGGAGTCTACAAATGTATATAAATATACTGTAACTACTCCAACAGAGACTAAATATTTTTTCTTCCCACATAAGAGTTAGTCTTTGATAGAAGAATGATCTATGGTACATATTTAATCATAATGCTAAATAAGGCTCTTGCAAACAGGCAGAAAAAAACACGTTATCCAGCCACATGTGATATAAAATACGGTGTGCACCATGGCCGTGAGAGAGGCTTTTTCCGCCCTTGTGTATTTGCAATACTTATCTTCAGTACTTCTACCCGATGGTACACAATATACTATTAAAAATATTCTGATAATTGAAAAAACATGTTGTTACCTGTTTATACGTTAAACGTGCTAAAAATGTGTACGTTTTAAAATCGAAGACGTAATTTCCTTTTAATTTGTATAGCTAACAATCATCTTAGTGGTCATTCATAAATTACGTCTAGCTTTGAGGGGGGAGAGGTGTCGTTAGTGCATCGGTGTGTACTAACGACATAGAGACATCAGTGAAAATGCGTTACTTAGTGGGAGGGGGGTTAAAAACTTCTCAAAAACATTGAGACGTAATTTGTGAATGGCCTCTTAAGGTGATGTTAAAAACCGTGTTACTGGTAAATACGAGAAACTATTTTTTGATGCATTATTCAATTTTAAGAGAATATCTCAATGAAAAGTTGTTCTTTTTAGTTGAAACAATAACTTTCCATAGAGATATTTACTCAAATTTGAAAATAAAATGAGAAAAGAGGATCCTCGTATTTGTCAGTGACAGGTGCATTTAGCATCACCTTAAAGCTATTTTAATGAAAGAAAAATAAAAATATTTATTTTAAAAATTTTTAATCGAAATTTTTATACGATCTATGTTGTTTACGACATAATGAATTTTTCGCGTACGGACATGTTAAGAATTATCTACATTTTAAGATTTTCTCTACTTTATTTAATGCAAATTTCCATTATAAGTTTTAAATGATTGCTTCTAACAGCAAATTGTAGACGAAATTGTTTTCATTTATATGCATATTTTGACAACGATTCGGGTGTCTCTTACACCCTTTGACCTGAAGAAGGGTGTAAAAGACACCCAAAACGTTGTCAAAATATTCATATAAATGAAAACAATTTCGTCTACAATTTGCTGTTAGAAGCAATCATTTAAAGGTTATCAAAGTTAGACGTTAGAGTCATTTTTTAATTAGCGAATGTTCGTATAAACATCTTACATACATTCCAATAATTAATTCCATTATAAGATTCTCATACTCGTGTTCTCAAGACCTCTCTTTGAGAATACATTCCGCTAAAGCAGTTACAGTGGATTGTTTTTATCCAGCCATTAAATTATTGTTTGCAACTCAAGAAATTTCAAAATTAACACGTTAAATGCGATACGACCCATACATGTTGACATAACGGAATATTTATTGCGTTTTGTATTAGCAAACAACCCCCATTTTTTAAGAAGATTTTAGCTAGCGTTTTTCTGGTTATGAACTTAGAAAAACTATAAGCAAGAAAAAATATTTAATTTATTAATTATTTTAAATTACAGAAACCTAAAAAAAATTATCGTAAACAGTATTCGTTGAAACTGGCAGTTTATAAAATATAATAACGGTCACTGTGCAATAAATACATTCCTAATAAATACATTCCTAATAAATTTATTGCTGAGAAGCATACTGTCAGCAAAATACATATATCCCTCGCAAAACTTTGCCATTAAACATTATATATGGCATTCGCGAAGTTAACCCATTGGTTTACGCGTCCCCGAAACTCAATTATCTCCCTTAAATCACATTTTCCGCCAACAGGCACCGCGGACAGACGCGCGGGCGATCCCCGAAACTTTGGCTCCGCTGTCCCCTCCCCAATAACTTTCGCATCTCGCATTCATCTCATAAAAGAAAGCAAAATACATTCAAATTGCACCCTCCGCTCGCGCGCACAAGCCCATTTATTAAAAAAACTCCATCTGCCCCCCAAAAAGTCCCGAAAATCCACGTCATTTCAGCCAATTTCCAGGGGGTCTCCCACACAGCCGCCACCTGGCGCTAGCTAATCGAAAAAGCTCTTTCTCTCTCCTTCCTCTAATTATTCCATATACATGCGCGAATTTTCAGCCCCACTCTCCCCGTACATGCACAACGGTACACGGGGAATTTCGCGCGCGCGCGCGCGGTACTTTGCCTTGCATTCGCGCGGCCGAAAACTTTGTTAGGCGGCGGTGGCGCGGCTCGGCTCTCGTTCTCTCATCCTATTTCGCGGCTCATCAAAATGCAACGGGCAAATCCGGAGAGGAGGGCGCGCGGAGCGCGAAATTTACTTTTGCCGCGCGCCGGCAGCAGCAGCTGACGGTCGAGAGACGCGCGACGTGCACTCAAATACGTATATATACAGGTAGTACGGACTGAGAGAGAGAGAGAGAAAGGCAGGGCGAAAGAGAGAGAGAGAGAGAACTTGGAAGACACCGCGAAGTCTCTGTCTCTGGAAAATATATACTGCAGCTTCGCGAGTGAAAGAGAGAGAGAGAGAGAGGAGGGAGAGAGAGCCTAATTGCTAAGAGAAACAGAAGGATCTTCGGGATTGGTGATGCTTGGCAGCGCAGCCGAGCGGTTCGTTAGTGAAAAGCAGCGGCGGCGGCAGCACCACGCCGTGCGAGAGGATGAGGATGAGGGGGAGGGAGGTGTAAATACTAGCGACTACGTGTTTCCGGTATTCGCGAGTGAGCTGCAGGAGGAAGTGGAAGAGGGAGAGGAGAGAAGAGAGCGCCTCGTGTAACTCTTTTGGCGTTGTGACGAGGCTGAGTTGGAGAATGATGTGTCGTCTTTTGCTGCTGGTGTTAACGTGCAGTTTCTTTTGACTCGTGTAAATTAAAGGTATGTTTCGTGAGATGTATACAGTGCATGCTATGGAATGCTTATTAGATTTCTAGTGAACTAATAATTATGAAAAATTTAGAATTAAAAGTTCAGGAAATAAATCAGAAAAATCAAATTTAGGTAAAAATATGTTAGATCTAACATTATTAATTTAAGGTATTGAGAAATTAGTTACCTTTTTTAGATGGACTTTTGTGAGAATTTTTTTTTAATTTTTGAGTTTCCTTTTATGTGGCTAAAAATGACTTAAGCTCTTAAAAATAAGTTTAAAATGGGTTACTTTGATCTGATCCATACATTTACATTGCAATATTTGAAAAGTATCAGGTAGAAAATTTAGGAAAACGAAGAACAAATAAACATGAGTATAATACTACCTGCAGATAGTGTAAACGGATTGAGTATGTGCAAGAAATGATTATTTAACTAAACGCATATAATTTAGCATTACAGTAAAGTGGTTAAATATATAGTAATTTAAAAAAATTTGAGTTTAAACTAGAACGTTTAATAACTATTGCTAAATGGTTTTGTATTTTTGAAGAGAAAGTTTTGCAATACGTACATATTTTTCTAATTCCAGATATGGATGTATATTTTTGAGGTTGTTGATTTAGAATACATAAGTTTTTAAAAGCCGTCTGTGTATTCCTGCGCATGCTTGCGTGGGTGTGGTTATGTATATGAGTGTATATGAGGCTGAGAGAATAAATTTTGTAGCCACCATAACTCTCGACCACATTTGTCTTTCTTGAAAAAGGCCACATTGGATCCGCTACATTAAATTCAGCAATTCTGAATTCAGATTTGTATTCAGCGACCTCAAAAACCTTTGGTGTCAATATTTATCAGCATCAAGTCTCGTTAAGAGTCCCTCAACATTGAACGCTTAAGCATTTAGAAGCTCGCCATGCTCGATCCGTCGACAGAATTCACATTCTTTTCTCGCTGCACAGTCGGCTCGGACGCCGAAGGGGAGAATCCGCCGCACTGTCTTCGCCGCCACCACCGAAGCTTCAAGTTTAAGTTAGTCGAGCTGTAGGTACCCAGCGCGCGGCACGGCGAGGCGAAGCTGGAGACGCGCTCGAATGTCCCTGACGGCATTGCGGAACTACAGCCAGTTAATTAACACTTTGCTCTCTCGCTCGCGCAGACGCTGTTCGTATCAGCGCAGTCGCTTTCTCTCTTCCTTCGCTCTTTAGCGATTTCTTAATGGGAGGATGGAAATGATTATTCGTATCTTGGAAATGAGAAATTAAAAGTCAATACCTTACGTTATTTTACGTAAGGCTTAAGTAGGGATTCAAAATATAGCCGGTATCACATTTGTTTGTGGTTGCGCACAATAGGTTTTTTGTTGGTTGACTAATTTTGGAGATAATAATAATATAAATAATCAATTTTTCACCACACTGCGCGTAAAGTGCTGACTGTACGCCCTCTCAGCAGGCCGTACAGTACCGCATGGACTGCCTAGGGAATAAAGTGACTTGCGCATGCGCGATGCGCCTTTTTCCGCTCTCGACTGCGTCTCGAGCGGTAAAACAGCGCGTCGCGCGTACACAAGTCACTTTACTTCTAGGCAGAGCATGGGGTACTGTACGGCCTGCTGAGATGCGTACAGTCATTTCTTTACGGGGGTGTGGTGAAAAGTAGTATACGCACCTCTGGAGTACAGTAGGCAAGCATGCACTGTGTGAAATGCCGACCTCGCTTCGCTCGGTCGGCAACGTCACACGGTGCGTACATTGCCCACTTTACTCCCTTGATGCATAATGTACTATTTCTATATTAAAATGTGCATGTTTTGAATTTATAGTTTTAATTTGCAAAGGGGACAGTTTGTCTTTATTGCAAGTAGTCACGAATTATCGTTTCTTTTCAAAGTAAGAATTATTAAGACAAAAGAAAAGAAATGTTAGCAGTGCATTGAATATAGAGTCAATAAAGGGTAATTTTATGTTATATTTTCATGTCAAATTTTGTTAAAATAAGAATTACAAAAGTTTCATGTAAAATTGATGATATGATAAGTTTATTTCAAGGTTTTAAACTATTATATCTGGCCTTGCTAGACGCTTGAAAAAAAATTATTTTACAGTTAGGCGTCAAATGAAACCGCAGAATCGTAATTGACGCATTATTATGTATTCTGCCACTCATTTCGTTATCCGGTTTCTTTCTACACCAGTCCCTGACTCCTGTTATTAATTCATCTTATTTCCTATTTTTCGATTCTCTTTCGAGTCTTCTTTTATCTTAATTTATTTTATTATTTTATTTTAGTTTGTTTGTTTTATTAAGGGTGGAGGTCTGGGTAAAACGCAAAAAAATAGATTTGCAGGAAACTTTTTATGTTTAAAATCAATCATTCTGAAATTTATTGTACTATCAATACACAATAATATCTTAAATTGTACCGTTGTAAGGCCTTAAAATCTTAATTCTCCATGTCACAATAAATCATTATTTTCAATACCATATTTATTAAAGGAACTTTGTTCCTCACAAGATTCTAGGTGACATGATAAACGTAATTTTTTTCAATGGTTATTTGACTCCTTTTGATATGTATTACAAAAAGAGCGGAGTACTTTTTCGTTAAATTTAGTATTATTATTTTTTTATGGGGATCCAATCGATTCTTTTAATAAATTTTTTAATATTCTTTTAACAATTGAACGGACGCATCAAAACAACACTACAGAAAGATATTTTATCAAAACTTAAAATTGAAAGATAAAAGTAGTTTCCGGTATTTGTCGGTAAGAAGAGGGTTTAGCATTACTCAAGCCAAAATATATACATACCGTGAAGTGGGATTTCTTGGTCTTAACCCACTATATTAAAATTATATTCTACGGGCTTGGAAAGTTACTAAGAATAAACGATTTGGTTAAGATCGAAATAAATAATATTTTGAACTATCTGAAGGGATCACATTATCCTTAGTAGTTTACCAAGCTCATTGGTAAATACAATTTTAATAAATTGGTTCAAAACATCCCACTTTACGGTACATTTATAAAACAAAGTCTAAATAAGTCTTTTCGGCCTACTGGCTGAGCATCATGACCCCTTTAGAAATTATCGAAGCACCCCAAACTATTCCGCGCTATCTCCTTACACCCATAAACTCGAACTAATTCTCTAAGCGAATCCTGACCCCGCGTACACCCAGCGCTACAGCACGTACGATCCTCCCCCCCTACTAACCTCCTCCGTTAAATGCATTTTCGATGAGAATAAATCGCGACTGCACGAAAGTACTTTTCGATCGAATGATTTTCCATCGCTCCACGCGCACCCAATATCCAATTTATATCGATATTCCCGCGACGCTCCAAGAGAGACAAATGCGTCCCCGCAGCGGCGTCACACACGTATACTCGCAAAATGAATTCGGGGGTGTAGAGCTTCGCGCGCGCGCCTTATCTGAGCGTCAAGACGCGCGGTTAAATCGTCGTTTCGGGCGATATATTAGTGGCTGCATTATCGTGCGCTCTCTGCGCGTTGCGTTGCTCTGTATATGTGTGTATGTAGGCGAGCAGGAGAACGGAACGCCTCGGCACACGCCGATCGAAAATCGATAGATGCGTCGAACGGGAAGGAGTGTGTATATAAGCTTCGAGTGCTGCTATATCTGTAGAGTGTGTGTGTGTGTGTTTGTATATTTGCGTTCTTGAGACTTTGGCTGACGTGGAGTGCACTGGATTAAGGATACATCGACAGTTGTACAGTCTGAATGGAATATGAACCATCTTGTATACGTGGAAATGTGTATAAATACTGTTGAGATGCAGTTGTAGGGTACATATATATATCACCAATAAAAGAAATAAAAGCTAAAGTTAGCAAAAAAAAAGAGATGAACGGCCGAAATTAAGTGTATTTGTTTATTAAAAAAGTTTAAAACAGTCAAATATTTAACATTGTTTGTTTTATATGTTTTACGAATTTTTCTAATTGTCCAAAATAGTCTTCTGGTCAAATAAATTACAATTTACGATAATAGTTTTGGAGCATGCGTACTATATTAATTAAAATCGAGCGTTAATTAGATAGCTTAGCATATAAACAATGTTTAGGTTATTTTTACTGAATTCTAAATGGGAAATTGTATTGTATTTGAATATAGACCTCTATCTCACTCGTTTGTGCGGGCTCGATATTTTTTTTCCATTTTTATCGATGTCTGTGTCTAGAGAGGAAAAGTCAATATATATGATAATATATGCAATGATGAATTATATTCTATCAAAAAATGTGATTCAACGCAATTGTTGATTTTGGCGCCGACTTCAAATAGATGAATTTTCAATTCAATTGATGAAATTGTTGACTTTCTATTTAATGAAGATAATAAACACGTTATCGTAAGCTTATTATTTTCTTAATTTCTTTATTACAGTAAGTTGATAAGCTATGGTGGAGCTGTATCACCTGGTATATGCTATGGCGGTTATGTATCATGACGGTTCTAGATCACCACGATATATGCTATGGTTGTTCTAGATCACTGTGGTCTATGCTACGGTGGTTCTGGCTCTCTGCATTTCTAAATCATGCCCCTTCTAGATCACGGCAATTCTATATCACTGCGATGCTAAATCCCGACAGCCAACTGTCGATAATCGACTGCCGACAGCCGATAGTACGCAACTTCGAGGTTTGTGTGGAATTTGCTTATCTTCTGCAAAATATATATTTTTTTTAATGGTATGAGCTTCTCCTCATCCTTACCTGTGAGGTTTTCCTGTTGTTGTACATTTCTTTAAATAAAGAATTATACAAAAACCATTAACCCCTCCATCGTCCTTATTTTATACAAAAATGTATTAATCTATAGTTAATCAGACAGGATTTCTTCCCATTCCATGACAGAGTTGGTGAGATAGAAGTCCCTCATTAGCTTGACGTTGTGAAAAGCACATGTAGTTTTGTATGCTCCATTGTGATGTGTGCACACTGTTACTATCTTTGGATTGTCCAATGGTGGGTTGGGTAACCCCATTCGGTGATATCGAAAACTTTAAAGTTGAAACGTTCCAACCATTTCTTGTTTGTGTCACAATTCAGAAATATTCTGTAGGCATCCATTTAGACCGTCTCGAAGTATACTTTCAATCGCAATGGAGTGCATTGCATACCACTTGACGACGAGGAGTGGGTAATACTCCAGATGGATGTTTGGCCACTCGAAGGCTTCGATTTTTGGCCATCAACACTACCACTGACACCGAAACTGCCACCGACACCACCGCCGATCGATGTATCCATGGAGGAAACGGAAGACCTGCAGCCGCTTATGCTGTATAATCCGTTCCTCCAAAACTACGTCGCGGCTGTGAGACCGATACTCATCGACCAGCCGGTGCAGTTCTAGGAGGCAAAGGTGGTTGAGAGGACAGAGCCGGTTGAGGTGTCGATGCCGGTAGAGAAGGCAAAGCAACCCGAAGTGGTTGATCTCACCACCTCACCATTGTGCATCGACATCTCGTCCGCGGAGTCGTCGCCGGAGATCGTCTGCGTCGCTTCAGCGTCGACAGTGGCAGCGACGCAGACAACGAAGACGAGTCCCCACCGCTCCGAATCATCCATAGAAGACTGGAATACGATGATTAACAGGCCCTTTTTAAGGCCACCGAAACCAATCGGTCCTGTTTAGGACCAGCAAACCAATCGGCCCTTTTCAGGGCCACCAAATATTTTAACATTGTAAACTTTATAAATTTTTCCAATAAAAATTATTTATTAATTTATTTATTAGTACTGGGGTGAAAAATAAAAATGACAAGTCTATTGCTTATTAATATGTCGATATATATAATTTAAATATATATATATATATATATATATATATATATATATATATATATATATATATATATATATATATATATATATATATATATTCAATTTAATATATATATTTAAATTTAGTTATTTAAACCTATGCATGAAAAAGTAAAACAAGTTTTTAAAAATAGAAAATTTTACACACATCTATTAAACAAAATTTATTTTAAAAAATTCAAGAAAATTTTTCAATTATAAATAAACCTATGCCAAAGTATAGCACTTAAAAAACAACTTAAAAAGTTTTTTATATCAAGTTTCATTTCCTTCAATTGACAATAATACATTTTGCAACAATATAATTATGGATTACATTTTATTTATGAATATTATTAATGCATACTACTTTTAAAAATAAAGTTTTTTCGTAATTTTGTTCGAGTTTATGAACAACGAATTTATTAATTTATTACAAAAATATTATAAAATTGAAAAAACGGTATAATAATAACAAAAATCATAACAATAATAATAACAAAAGTAAAGGTGTGATTTTCTTTAGGTAATAATTTAAGAATACATTTTACTTCAATATTCACGCATTTTATCATTTAATACAAAAAGTTGCATGAATGTAAGACATAGTGATCTTCTAAATTTGTAAAGAATTTTCTGATGAAAATAAACCATAATATTCGCATACAAAATTATTCGTACTAAAACCCGAATATGCCAGGAAATGAAAATAAATATTTCATTGCGAATATGAATTTATGAATTTAAGAAAATAGTGGCAACATAGCTCACATGACTAGTGTAACGCCATCTGTATACTAAATTAATTAAAAATATTTTAAAAATATATTCTAAAACTTAATTTTGAAATTTTTTATTTTCTGAATTATTTCGACTTTCATTTCCTAATTTTTAAATATACAAATCTAAAGATTTTTTTATGATAACATGACCGATGTAAAATACTATTTTCAGTAGGATAATTTCAATATCTTAGAAGCTTATTATATTACATATACATTATTCTGAATATTAAAAATCTTAGTTTTTATTTCGACAATTTACCATAATAAAAATAAATTATTCTTATATTTAGTACTATCTTTTAGACGAAAACGTATTATAGCATTTTATAATCTAATTGCGCGTTTTCTGATTTTATATTATTAATTAACTTATTAATTATTGATATTTTAGCTAAATGGATCTTATATCTTAATTTCTTCTTTAATATTTAGTTATGATTACTTAATATTCTATATTTGTAACAGTTTGGCATAATTGACTTTATGCCCATCTGAATGAAAATGGCCATTTTTTTCCAGAAAAGCAAGACTAAAATTACACTTTTGCCTGCCAAAATGATTAGTAAAGTAACTATTTTCCCGAAAATGCGGGAAAAAAGTGACTTCACTACAAACTAGTCCGCATTCCATTATTTCATCAAGGTCTACCAATAACCTTCATTTTCGATTGTCTTTTAACAATATTGTCTTTTAACAGTCCATTAGTCCCGCTTTCCAAGTCAAAAAGTGGCCACAGTTGAGATGGATATAAAGTACTATATGTACTTTTTGCCCTTGTTACATAATGTACGATTATGCATTCTATTATTTAAAAATCGAAAAATTAATTTTATACAAAAAAGCTCATCTAATTATGTAGCATTCTAACGGAATACCTCCTCCCCCCCCCCTCCCTTGTATCGAAGACAATCTATCAGTTCTGAGAGAATGCGTTGAAATTTATAGCTCAGGATGATCATTCCATCTGCAACAGTAAAGCCTCTTTAAAACATTTAATTACTTTAATTTGGTTAACATTTAATTTGTTTTCTTTCAATTTTCTTAAAGGTCTTAAATATATTTCTGTTTAGGATATTCATGTTTACGCTCCCACTGATTTTATACCAGAACTCGGCATCATCTCCTCCCACTATTCTAATAATGCATCGTCGACACTCAAAGATCTTTTATATGTGGCAATACAGCCTGCCATAAGTATCCGAGACATGAGTAAGCAAGTGGGCTTCGTTCCACTAGCATTGCACAACCACATTACCGTACTCAAGTATTATAAACGTATTGTTTAATCATGGTTTAAGGTATACAAATATTCGGTAGAACATCCACTTATTTTAGTATGAATTTTGGGCATGCTCTTCAAATGCCGTTTGCAAGTGGAAACATTTACTATACAAAAATAATTCAATTCTATGTTCACATTATTTTGATTTGGCTATAAATTAATCTAAGAATCATTTTGTCTCCTTCCATGGGCTCTGGTCGTTCTCTTGATATATTTTTTCGTCGTCTAATGACTTTTGACAGTGTGGTAAGTCATCTCCGGAACCTTTTAATTTCAATCGCACGTATTCAATTTTTTCCTTCATATTCTTGTTAGCAGGGTTGAGTGACTTTTTTATTTTTCTAAGTAATTAGTTAATTTAACTAGATGTGATTAAGGGGAATCCCTACCATTTTTTGACCAAAAATCGATTTTTTTTATTTCTTTTTCTAGTCTTCAAACCTTTCTAACACAGAAATGCATTGTATTTTTGATTTTCATAAAATTTTCAGTTTGAAAATGACATTTCAACGTACGAATATACATTAAGGAGGTTCGAACGACAAAAAAAATGAAGGCAAAGGCCCAAAAAAATTTGTATTTATTAACTAAAATGGTGACTAGGCATTACTAAAATTTTAAGTCACTTAGGAAGCTCGTTAAAGAGTACAAATGTTTTGAAATTTATTTATTCGGTTAATATGAACATATGTATTCTCTGTTAACTACCATATCTTTTCGAAAAAATGCTTACACTACTTGAAATTTTTACAGCGTCTTTAGATAACAATTCTTTATATTGCAAAAAATTGTCGATTTTTCACGAAAATTTTTTGTTTTGCGCACATAAATATGTTTGTTTCGTCTATATAGTACCATATCTTTACGTAAATCTTACTAAATTATTTTAAATTTTTACAGTGAGTTTAAAAAACATTTCTTTACAAAGGAATAAACTTTTAAAATGTTCTCTCTATTTTTACAAAAATTGTTTTTTTTCTCTTAATAATAAGTAAAAAAATTATTTTTTTTTATAAATATGTTTACAGTACTGCATATAGCAAAACAGCATGATTATATTAAAGATTAGACATTAATCAGCTACGTATTTACTAAAATATTATATTTATCACATCATGCCGCTCAAACCTCCTTAAGGCGAATGTCCTTTTTTTTTTAATAAAAATACCTTTTCTGCAGTGCTTTTTCCGCAAATGCGGGAAAAAAATTGATTTGTGGGAAAAACGTGGGTTTGTGTTTCCCTGGTGATCACCCATCCAAGTACTACCCGCGCCTAACGCTGCTTAACGGCATCGATCGTCCGGAGTGTGTATATGTATATATAGGCGATTTTTTGTGTTATCGAAGTCAAGTAATTTTTCTTCTCTAAATCGATTTTAATGAGTCACTTGTAAAAACCTTACGCCACTATTAAGTTATTGTCAAAACGTTTTTTGAAGACTCTAACAATTTGTATTATCTTACTTGGTTAAAAATTGATAGATCAGAGGGGCAGGACAAAACAAATAACTCAAGCTCCAGATGACCAATGTAAAAGCATTTAAGAGGTGGAATTATGAAAGTGAAAAGTTCTTTCTGTAGAATCTCTCATATCTCGACATATTAAAAAGGAATAGATTTGTCATTTTTACTTTTCACCTTAGTATTAAATAGACTAAATAATTTCATACTGAATGAAATGAATTGGCAGCGGTTATTTCTCAGTGTAATACCCGTAATAAGAGAGCTCAAGTTGGCTCGTAACGTTTTCGAACCAGACTGTACTCAAGAAGAGAGTTAGAGAGAGACGGGGTCACAGCCTACACTACCCCAGCGCTCACTAATACGCGCACCGCGTGTGAGAGGACGGCGTTAATTGATCAAATTACAGAGCGCGGGTAGTATCGGGCCGGAGGGGGTGCGAGAGCTGAATTGAAATTGCAGGGGGCGATTAGGCCGAAATTTTGCGTAGGGTAGAAGGGTATGGAGCGAGAAGGAAGAGAGGGGGGGGGGGGAGCTACGGGTTGTTTCGTAAATGACGAGTACAGGGAGGGATGTCGGTCCTATAACTATACGACGTCGCGTTGCCGCGAAAACGCGCGGGAAATTCGATGTTTCGCGCGCGGGAGGCAGGCACTTCATGCGGCGGATGATGGCGAGAGAAGCGTGCATACATGCATATACAGCAGCTGCGAGAGAAGAGAGAGAGATAGAGAGAGAGAGAGAGAGAGAGAGAGAGAGAGAGAGAGAGAGAGAGAGAGAGAGAGAGAGAGAGAGAGAGGGAGAGAGAGAGAGAGAGAGAGAGAGAGAGAGAGAGAGAGAACCGGTCAAGTGTTCATTGCTAGTTCATTCGCGCGAATTCCGCTTTTAATTAGCGACTACGCCAATGATTGATCGACAGTATCGCTGATTGCCAGTCAAGCCTCATGCGTGGCGCGCGCGCCCGTTGATTTGCGGCTGAATTTATCTCGTATTCCGTCGGCGTACACTGTGCGCTATAGCGAAATGGCAAGTGTCTGTGATTATATGTAAACTCGCGTGGTCTTCTGTGTGCGCGCGCGCGTGGGAATATTTTGACTGCGGCGCTGGACTGGATGGTGTAGTAGCGGGACGTTAAAAAGTTTGCGGATTTCGATGGCGCGACGAGTGCAGTGTGGCGAGTTGTGGGCATGTGTGGAGCACTGTGTGTGGATGGAGAGAATGAAGCGCTGTGTAAGCTGTGCGGTTTGAGGGCCATTTGTAACGTGAAAGGTTTTTAAAATATTGCATTTGTCATATTTGGTAAAATTGTTGACAAATCATGAAAGTCCTCAACATCGCCATTAATGAAAAATATTTTTTTATAATATTTACACAGTAGGTAAGTTATACCGGTTCTGGAACTGGACGGTTCTGGAATAGATATTCCAAAACTGTCATGTGGTTTCTGGCTCACGATCAGAGGGTGCTGTAAGAAAAATAGTGGTAAATACAAATTTCTCACATAAGAGCGAGCAATTCATATTTTGACTTACCGTCCGATAACAGCAGTAGCCAGGTGAAATTATAAGAAGCTGATGGAAAGTTTTTGAATCAATAAGTACATCAGTATATGTAACCAGCATTATGTCATTCGTTGGCGATAAAATTAATCTCGACATTATGAATCGACTCAATCATTCAATCCATATTTCGGATCTCTTATTCTTCTTCAATTCTCATACGAATCATCCATATAGGATTACCCTTGGAAAAAATAACCAAATTTTAATTGTAATTTTGGTGAACTAACAATCAGATTATTACTATTATAAGAGAATGGAATAATTCCATCTGTATTACTATCAGTGTCATATAGAGAATTATTCGCCAGACATTTTTTCATCCTCCTCTTCACTAGTCGTATCGGAAGTATCACAACTTTTATTAAAATTCTAAACTGTAGCTTTTGAAGTCCCATGATTATTATCGACTTGCTTGACTTTAAATCTAGCATCTTATAATTGGATCCATAATGCTGAACTCTATTCCAATTTTCATACAGTTTTTTACTGATTAGATTTTCTAGATACCAACTCGACCTGTGGACTGTTAATTTGTACAGACTCAATAGAAGAGGCATGATATATGGACTACAACTGACGAGTTCAATACCTTTTTTTAGCAGCACCACTTTAATATCGTTGGGATTTATAAAACTTACATTTCCAGGTGGATTTGAGCTAAAGCAATCGGAGCTCGGAGATTCTCGTAAATGATTGGTTTAGACGAGGTCACGTGATCAACATGCTCATCCGATGCCAGATCCGGAGTTACGCCCCCGTCTCAGATCCCAATAGAGAGCCAAAGTAGAAAAAAAAAACTCCGACACGAATGTGCGGTCTGCTTTATATCCTGCCGCAGTAGTGTCCCTACTGCTGCTTATTAATTCGCAGAAAAATCTCCTCTCAATGCGATAAGCTTCGTGAATTCGCGCCTCGCGACCAGCCTCCAAACCTTTTGCGGCTTCGTCTCGCAGCCTCACGGCCACGGATCGAATTTGTCTCACCGTGAACGTATTTCGGAAAAACGTTGATTTTCTGACGGCTTAGAATCACGGCCTCGGGATTTCCCGAGTATGTATGGCTTCTAGGCCACGGGAATACACATACACTAAGAAACTCGACCCAAAAGGCTTGGAGAGGATTACAAATTTTCATAATATTTATATGGTTCTATCTATGCAATACTAGATATTTCGCGTCTTTTTTCTACTTGGGCTTTCTTTTACAATCTACTGATTTACTTCGTATTTTCTATACATTATATACGTATAATAAACGCAGATATTAAATATTTAATTATTAATTTCAAGCACAATCATATTTTTACTTATTAGACTGAATATTATTACTAAACAACATTATTATTATTATGAAAATATTATATCAATATTATAATTAAAGATGTTCATTCCTATATTGATATTAAGTGATAAACAGATACGTAATATTTCGCTTTTACTAGTTTTTTGACTTACGTAAAATACGTAAATTAGTTTCGTTACATTTTATTATAAAGTTACAATTCTAAGAACATTACAAATATATCACAAAAAATTTTAATTTACCGTCTTTGTTGATTGATAATACTACAAGTCGGTAAGGTAGATTATTTGCTTACCGTTGCGTTTCTTGTACATAAAAAAAATGTTTGAAGTTATGACGATTCTTCTTATGTAAACTCGAACACGTGTGCATATAGGGGAGACCAGGGCATGACCGACACCCTAACTTTACTACGATTTTCAAATATGAATTTTTATGATTTCGGCAGAATAAAAAAAATAAATATGTAAAAAAACTACGTAAAAAACGAATGCCACATAGTTAAATTATAATATGTAATTTTATATATTTAAAAACTTAAAAAACTTGCAAGCGTAAAAAATGAGGGTTTGCCCCAGACCCGGGGTAAGTCCGTCATAATACCGGGGTACAAAAGGCATACCCAAATACATGTAAAATGCAACTAGAAATATTGCCAATTTTAACACTTATGTTTTAAAATAAATTTTATAATAGGAGATCAAATAAATAACAAAAAATGTATGGAAAATTTATTTTATTGAAAATTTTCAATCTGATATTCATAATATATTTTTCCTGCAACTACATAAAAATTAAAATTACATTTTTATAATAAACTTAAGATCACATTTTTATAATAAAGTTAAAGGTCACATTATTTTATAATAGAATTATAAAGTTTATTGTAAAATATTACTTAAATTTTAACTAAAAATAAATAAATAAATACGACTCGCACGACCTGTACGGAATAGTTTTAGAGATAATTTTAGGTTAAGAAAATCAGCTGTTTCATTTTGATTTATTCCGCCGTACCGTTTCATGCGACGTTCATTAGCCCAGTTGTCAATGACGGTCACACCCCGAGTCAATACCTGTTTTATATTTAATATAATTTATAAAATATTCATCGTAGAGAATTGATTAAAAAAGAAATTGAAAGTACGTGAATTAAATTTTTAAATGCGTCCAATTACATATATTTTAAGTAATTTGTATCAGTCTGATCTTCGATAGAAATTCGTTAGCTCTACACAGTTTTGAGCTCCGAAATTCAACTAATTTTTATTAATTCAATTTTGAAATTTTTAACAAAAAAATGGCTAAAGGGAAAAAATATACACTTATTTAATTATTATAAAAAATTATCGAGTCGAAACATTCATTTATTAAAGTTGAAAGAGGGGTGACGGTTTTTTCGCTGAGACGCTCATACCTCGGTCTCCCCTATCCACGTTCACGCCTAGAGGAAGGCATAGATCCCATCCCATGGCTTATTGAATTAGGACTCAGACTTCCACGCTGATGTCCGGGGTTCGAATCTCGGTCAATATCTCTGACTTTTTTCCATAAGAAAATTTGTCAAGTGCTTTCATTGTGGGTCTCCTTTGAAAGAAACTATAGACAGGAACTCTATGAAGAGGTTATGATAAGCGGACAATCTCGTACGTGAATCGATCGATGTTCGCAGCTATGGCCATGATGTATAAGTGCAATGGCAACAGCGACAGCGATCATGAAGCGCTCCTTGCTGGTACGAGTCATCTCGTAAATAAGTATGTCTATTGCAACGTCAAGTAATGCTTGGTTCACGTTTAATCTTTGGTATAGCAAGATAACAGTTACGTTGAGAGCTGGTCTCGGAACTTCCCGTTCAAATCGTTTAATAAACGCTTCTTGCATATCAAAGCACTCGATCCCGTCTTCAAGAAGACGATAACGATTATTCTCCTTAAGGGGATGTCGAAGCTGAGGCGGAGTCGGTTTTGGCCGATCTAAGCATGACTTTGATGTGAATTTTTGACTGGTTATAATTTAAATAAAAACTGAAAGTAGAGCCGCCTAGATATAAATTATATCAATATTATTGTACAAAGAGAAGGCATTCTGTTGCGTTGTTTTTACAAACAATTGGAAATACAAAATATTTTTAGGTTATGTTACACTGAAATATACCTTTAGTATTTCCAATTATTTACAAAAATGATGCAGCAGAATGAATTTGCCTTGCACAGTAACGTTGATATCATTCATATCTACACGGCTCTGCTTGCAGTTTTTCTTTGCATTTTATATTTAAAAAGTTAGTAGTAAAAGAAAAAACGGGTTTTTCGCTTCGACATCCCCGCATTGCGCTTAGAAAATTGTCGCAATTGCCAAAATTCTTCTCACCCTTGCGGAGGATAAACCATCTCTTCTCCGAGAATGGGATCAATGGAAGCGTAATCTTTCCGGTTGTTCTCGGCATGGCTGCTTAAACACGAATGATTCCCGTTTATAAGCGGCGTTCGCATGGAGCGACACGTGGAGCGGGGAATCTTTACCCATTTCTCGTCGTAGTTTCGCACACCAATTGAAAGGAGATTACGTCTACCTTAGGAATTTATGTATATTTTTTACATATCTAACGCATAAAATAAGAAAAAAAACTTTTTTTGTTTATTGAAAATTTTAAATATTTAAAATTTTCAAAAATAAGCATTAAGTTTCGACCATTTACTTCAAAATCTAATCAGTTCTATATTGGGTCATATAAGATGTACCTGCAAAACTTCCGCTCGAAATACCGTAGTCTTCAAAAGTTATGGTGACCACAAAATTTAACCACATGTGTATACACGCACACGCACACACACACATACATACATACTTTATTGTGGTTTATTGCATGCTCAAACCCTCAGAAATCCAAATTTACTTAACATTTTGCCTTGACTCCAAAATTTTAAGGGGTGGCCATTTTATCCTCGTCAGTCTGTATACTAGGCAAATTATGATCTTATAAGGTTAATTTTGTTATTTTATGTGTTTGAATTGTAGATAATAGTATTTTTTATTAATTCGTTCGTTTCTATTCTCAAAGCGATATTTCTTTTATAATACTCAAATGAAAATTTTACGCATAATAGTACATTTCGATACTAGTGCGATTAAAATGATTCGTTCACGAGTGCGAGTTTATCGCCCGACCGAAGCGAGGGTGACAATCACACTCGTGTGAAAATCATTTTTATCACGTGTATCGAATATTATTTTTGACACTCCATGCGATAATTGCCACTTTTGCGTACGCTTGTGTTAGCAAGCGTGCGTAAAAATGGCACTTATCGCACGGAGTGTCAAAAATTTATATTTCTTAATACTTTACAAGGAGAGATCACACATGACCGAAATTCTGCAAGTTTTTACTTACGCTAGAAAAATGAGCTAAAATGAAAATAAAATACACGGAAAAAGCTTCAATTAGCCGACTACGACAGAAAGGAGGGAATCGATGTGTTTTAAGTTTGCTTAAGGGGTAACGCTACTATGGCTGTCTCAATAATGAGCGTTTTTACGTAATTTTTTGTGAGGAAGCGAGAAAGTTTACAGGAAATTTATTAATAAGGGGTTGTAATACTTGTTTTAGGTTGTAAAAAAAATTTTTATTTACACTTTAATTCAAAATATCGGCTGTACTGTGGAAAGTCAGAATTTTTTTCGAGATAGCTTCACTTCGAGGCACTAAACTTAAACAATTTTTAACCTGGAACACAAAATCAAAGTTTTTCTGAAACTTAACATAAAAATACATAAAATGACATAGGACTTTTTTAAAATATTAATTTGTGACAAAATGACACTGTTTTGAAAGAAATTTGAGTATTTGACCAAAAATTCAGTGGTAAATTGCTTATAAAAAAAAATAAACGTGATATAAAAAATCTCCTACGTCATCTTATTAAAAATATTGTTACGAAGTTACAGTTAAAATTTCAAGTTAATCGGATTAAAAATGAGGACGAAACCATTCCCGAGGTTTTGAAAAATGTTGATTCGAGGAAAACGCATTTGAAGTTTCGAAAGCCGAGCGGAGACGCTGCACCAGGTCTCGGCGTCTTGACTTTAAGGGCACTTAGCATCAATTTTTAGACTTGGGACCAGGTGTATATCAATTCTAGGAACCCTAAGTATCATTAAAGCAAAAAAAACTCAATTTTTTGAAAAGCCAGAGTGACGTTATCCCTTAATTAAGAATCGAAGATGGTGACGAAAAATGCATGAATAATCACCGAAATTAAAGTAGTTGAAAATTTTCTATCTTTTATGCATTTTCCGTTACCATCTTGATTGTTCATTAACTAAGCTTAAATTACAGCTCTATTGTCTTCTTTACTTTTATTTTGATTTACTACTTTTATCGGAACTCTACTTAGCGAAAAAACTCACACAGTTATGATTGGAAGTAGAGGTGGTATTTCTTTTTAAAGTAACATATATTTAGGGTAAAATAGGTCATATTATCATATGACGTAAAACTATCCGGGAGCTGAGCTGCGTTTTCGAGTACAAAAGAATATCTCGCAAAGCATCATCACAATCCATTTCCCGGAGGATGTAGACATTTTGCTTTTATGTCAAATATTTTACTTGTTATGTGAGTTGGATTGGTTGATTAAAATAAATGTAAGTTCATGTTTTTATGTCTATCTGTAATAACTAGAGAGAAGTTTGACTGATCTACCTCAAATTTTGTTCTATTTTTTACCATAATTCATATTGGTTAGCCTCCGCATAATATTCGAGTAACTATCAGTAGCCTTTATTTTTTAGTGAATCTTTTGGTTTTTGCTCATCCTTATCAAGATACGCACAGATTTTCCAACAACATTCATGATGAGAATAACTGGGAGTTGCAAGAATTATACCCGGTGCCGCATATATATGGGGAAATCTCCCAAACCTTTAACCTATATGACTCGAGGTTTTAATCAGTCGTTTCTTATATTTTAACTGTATTAAACTGTTTCACATAGGCTTATGTTATTGTTTAAAGCTTCAGCTTATTGTTTATTACATTTTTATGTTTACTTTCTATCATAAATTAATTAAATTTATCAATCAAATGTTTAAACTGTTACATTTCTCGTATGTAGTATTCCCGAGTTCAATTATAGTTTCTCTAATAGTGTTTGAAATTGACATGATAAAAATATAAAAAAAATTATTTCTTACTAAGAAATAATCAAAGAATAAGATAATATTTTAATTTTATTCATAAAAACGGAGTTAACGAAGAATATCTCAATAAATAGTAATTGAATTACCTTAAAATGTATTTAATATGGGTGAAATACATCAACAGTATTATGTTGTATTATAATCCCTTTTTGTTATTTTAGTAAACATAATGCCCAAAATTTAAATAACACCTAAGTGAGACGATTAAAAAACGAACAAAATAAATGTCGCATCCGCAACGCGCGTTTGTTTAAACATCATAACCTCTTATTGCAACTAGCAAAATTGAATAATACAAATACGAGAGGAAGTTTCTTTGAACTTTATAATCATGAAACCTGTTTTGAGTGAAGTAAAAGTGAGAAAGAAGGAAGAGTACTTAAAGCACAAACAAATTGAAGAGTTAAAAGAACGGGAAAAAAGGAGTGAACAGAGAAAGAAATCTAATGAAAAAAAAGTGTTTTCGTCGTCTAAGAGGTCAAATTAGTCAATTTAAACGTTTAAATTGTTAATTTCAATAAGCCAAATTTATAATTTAAATTTAATGAATGCATAAAAAGTTGAATTTGTATTAAAATAATATTACACTTCCTGTCTTTTTATTCTATAAACGAACTATAATAAAATTCCTCAATTAAAGCATACAATTTTTGTTGTCCCTTAAGGGAATGTAATTTAAGTTTTTTAATACTTTGCCCTCATTTAAATCCTCATCCTCCTCAAAGGATCTCTCGGAATCAGAAGTGAGTAGTCACGCATCCTTATCTTTCGTTGTACCTTCTACCGAACCATTGTCAATCACTTTAAGTGAATCATTAAGATCAACGTAATTTGTGACACAACATTAACGCAATACAATACAAATGTTTGATTTAAGTATAAAAAATAAAAATTAAAATAGCTGCACAAATATTTTAGAACTGTTTTCAAGAAAAAATATATACATGGGAATTCTAACTTGCCGTATTTGATAAATCATTTTAGATTCGGTAGGCACTTGTTTCGGGCTTGTTCATGGACAAATATTAATTGTTTATAGTATCGAGAAGTTGTATGAAAAAAACTAGAGCTGTGCTCCTAAGTTAAGTTGACCTATTTTTAACATTTGAAAGTTAAAAGTTCTGGAGATTTCCTCATATGCAAAAACAACAGCGAAATTTTTTTGCTCTTGCGCGTGCGTGCAATGATTTCACCCAGGCGTCGCCGGTAGCGGCTCTGTTTCGCTTGTTTATTTATATATACGAGTGTACACAGTATCGCGGCGTGAGTTTGCTTCTGCGAAATTCGTACAATAAAAGTTTTATCGCGCGAATGCAACGCAGGTGATTATTCATTCAGTTAAAGACTCATTCCGAAATTCCGCTTGTTAGAATGATGAAATATCGACGAATTTACTATCGTCCGCCGTGTCCGGTCCGTTTTTACACACAAAACGCGTATTTATATTGAATTCGCGTGACGCGTACGTACGCGCGGCGACGTTTTATTTTATTAAAGTTTGAATTATTCACAATAATGTGACGAACATGTGAATTATTTTATTTTTGTGTCATTTTATTGTAGCGATGAAATTTCATAATTCATTTCATTTTGTTAACTACTTCGGCCCGGGACATTGCGCAATCAATGTTATAGATTGTTGTATTCGATTTGTGCATAAATTTCACGTAAAAGTCGAACACAATTTATTCACAAAATAATGAATGTATATAGAATATTGAAACTCTTGCATTTGGTTTATCATAGGCATCAATTTCGTGTTTTATTTTTCCAGATGAATTACATCATAAATGCAAGTTTTTGTGTACATATAATTGATGGTAAACAACGCAATTCATTAGCAAATTCGAAAGGTTAACCATTTATTTATTTACATTGAATCTTGTTCATTTTAAAATACGCGATGAAGTATACACTGCATGAGTAACCATGTTTGTCGTGTATATGAACAAGCTAAGGTAAATAATAAATATTCAGTTATCATGGCTAGAAATACAGCTGACTTAAAAAATCTTTCCAAAGTTTCACTTTTTGCAATCGACTTTTACGATTGTCTCTTCAAACTTCGCTGTCTATGCGCTTCAAAGCAAACTCTATTGCCTCTTCGTCTCTGAAGTTAGAAAGCTGCAAAGGATTTCAAGTTACAAAGTAAAGATCGATGACTTAAAAATGCTGAGGACTTTCGAGAGTAAGAATTTCAAGAAAAATATCTAATTCAGGAACGATCTTCACAATATTATTATTTGTTTTCTCAAAGAGTGCGTTATTTAAAATATCATTAGTACACTAATAACTGTAAGCTTCATTTGCAAAATTGAATATTAAATAAAATAATATTTCATGAAATAAAACTAATTCTGTTCCAAGCAATAACAACCAGTATCATTAAAAGGTATTTAGGTATTGATTGGCAATATCACGAATTAATAAACACCAGGAATAATAAAACTACATGCAATATTCTTCAGCAAATGAATGCACCGAAATATCAAATTCTCTAATAGTTTTTAACGACGGTGCTACAGTTCAAGTGCAGCACAGCCCGTGTAGCTGTAGTCCGTTGTACCTAATACGTGACATATTTCATTGCAAAATCACAATACAAGCGAAAGGCAGCGAATCATCGCGCGCTTGAAATTGAAGGGCTTTTGTGGCAGACAGCTCGCGTTCGCTCGCTGCGAGCGAACGCGGCCTAAGGCTGCGTCACCGAACGCGCAACGCCTATCAGCAGCTGTTGAAACTTTCCTCGGTAACCTGTCTGTTAATGTTCATACGGGAATATTATGTACGGCACATGTAACGAAGGCGTCGTGCCTTGCAAATAACTTGATTAGATCGTACGTTGATAAGCGTGATATGTTAAATCCGATTAGTGAAAGCTGATAAAGCTACACGTGTGTATATGTATTTTTTTATAAATTTCATTTTTCGATAGGGTAAATTAACTAAGAAAATAACTTTTCGTTACAAAAAAGTGAAGAAAATGAAAAAGAATAAAACATAATAATATGTCATTCTAAGGATACAAACCATTCGTAAGAATGATCGTAAGAATGTCTTAATGTTTACCTTAATACATTTTTTTAAATCTAATTTTTTATATGAATATCATTGTGGTATTTATACAAAATCAGATTGAAAACGTAACGGTTGCAAGTTTGCTGATTAATTAATACCGATTAGTCATTTCCGAAAAACAAATTTTACTGAAACTTTTTATTTAAGTTTATTTTAGAGCCACTTTAAAAAATTTACATGAAGTACATATGCGATTTATATAGATATCTCTATTATTCAACCTATATTGAAAGTTTATATGATATACAGATATTCTGTTTATATAATGCTAAAGTAAAATAACAAGAAAGAGTAAACGTTCATTTTGATTAATACTTCGATATTTACCAATCCTATTCGAAGAGAGTAAAGTTAAAAGTTCTGAGTATTTGATCATATGTGGAATGTATAAAAAAATGCAGAATAACGATTCACAAATTTTGTCAATATATGCGGAATTCAAATTTATATATCCGTTATTTATTTAGATTATGGGTGTATGTAATTGTAGACAAATATTGCGTACGTTCATAAAGTAGCGATATTTCTTTATATATTTACGATCAATATTTAATTCATTATACATTGTTTCAATTTATTTTCCTTTTGACAACGATTTTGTGTCTTATCGACCGCTATATGAGCCGTAAATTAATTACTACATTGTATTTTAGCGATGAAGCGCTACGTCGTTTATTCACGTGAAAATGTCAGATTTTTTGCAGTCCACATATTGTGCAACAAAATAAATACATTTTCAGCTGCACGCAGCGTGCGCATCTGTATGTATATTTCGAAGCAAACGTTATAACGCCAGCGTGTATATAAATGCACGCTCGCGTAATGATACGTCGGCAAATATTATAGAGGGAAATATAGATCTCGCGCGCGTATGCGCTTTCGTTAGTTGGACAAATAAAGAGAAAAGAATGCAGAGGGACGAGCGATTGCATTTGAATGGCAAACGAGTTTGAAGTTTTTTTCCACCAGTCTGTCTGCGTGATGTATGCGAAATGTTTGTATTGCTTTAGGACTTTTTTATTACTCGCTCTGTACCTTTTTATGACACTGTACTATGGAGTAATGTTACGTGTTTCTTTTACTATAATATTGTACATGTATAATTTATTTTTTATTCAAGTCTTGGTTAGGATATATTTATTCTACTAGCTTTTAGACAAAATATTTATTAAATTTATAGCTGAATTGAAAAGTAAACTTATAAGCTCTACTATTTATGTATTACATGTTTTCTGAGTAAACTGAGATTTATGAAAGTCAATTTCGATTTTGTTATTGGCTCCCAAAGTCCTACGTTAGGTACGAAAATATATGATTATTCAGGAGAGCTATTTTAAGTTAAAATTTGATATGCATTTCAATGTAAAACATATATTTCTGTCCGTTTGAACATGAAAATAACTTTTATTGGTTTAGATAATATAAATTTAGGTTTGTAATATTCTTTGTTGAAAAACGTAATAAAGAAATTCGATTATTCAATAATTTAAACTAATTTAGTTCCCTTAAGTATAAAGTTAACATATTAATTTAGCCAAGGCGCCCCGATATCTCTTACAGGGAGGGGTCACGAACTTTGGGTCACGGATTGTAATGAAACTTTAGACATTTCGCTTCCTGACACCTTAAACTGAAGTCTAATACCCATAGATTTATCCAATGAACCTTTGTACAGTAGGGTATAGAATATTTCATTAACATTAATAGTATATGTATAATATACCTTTATTTTAGAATTCCGCACATGAGTAATACTAATGCTTTTTGACGCTCTCTTAGGTTCTAGGACCCATTAGATAACACTACCGGTATTGGGATTTCTTTATAAGTACCAGACAACGATCCCCAAAGTTTAATAAAAATTCGTGACCCAAATACCGTTGGCTCCTCTTGTTAGTGAACATTTATTTTAGGCAAGAAATTAAGCTTCGATTTAAACATTGGTTTAGCTCTATAATAAATAAAAGTTTATTAAAGCGAGAATATACTGACTAGTATGTGGGATAGTAGATTATATCAAAATATACCTACAAGCTTGTTTAACAGTGGATGAATGTAGAATGCAATAAATATTATATAATAATTTTGTATGTGCAAATTTAAAAAAATAAGCAGACAAATAAAAATCAAAATAAAATGAAAATCGAAAAAAAAAATCTCCCCAGCGAGGAATCGAACCTCGGTATCCGATTTACAAATCGAAAGTTGGGTGTACTTACCACTATACTACCAGGGACTTGTCAGATTGTGCAAAAATGATAATTATCTGCAATCTGTCACTCCATGAGTCATCGCAGGTAAGGGCACCGTTACTGATATTATAATTCAATATCGGTATTATCGCCTCCAAAGATAATAAAACTAGCACTTACGATTTCATTGCAAGTTTTATAATACATGCAGAGTAAACAAAGGCAGACGCGGCGGGGTCAAGAAAATGGCGAGGGGAGCGAGCACAATCTTGGAGAAATCGAAATTGCAGGTTTTCGGGCGAAAACGTCCCGCGAACGTGACGAGGATCCGAAAAGGCACGCCGCGGCAGCTTACTTGGTCCAGTCATACCCTCCCCTTACTCTCTCTCTCTCTCTCTCTCGCCAAGATAAATAGGATATTCTGGAATAAATGCTTAGCTACGTGCTTTTGAAATAGTTATATCGAGTGCCAGAACTGACTCTCTCTCTCTCTCTCACATACACTCTCTCGCTCGCTTTCAGTTTTTGCCTTGACTGAAGAACTATGTCGCAATACGTTTAGAGAAGAGTGGGGCGCAATAGGTAGGATATTTTTAAAAGTTTACTGATATTTGAGATACGTTGTAATAAATGTACGACGGTAGTTCAATAAGTCTTTAGAATAAAGTATAAAAACAATTTTTTTTGGGTAATTTATTTTTTATTTTTCAACATAATCTCCTTGGAGCTTTATACACTTGGTCAATCGCTTTTTAAGTTTTTTTAATCCTTCAGAAAAGTGCGTTTTCGGAAGTTCCTCAAAATAAGCACTTACAAAGGCAATGACGTCTTCGTTGTCCGTAAATCTCTGTCCACCGAGCCATTTTTTCAAGTTTGGAAATAAGAAAAAGTCACTGGGGGCTAAATCTGGTGAATACGGTGGGTGTTCGACCAATTCGAATTTTAGTTCTTCAATTTTAGCCATTGAAACGAAGCATGTGTGAACTCGGGCGTTGTCGTGATGAAAGAGAATTTTTTTTCTCGCCAAATGTGGTCGTTTTTTTTTAATTTCTTCTTTCAGCTGCTCTAATAATGATGCATAATACTCACCAGTAATTGTTTTACCCTTTTCCAAGTAGTCAATAAGTATAATTCCACGTGCATCCCAAAAAACTGTAGCCATAACCTTACCAGCTGACTTTACGGTCTTTGCCTTCTTTGGAGCTGGTTCGCCTGTGGAAATCCACTGTTTGGATTGTTCCTTTGTCTCAGGAGTGTAGTGGTGTATCCATGTTTCATCCACAGTCACAAATCGACGAAAAAATTCCTCAGGATTCCGACTTATGCGCGCCAAAAGAGCCTCAGAGGCGACCACTCTATTGCGTTTATTCTCAGCTGAGAGCAAACGCGGCACCCATCTTGCCGATAGCTTTTTCATGCCTAATTTTTCATGTAGAATTGAAACAACTGCACCTATAGATATCCTTGTGGCCTCAGCTAACTCACGCACTTTTAATCTTCTATCCTTCAACACCATATCGTGGATTTTATTGATGATTTCGGGAGTAGTTGCTTCTACGGGCCTTCCTGAACGTGGTTCGTCACTTATTGATGTACGACCACGCTTAAATTCATTTACCCAGTTATAAACCGTTGCTAAGGCAGGGGCAGATGTGCCATGAACTGAGTCCAATTCATTTTTTATCTCATATGGAGTTAAACCCTTTAAATGAAAATGTTTAATTACCGCTCTGAACTCGTTTTTTTCCATTTTTCTTATCAAGCAATTTTTTTTTTCAATTGGTTATAAAAACACGTAAACTCAGAAGATGTGGACTGTGACTGCACCATATATCTAGCCGGGAGTGGTGCTGACTGAAAACAGATGATTTGGAGCGATTCGCGCGCCATCTGTTGGTCATTCTAAAGACTTATTGAACTACCCTCGTAGTAAATATGCAAATAGTGTATACCACTATATTTCTGAATAAATTGTTGAGTTCTTATATTATTATTTGTATCATTTAAACACAGTATTGCATCTTTAAAAAATTCCATTACTTTCTTAAAGCATCATAATAAAGCACTTTACATAAAATCTTTTGCACAAAAAATTTCTAGAAATATGTGAGAATACTATTTTTCTATATTACTTTGTCGATTTGTGGTACATGCCTGGAAGATATTTGGACGCATTATACTTGTTGTATGATACTTATTATATTAATTCTTAATTCTCTTATTGCTTAAGTAACTATTCAGTCTTATTATTAAGATTACTCATTTGTATGCTCGTTAGTTATTTTTGTGATAAATACATAATTTTATTAGATAAAGTAATTTTTAAAATGTGTTCAAAGTTTTCTATAATAAAATATGTTTTGTAAAGTAAATTTACACTTTTTTAGATTTACAAACTGTTGTGACGGAAATACGTGACGTTGTAGCGGAATTACATTCGACAAAATGATAAAATCAATAATAAAAAGTTATCGAGGGATATAGTATTTTACAATAAAGAAGAAAGTTCATATGCGTGTGCCACCATTACTGAGTCGGTGTAAGATTAAGTCACGTTTGCACATTCGAGCCTTGGTCGGCAGTTTCACAGCGTCGATGGGTGTAGCACACTTCTCGTTTCTTCCATTTTACGTTATTTTCCAGTCTTGATTATCCTCTGCCGTATATTTTTTTCAAATATTATTTTTTTTTCATATTCTCCTTTTCTCTTGTGAATATTTTGCTAAATTTGTAATCAATTTTTTACCGTTAATTTAGATTCTATCTTACAAAATCAGTCTGTAAAGTGCCTATTTTGTTATAGTATAATATATATTATGCAGGTATCTTGTATTACCCTATCTGAAGTATGCCCATGAAGAATAGCATACATTATAACTAATGTATAAAATGTTGAGTGTGGACGTGAGCAACCAACAAATATGAATTCGAATGAGAGAATATTGTACAATACTAAAATTTCTATGAACATGTCCAAAAAATGCGCACTTCATTACAGAGGAGCCAATCTTTAGATATAATCTTTATCGCTTAGGCCTCTCATTTTTTCGTTGTTACATACATAGCAACTTATTTAATCGAAGAAAATATAGGGAGTGATTTGTTATCATGAAAGTAATCAATGAGGATTATACAATATAATTTATTAAAGAAAAATATGCTCTAAGTATGATTTTGCGAAGCAGATCTAATAAATTACTATCTACCGTTCATACTTTTATATTAATCAATTTTTAATAACTAGTATGGGAACTTGTTAGTTTGAGTGTTCTTTATAAGTATCTTTAAAAATGATTTAAAAACGAAAATTTTTCTCCAAATCTTTAAGAAGAAAAACTGTAGAATCATATGTATTGCTTTCCTCCACAAGTATTGATTTTTGCTATACTATGACTATTCGCATTTTCTTTTCAAATAAACTTCCTCTTTAAAGCTGTAACATATACTGACATATTTGTGATACATCTCCCAGAAGTACTTATGCAGACCAAATCCGTTTCTGACCGAGTAACATCTTTTATGAGGTTCCAAACATGCGTGGCCTTAAAGCTTCCGAGCCATAAAGTTAAATGAATTATTTAATTTTCAACTTTTTAACAAAAAATAAACTTTTATAACGCACACGATAAAAACTAATCTTTGTAATTGTAAAGATGAATTTGTTGTTCCAGGGGAATTTCTTAGATGAATAAAAAATCGAACGATCTCTAGGAACTAACCCACTAATTTATTTCACATTAGCGACGTTTCGGGAGTTTTTTGTTACGCCCCTCTTCAGGCTAATAAAACAAATTACGGTATCATGATCAACATCTCTTATCAAAATCAGCAAAACCAATAAAAAGGCATAGCATGTAATTTGTTTTATTAGCCTGAAGAGGGGAGTAACAAAAAAAACTCCCGAAACGTCGCTAGTGTGAAATAAATTAGTGGGTTAGTTCCTAGAGATCGTTCGATTTTTTATTCATCTAAAAAACTAATCTTCCCTTAAATGACCAGGTACAAGCCAGCATCCACTTGTTCCGTCATTGATACATCAATGCATTGCCATCCATCTTTGCAACTCAACTCCGCAAGCGCTAATTTTCCAAGCGATCTCGACGATACCTCCCTACTCAGCGCAAATAACCCGCACCTTTCTCATTTGCCTCGGCGTTTCCGCAACACTTGCGTCCCGTTTCAGGGCCGTAAACGCAGCGCTCCCGCGAGGACGCGAGTTTGCAGCCTCGCTGCGCAGACGAGCGTCGCGCGACTTGCGTGCCCGACGGTGCAAACTCGTAGGTACACGTTTCCCGAGGACTCGGCGCGCAGGAGCTTCGATTCGCAGACAAAGGCGAAATCACGCTCTTTTGCACTTTGCGCCACTGCTGCTCGAGGGCTGCATGCAAGCATTTCACGATCCTGTGGTATCGCGATGTCACAGTGGCTGCTTCGCGAGCTGTAACTGCGAGTGCACTGAGGGTAGGGGGCGTGAGATAGTTGTTAGAGAGAGAATCAGATGAGGGAGGGATAGTTTTTCGAGAACGTTGCGATCTTGTTTGCAAGCGTTAAATGTGTACTTCGTATATGATATTATACTGTGTAGAAAGGGTTCTGAAACTTGCATTCAAGTATTAAATACCACATTCTGCTCTCTGCAGTCATAAATCCAAGTTTTGTATGACTAATATTGAAATTGCTTGAAAAGGAGGATGCCCATTGATTCCCATGCCGGTTCTAGGTTAAAATGTTAATCGGGAACCTATAAAAAGGATGTGAGCATGAATGTTATATAAAATTTGAAGTATTTAAGCAAAAATTTCCTTCTACATAAAGTGACAAACACAAAAACGTACATTTTTTAAATTCTTACAACTGAATGTCTGACACAATCTAGATGGTATCGCTTATTTTATCGAATTTGAACATCCTTTTTTAAAGTTTCCCTTCACTTCCCCGGATTAATTTTTTTTACCTATAGGTAAGTAAGGTAAGTATACTTACTGCGCATCAGTGGGCCTCCTAATTTATTTGATTGTTGTTGATTGATAAGGAAAGAGGCTGATTATCATTTTTCGAAAAATAGTTATAAAATATTATTTCAATATAAAACTTATTAAGAGACATCATAGCTTCTGGATCACGAATTCCGATGAAACTTTTGCATTGCATTACTTTTCATAACCCCTAGTACACAGCAAGAAAGTATACATTAGCATACAAGTAAGCCCCACGCATTAGATTAATTATAACGTTAAACAAATTATAATGAAAGTAATGTAGTACTTTTTATACTTTTTATACTAAACTTGAACATCTACAAAGAAATTCTGATACCAAATAGGAAATAATATGTGTACTGAACGATTAAAACTTTATGAATGCCTGATCAATAAGTCTGAAAAAATATTTGGCCTCGAAGTACACGCTGGTCTCATGCATAAGTTGATCCGTCCTTGATCCTCCCATCGCCGAAGGTGTCAAGCCTTTGTCAATAACAATAGTACAAAAAACTGCAGAAAATAATAGTCAGTTTACACACTATGCATACCATACGAAATCGTACACAATGTACATTCACACCCCATCCAAGCCTTCGCACCGAGTTCAATTCGGTTTTTCACGCCCGAGTCGATCGCTTCACCGAAATTCGTGCGACGAATGCATCCGCTCCCTAAAATATTTATCTACACCTTCTATATACCTTCCCGAGTCCCGACCACAAGCCGCAGCAGAAACACATCGGCCGCGGCGAGAGGCAGACGCAGCAGCAGCAGCAGGTTTATATCGCGTGTGGAACTGTAAAATATTTCAGAGGCGACGCAACGTGCAGGCCTTGGGGAGGGACGACGCCGAGCACGCGGGGGAATTCGTGAAAAATTCGTTAAACGCGAGTTTCATGAGCGAGCGAGTGCGCGCCCTGCGTGGGTGCAAACGCCCAGCATGCGATGCGTGTGGTCTGAGATTCTTGAGGGAGGAGTGGGAGGACTTTTCTTCGTCTTGGATTTTTTATGCCGTCTGTTCGTGCGTTACGCAGCTGTCGATCGGTGGGCGAGAAGTCGCTGGGGAGGAGGTGAAGGAAGTTTTTCATGCTGGGTTGCGAGTGTACGTATTTTTCAATGAATCATGGGATCTAGTTGTTTTATTGATGTAAACGATTATTTTGACAAAATTAATAGTTAAACGATTTTTAGTAGTAAATATACAGTGAAAATATTGGTATAATTATTCTTTTATAAATAAAATGCAGTTACGCTATTACTATATACTCAGTTGTACTAGAATCGTTTGCCAGTCTGCAAAAAATAGTATCATACTCAAAATAAAAATATTTTTCTTATTTAGAAAAAAGAAATTGAAAAAAAGAAAATCATTAAATGTATCTAAAGGTGATTCTTAAATAAAAAAAATATTTTTTTTTTATTTATTCTTACCTAAACCTATGAAAATTTATACAGCTTAAAAAAAATTATTAACCCAAAATAGAAAAATGAATCTAAAAAGAATCATGATTTATGAATCAAGCGAAATGAGGAAATTTAATTCATTTAAATTTTTTGATTTTTCGTGCATTTTGTGGCATCATCTTCAATTAAAAACAATTATAAACAGTTTCCATAACCACTGTCAATAATATTGATAATTTTAATGTGCAATTACTAGCTATTTCTTAGGTTATTTTAATGGGCTTCTTCAACTTTATTTTGCATAACAAAGTATGCTGTTTCCGAAAAATTGAAAAAAAATTTATTGCTGAAAAATATTCTTTACTCGTTTATGGAAAACGTACAAGTAGTCCCAGTACAAGAAAACATTTTTTTTATAGTGGAGGTAATATATTAAAAATAAAGTTTTATCGTTTTATCGCTTTTTTACCAAATAGAATGAAGACTGAAAGAAGATGAAGTTTAGTATATTTATAATTAATTGTTGTTTAGATAATTTAGTACCTGATATAGTACCAAATGTATTTGATACATGAAATATATAAACATTCTTAATGAATATGATGTAAGGATGCAATACGTAATATATAAGAATTTTAGTCCTTTTTTACACGTCTCAAAGCCTCATCGAAATCCGCTTTCCAAAAATACCATAGAACGGAGTTACTTTATATCAAATAAAAATAGATTAGAGGTATTTTGATTTGAAGGTAGGATTCTTTAGATACAAAATAAACCAAAAAGAAAATCATTAAATGTATCGAAAGGTGACTTTTGAATTTTTTAATGTAAACTAAATAATATTTAAATTTAAATTTAAATTATTATTAATATTATTTTTTATTTTTATTATTATTTTCTTACCTCTTCAACGAATCCATTACAATACTGTCTGCAAGTTCTTCATAATTTTTTGAACATATTTTCCATTATTGTTATATCATCAAGATAAACAAGAAAAACTTTACCTATTAAATCTTTCAGAACTCTTCATTAAATGACCAAAAATTGCAGGTGCATTGCATAATCCAAAGGACATAACTATAAATTATAAACGGCCTTGACTTATAAAAACAAGTCCTTTTTCTATCTTCTTTCTTTATTTTTACTTGCCTATATCCATTTTTCATGTTGTTGCACTAAATCAAGAACAATATTTTTCTCGTTTCAATATGTTGGTTGGTTTATTATTTTTGCAATGGAAATATTCAGATTACTTTTAGAATATTTTTTATTCTGAAATTTTATGTTCTGGTCGTAGATATAACCTTAATTTTCATTGTATGCGCGAGGCCGACTTGGAAAGGAGAAATCCTTTTCGACTGCAGAATTGCCGTGATTGAATTGCCAAGTACATCTTATTCTAGATTTTATACAGACGTTCAGGATGAATCAAGGCAGCTAACTTCTCTAAGTCAGCAGCCAAAGTTGAAAATACTGCTCCGCATGTTTGAAGCCTGTTCTGAAAGTGAGAACAATACGTTGGTGTGAACTGTTTACCGTATTAAGCGTAATTTAAAGTTCGACTACGATTTCTTAAAATCTAAAGAATTAGATTTCAAGAAGTTATCCGACACTGTCGTTGCTTTTCCTCGTAGGCAAGTAGCGAGTTCAAGTATCTACGGAGTGTGATCTTAGTAGTTAGCTTTTGTAATCAATTGAAATAAATTCGAAGACTCTCGGAGGAATATAGTCCTATTATAGATATTTGTTTTGAGATAATATCTTAACTCTAAATCTGTCGCTGATGAACATATACCTAGTTTTAATTTTAAATGTACTACTTCTATTCGATTAAAGTATATTACAAATGTTAGCAGCTATTGTAATCTGGTATCATTTCATAAGAAACGTTGGAAACTAGAGCATTCCTTCGTCATCAACAGTTCTGTATTGAACTAGTTTCTAATGTATGCCACAGCCTTACGCCCTTTCTACGTAAGACAGTTCGAATATTGGTATAACATGTAGTGACTTTCATGTAATGGATATTTTTGGAGATTGAAGGTATCTTGTCCCATTAATTTAGTTTATGGAAACTTAGCGCCAGTACATTGGCAACGGTTTTACAATAATAGTCGTAAAAATACATAAAAATGGTATTTTACCTATAAAACTAGTTTTAATCGACTGATATTTAGATTTAGAATTAAATTTTTTTCTAGACTTCAGAGTAATATGATTTTTGATTAAATAGGTGATGTTTTGGTTAAAAAATCCTTAATTATATACTGTTAATTATTGACAAATCATTAGTTAGACATGACACGAAAATTATACTATACACAAATGTGACACGAATCACAATTTTAACTATACATGGTTTATCCACATTAGGGGAGAATGGGGTCAAACCGATCACTTAATTATGAGAAATATTAAGTTTATTGAATGCTGAAAATATTTTTATATTTTTTAGAATGAAAACGATTTCTATAAAGATATTCACATCGATATATTTTAGCTACTTTTCGTATAAGAAAAGTTTGCATGAAAACCATTTTTACAATTATTTAATTTAATTATTAGAGATTTTAAGCGCGAGACAAGAAAAATATAGAATTTCAAATTTCTAATTCAAAAACTTTTATTTGCCTAGTGATATTTATTATTTTTTAAATGAATTTGAAATTGTGTAGTGAAACGGGGTCATTTCGATCAGTGTGTATTTAAATGGGGTCGCTGCAAAAAGAGGTTAGGATTACCGTATATTTTCTTGAGGTTATAAATACTCTTTTTTTACTTTGCTAGTACAAAGTAGCGTCTTGCGCATTAAAACCTAACATTACGAGTATAAGAAATATTATACATTTAAGTGAAATTTAATTTCATTTTATGTTTTATCAAACTGATCGGAATTGGACTGCCTTGTACAAATAACGTTGAACACCCGAATTTTTAATTATTTTGATAAAAAAGTACGAGTTTTATTTATTTCTGCCAGTTAAAACTACTAAAATTGAATAGATAAAGGTTTGAACTTATCCTTAAACGTATAAAAAGCAAAGAAATGCTAATATGTTTATATTAATAACATTTTTTCCTTAAAATAAGAATTTTTTATTCGTTGAATTATAACATTCTGAAAACTTTTTAACCCTATTATACATTCTCTGAAACATCTAAGTGTACGGCACACCTGATTTCAAACTTTATTTACAATCACCCGTATACGCTCTCCCGCGTCTCAGCCCAGCACATCGCAGCAGCAGCGACACATTTTGCGCATACGTTGGAAAAGCTCTTCTCCCCCTCCTTTCCCAGCGAAGCTTTTCTCTTATATACCTACTGCGCGAAACCTCGGCGCGGCAACTCTCGGATAATCTTTTATTTCCCTCGCACGGTTCACAAGGCGGGCAGGCAAGCAAGAGACGAAATCTCCGACTGAAAGGGAAGGCGGAGGATACATCGAAAGTCGAAGAAAAGCAAGCCGTTCTCTCCCTCTCGCGCGCGCGTGTGTATATCTATAAAGGAGGAAAAGTTGGGGGCACAGCGGGACTCGCGAGCTCGGGCTCAGCTCGCTTTGAGGAGGAAAGAAACTAATCGAAGAAGGCGAGCGCCTGCCGGAAGCCCTTCATCCGAAGCTTCTATTGACTTAGCAAAGTTTAGATTGCCGCGTGGATAAAACGCAGCGCGCGAGCGAGCGCTGTCTCGTCTCGTCCCGTGTCTATATGGGTATGTGTGTCGTGGGATAAGAGGGAGTTGCTGTTGAGGATGAGAGCGTTGCTGCAGGGATGCAGGGTACGAGGGACTTGGTATTTATTGTGTCATTACGTAATTTGAAGTTGGCTTTAATAACGATTATGGGATGTAACGTGATAGTGAAGTGAGGAGGTCGGACGAGCGTTAGTTTTCGGCAAAGTTCTTGAGGTGAAATTCATTGGGAAGTATGACGGAATGAGCTTATACCTTGTGAAGTTACAATTTTGTATTTATTCTTTATGACTAATTCTTTTGGAATCGGTGATTATTATTAGAACAATTAATTTTGCACGATGTACGTTTTTTTTTAAATTTAGGGTCTAAAAAATAAAATACAATTCATTTCTTTTTGCCAAAAAGAGAATTATCACAAAAATGTATCGACTTATTAAATAATCTATATTTGTTCTTTCATTGGGTATATAGCAAACAAAGAAAATGTTCGATAATCTCAAAATATGCTGCTTTCTGTACACGCGACCCTGAGAAGAACTTTTCTAATGTGCCGTGGAGGAAGCTAGTGACACCTGACACTGGATAACCTATTAAGGTGCACGTTTCGAAGAGAGTTGCATTTCTGAACCCATCAATAGGTTATCAGCGCCGAGAACGTCATAGACTACGGCGCAATGGTTCATGTGTTCAGAAATGCAAGTCCCTTCGAAACGTGAACCTCTTTAGGTTTGCTTACTCCACGGCGCAATCGAAAAGTTGTTTTCAGGGTCGGGATGTTATATAAAATATATAAATGTATAGGGGATATAAATATTGTATTTTTATTCCTAGCATTCCAAAACGCATTTCTCTGAATTTTCCATCGAAACATGTTGTACTATTTCAAAACTATTTCTGTGCAGAAAAGATTTTGTTTTACTTTGAAAAAATAAACAAAGAATGTGTTGTTCTATACTTTTATCTAACTTAAAAGCTAGACTCCATCGTAAAAGCAAAATAAAGCTATTTTCAAAATATTGAAAAATCTTAAAAAACAAAAATGCTTCAACCAGTTGCCAGAAGCAACTTCTTTCTCAACAACTATTCATCTGTCCACTTTGTTTCATCGTTCAAACAATAACATTGCAAAATACTTTTAAAAATACCATTTACAAGAAGTTAAAACTTTTCATAATAAAGAAACACAGAACAAATGTACAATGCAACTCTTCTACATTAATCATTTCAAATTTAAGATCAATTAAAGTACAAGCGCGCGCCGAATTAATTATACAGAGCAACTAAGCAACATCCCATTCATTCTCCCTCGCTACAACGGCATAATTAAACACGCTAAACCGCGTGCACATTTCCATCTCAGCCACCGCTCTCTGCCGCGACACGACATTTTTCCCTCGTCGACAATCGCGTTAAGTCATGCCAAAACATAAATTAAGAGAATATATACAAAGAGAGACCACAGCTCTGGCAAGAAAAACAGAGACAGAAGACAGCGGAGTAAACACACAAGACCGCGCTTGCGTTTGCGTGCAGGAACGGGCGTTACACGGAAGGCTCTTGTGGCGGCTAAGAGCGTTGCAGTACTTCGGGGGGATACGCGAAAGTTACGGTTAAGTGCGCGACAACGACGTCGACGACATCAGCAGAAGCAGCAGCCGCGTGAAGGCTTGCAAGCGCGCGCAACCTCGTTTACCTCTATCTCTCTCTCTCTCTCTCTCTTCGTGAATTACGCAAAATTTTCGATCCCCCCCGAAAACAGCGCCTCGAAGTTTCTTAATTTAGGATAATGGAGAGTTACACGGCTCAAATCCTTTAGCATGATTGAGAGGGAGGAAGATTTTAAGTTGCTTGGTGGAATTCTTTGGTAACGGGGGAAAGCTGTAACGTTATTCGGGTCGTGGATTTTGATGAGATTGTGAGTGGGATCGTAGTATCGTTTTACAGGCGCGTCTTGCTAAAGTATGATGTCAAGAATTTGTTAAATTACGATATTTTGTCAAGTATTAATAGATACCCAGCCTGTTTTAAGATTAGAATCAAAGTTTTGCATGAATGCTCAAGGAGTCGCAAAAACTAAATCTTTATTAATTTAACCCATAATGTATGAGAATAGTTCAATGTATAAATATCCTTCAGTTATAATCTAAGTAAATTTCACATTAAAATTTGTATCACTTATAATTTTCAAATTTTCTTATCATATAATAGGGAGTATCCACATCGTTGAACGTTTATCTTAGTAGTATAAAATTCTTAAACGTATACGATTTTAGTAGTCGAAGAAAGCTATAATTTAAGACTTGTTGTTTATATTCATAAATAAATAAGGAAATAAAAAAACACAAAGAATATCAGGTTTTATTTGATGAATTCATTTTTATGTATTATTTTGGTCGTGAAGCAATAAGTTTCAAATTAAAGCTTTCTTTAGTATATATGTACGCTAATTATATTCTTGAGAGATTTTTTTACCACTAACACTTTTATAATTTTGATCCACAGGAGAAGTACTAAACTGATCAATATTACTGCAAGTATGAGGCTTCATTTTTAGGTACTACATACTGACAAACATCTTTAGATCCCATCGAAATCTACAAGTAGATATAACAGATAAAGCTTTTTTGATATTATAGTTATTAGACATTATATGCTTATTATTATTATTATTATTATAAAGGCCAAGTAGTAATGGTAAGCAGCAACGGTGCCTAGAGGGCAACAGCTATCACATAGTTTTTATGTCGGCTGTAGACGTGTTTGCATCATTACCATAGCTATCATAACTACTTGTTCGGACTAGCTATCCGTAGCTGTGTAGTCCATAACCTTGTTCACGCAGTCACGCCATCTTTCTCTATTGTTTGCGAGTTGCATTCAATCCTCCTCATAACATCCTATTTCTGATAGATCCATTTTAATATTGTCCTCCCACCTTCGTATCGGTCTACCTGGCGTTCTTGCTCCTGTTAGCTTCCCTATGAGCACTCTAAGTGCTGCTCTTTCGTTATCCATTCTAGCTACATGCCCAGCCCACCCTAGTTTTCGAGATTCAATCACTCTGATAGTTTGGCTTCCCGTATAGCTCGTGTATTTCCTGGTTATGTAAAATTCTCCATTCTCTAGTAATGTCATCTATTTTGCGCCAAAATATCTTTCTAAGGACTCTATTTTCAAATACTCTAAATATATTTGCTTCCCATTTGGTTAATGCTCATGTTTCGCATCTGTACAGAAGTACTGGCATTATGATTGTTCTATATATTTCTAATTTAGTCTTCTGCAATAGAGATCGAGATTTTAGTAAGTTATTTACCTAATATAGGCATGCATTTTCCAGATGCAGCTTCTATTTGATTTCTTTATAAGTTTCACTTTTGTGGTCTATTATCGTGTCAAGGTATTTAAAGTCGTCTACTTTTTTGAAAGCTTTGACGGAGAGTATCAGCATCATCACTCTCCGGCCCTGCTCTGTTAGTGGTCATGTACTGGGTTTTCTCTTCACTTATTTCTAGGCCTATTTCTTTAGCTGTTTTTATTAGTATTTCTACGTTTCTTATTACGGTTTCTATGTTTTTTCCTAATGTCTATGTCATCTGCGTATGCTAGCAATTGTGTTAGGGAACCATTTATTATAATTCCCTCTTTACTTTATTGTACTCGCTATTTAGCCCGTTGTGAATGTCAAACGTCTGCGATAGGCTCTTACCTGACCGAACTATGCCCCGACTGTTATGTAGGCACATTCTGATTAAATTAACCAACTTTTTTTGGTACCCCTAGCAGTACTAAGACGTGAAACATTTTACATCTTATTACTGAATCATACGCTTTCTTGAAATCAATGAATAATTGTTGTACCGTTTCCCCGTATTCCCATTTATTTTCGAGGAGCTGCCTAACCGTGAACACTTTACTTTAAAATCCTTTACTTATTAAGTTTATACCTGTATAGGTTTCTCGAATATTATTTCTATTACTGTATTCTTGTATTGCTTATACTTTATTATTTCCCCACTTTCGTTTTTTATTCCGAAATATTGGTTTGACTTATTCGGTTTGACTTGTTTGGTTATACGGTAATGTGCGGAGGTGGCTTCATTCGTGTTGTTAATGCTAAGTATTCTTGCTTTTTGCCTTTTTTATTGCACTCCTCGCATTCCTCGTCAAACCACGGTTTTTGCTTGTTCTTTTTCCGTTGACCTAACATCATCCTATCAGCTTGTCTTATAGAACTTTCGATATTTTCCCAAGTACTTTCGATGTCACTCCCTATACCTCCGGGTCGCCTAACCTTTTGTTATCCAATACATCCAGTTTACTTGAAAGTTCCTCCCTATATCTAGTTTTAATTAGCGGGTCATTTATCTTTTCGAGATTAAATTCCTCTGATTGGAATGTTTTATTCTTACTTTTGATTACTAGTAAATGAGCCCTAATCTTGGCTATAACAAGAAAATGATCTGAATCGCAATCGGCTATACGCTAAGTTCGAACGTCGAGAATGTCAGCGTGCCGTCTTTGGTCAATTAAAACGTGGTCGATTTGGTTAAGTGTGCATCCAGTGGAACCTCTCCAGGTTAATTTGTGCCTGTCTAAGTGAATTAAATATGTGCTTTTGACTATAAGATTCTTAGATGCGACAAAATTAATTACTCTCACTCCATTATCTTTACTCACGTCATGTAAACTTTCTTTTCCTATGGTCGGTCTAAGATTTTCCTACTTTCCAATTTTCGCGTTAAAATCTCCTAGCAATATTTTTGCGTCATGGGTTGAAAATCTATCAAACACCTGCTCTAGTTTTATGTAAAAGAAGTCTTTGACTGTATCGCCCGTGTCCTCCATTGCGTAATGGACATTAATAAATACGTACTTGTACCATCGGCTTTTGACGGTTAGGAACCTTATACGATCATCAATAAGTTCAAAACTAATTTCCGTGCGGATTATTCTATTACTTACTAAGAAGCCCGTCTCTAGCTGACCTGCCTTTTCCAATCCAATATATAAAAGTGCGTATTTTTTCATATACTTTACATCCGGGCCTCCTCGTCGTCTAATCTCCTGTACAGCTACTGTAACTAATTTATACCTATCTGCCTCCCTTGTTAGCACCTCTAATTAGACATAATAATATTGCATTTCCCTATAATATTACATTATTTATACAGTATAATATGTAAGCTTAATTTACAGCATGCATAACCGCCTATTACTTTCTAGCGATAATATTTAACTTGCGTAGCTTATTTCAAATCTACGGCATCATTCTATTTATAATCTATGATACTTTACTTGTGATTTAATTTAGAATCTATACTATTCTATTTATAATATATGATACTTCATTTGTGATTTAATTTAGAATCTATGCTATTCTATTTATAGTATATGATACTTCACGTGTGATTTAATTTATAATCTACGTTATTCTATTTTTTATCCATATGATTTTAATTCTAATTTTAGTTAAAATTATATCACTCTCATAACTTTAATTTTTATTTTACTTCTCAATTAAAGCTATGCGAGTTTTTCTTTAAAAATGGAAGAAAGATTTGCGCTATTTCATTTATAGTTTTTTTGTATATCCTGCCGATAATTTAAAATTATGTCATCTGAAATTGACGCAACCCCGCGTTTATGCGAATTTGAGGGTTTCGTATTCCTTAGCAGTCACACGACAGTCTGCGGAATGCTGCTCGAAAGAAACGTCGCGCAACAAACATTTAGACTAAATTTAGATTCAATAATTTGTGCAGTGAGTGTGTGTGCAGATATTGTGCAGGTATCAAAACGCGAGGCCGCTGATCGCGAGTTACCCAGCGTCTAGGCGTGCATCCCACAAAATTTACTACTGCTTTTCTTTAATAAACCTTGCTCGGCAGGTCAAAAAATGAGACCAACTCGACCGCTAAATCGGAAAATAACGGACCACACCATCCACCATTACCCCTCATAATGCACTTCCTTTCAGGTCAATCCCAAAGCTAACAACAAAAAAAAAAGAAAAAAAACTAAGAGGAGGAGTAGGTCGTTGGAGTGATGAACCTACATCGGATCGGTCACCAACACGATCGAACGTGGAACATCCACAAATGTTACATAGGTCACGGTGTTATTAGACATATCATTTTAAAATTCTTTTTTGGTTTGTGATAAGTTAGATACGTACTTGTTAATAATGCTACTGCAGCCTTATTATTTCCATAGCTAATTACAGAAAGTGGTAGTATTGAAAACTTTGTTAACTATCCTGCATTATAACGCAAATACAACGATTAAGATAATGAAGTCTAATAAAGTTCAAATTTTAGAAAATCGTTTCTTTACTCTAGGTCCCTTATTTTCTTACATGCTTCAAATTGAATCTCAAGCAGGCTTTCGAGAACTTTGAACTTTCTGTAGCGTAGACTCTGAGCTATTTAATTATAGCTGTTTTAATAAGGAAGAAGTTTTGAATCAAATTTAGGTCTTCCGCATCTATGTTCATCGTGCGATTTCAAGTGGAACTCTGATATTTCACGCTAATTTGATTAGGTAAGATGTAATAAAGGTTAATTGATGCAAGTTAAGGAAATATTAAAAATTGTTTTCTCAGTGAGAAATTATTTTTGAGATAAAAATAGTTATTAAATTAATTTGATTACGCAAATCGATTTAAATATTTTACTTATAAATGATATATTTTTCATTAACTTCAAATAAGGAGTATTAAGTATATATAGAAACTTTTAATAAGCGTCCAAAACTTTTATTTTTAATAATATAATTTTTTTAAAATGGTAATATTAGAAACTGGAATTATTTATTTCAAACTTGAATTAAAAGTTTCGATATTCCGAAAATTTGAAAAAGAAACAAATCGAATTAACCTAATTATTAACAAACATCCATGTAAAATTTGGTTACATTATATACCAAGTAGATCACAAGATATCTATGTCTTTGTACTGTGTAAACTAATGTTAACTTTACAGATCAATTTTTCCTTATTATTCAGTCTACTTTAAGAATAAAATGTATATGGACTAAAATAAATAGGAGGACCATTTTCATTGCCAGATATACGCATGCCTTTTATTTTCAAACCGTTTAATTTTTCTAATTCGTTTAATAATCTTTAATTTTTTTCTAGGTATATTCAAATTACCATGTTCTTTAAACCCTTACCACATACTTCTGTCTCTTATCGTACAACGATGTTGTACCCCCGTTTTATAAACAACAATTTATGTTTGGCCACCGTCAAAAGTCCGAGAAATTCGCTCCTACTCGCAACCGATCCTGGAATTCCGCAACGTCCGCGCCGCTGCACTGCCGCGCCGCCTCGCACTCTTGCGCTCTCGCGCCCGCGAACGTTGGTCGAGCATTAATAATGCTAATCGTGTGTACATGACCGTCGACACATTAATTAATGCGCCTCGCACTCTCTCTCTCTCTCTCTCTCTCAACAATTGCGTGTGCCTTCGTAAACAATGAAATTCGAACGTGATTGCGCGCGAGGCACTCGCGCCATTGTCGTATAGCGGTGCGCTCACTCGACAATGATTGGCCCGTATAACCACAGGCGCGGCGATCGGCTCTTGGACTTCGGCGGGCGCAAAATATCGCTCGAATTTAGCGGATTGTCGGAGTGGTTCGAAGGCAGGGAGGAAACCGCGCGTGTTCGATGTGTGTGTGTGTGTGTGTGTGTGTGTGTGTGTGTGCAGAGCCATGGCAGAATTCGAGAGGAAAGAAATAATGGAGAGTATGTAGTGTATTGTTTCATCGGCGATTGTATGAATGAATTTAATTTATTCTCCGTGGGTGGGTTTAATATAAATTAGTAGCGAGGTCGTTACGGTAGAATGGATTGAATCACAATTTTACTGTAATAGGATTGAAATATAATGAGCGTTTTATGAAATTAAATTATTGTGTATTGTATGAAATTTAATATTGAGTATTTTAAACATCATTCACTTTTTATACAATACAAGAATTTTGTAAATTGTAAATTATAATTTACTAAAATTTCTATTTATTTAATTATAGACGGGAATATAAAAAAGTATAGTAAAGTTCTTCTTGCTTTAAAATAGGAGTGTAATATTTGTTTAAGCAATATATCAAATTATAAAGAATAAGACATGCCTACAAATTATAATGCTATTTTTCATAAGTAGAATTAGAGATATTTATTACGCGTTCTTTGCTAAGCATATTTATTATATACACTTGACGAAATAAACATCTGATCGATCTTTTAGTTAGTCGAATATATACGTACATTGATTTGGTTATAGTATTCTAGTCTTAATATACAAAAGTACTTATCTTTTAATTACAAACTAAAAAACTGTTATAAAAAATATCTATTATAAGGTAAGAAATACAAAGCGAGTGGTTCATCGACAAAAATTAAGTTATTTATCTTAGTAAAAATTATTATTTCTGTCTGTGGGCACCTGTACATTTTAAAAGAAATATGGTCAGGTGTAGTCAATTATTTGGGAACCGATCTTTTATATGAAAGTACTTACTAAAAGAAGTCCTCGAAAAAAATTTCGATGTCTAAGGTGCCATGTGGCTCTTGTAATAACGTGGTAAGCTTTAAACCAAGTACTTAATTTTCTAAGATGTTTGAACTATTTTTCATGAAAGTTAGAGTTTAAAAGGTGCAGATAGAAAAAAGTGACAGGAGTGTCAACTTAATGATTTTGAGAATGATTTACAGCTTAAAAAGACTGTAACTTTGTCCATAATCAATAAATTTAAAGGCACTAGAAAAAAATTTAAGATGTAGTAAACCCAAAATCAATAAGAAGTGTTAAAATTATAAGCAGTCAAATATAATCTAAAAGACGTACATATTTTATTTTACAATTATATGTTTGTAGAGATAGTTATTTGTTCATACAAAAGGATGAAAACATTTTTTTTGTACGTCCAATGTGGTCAAAACGGAAAGCGTGTAAAATTTTTGAAAATAACAGTTCTTTTAGCTATTTTAGAAAGATGTTTTCTCAAAATTGAAAATTAATTGAGAAAAGTTGTTCCTGGTATTTGTCGGTAACATCGGCTTAACATCTCCTAAACTAGAAAACCTCTCTAACTCGAAAAAACATTTGTATCCCTTCAAATTCGGGGCAGAGTCGTGTTCAGAGAGGCCATTTAACGATCTCCTTACATAAAAAAACCTTCGCTCAAATACGAAAAGCCAAAAAAAGCAATTACCAGCAATGCGCCTTTTTCCAGTTTCGTATTTTCCAAGCTACCATTCCTATACAAACCAACGTCCAAAAAATACACAACTTCCCCTTGACGAAGCCCATCGACCCTTCGCTCCCTCCACCCCCATCAGCGTCGTCCACGAGCCTCGCCGAGTCACGATAACGATGCAGCATCCCGCAGCTTCGGAGCCTCCTCGATTCCGGGCGTCAAGTGACGCAATTACGGACAGCGTCCGTCGACAACTCCTTCTGATCTCCCCAGGTCGTCTCTATAGTCGTCCACCCCGTACTGCCGCTGCCCATCTACAGGGTAGGTTAGGTTCGACGTTGACCGACGCGACACCCTCTCTCTCTCTCTGAGTCTCTCTATCTCGAGTAATTGGCTGGTCGCGGGTCGCAGGGTTGTACGGCCGATGCCTACGTATACCTAGTAGGTACTAGGAATGAAGCGTAGACTTACAGAGCGGGGCTCGTGCTTCATTACGCAAATTGACCGAGCGCTAAGTGGACCAGTGACGGAGCGCGGCCGCTGGTTGGGGAACGAGTCGAAAACCACCACTTATGACTCTTGATGCTCGCTGATGGTTCTTGTCTTTGCTGGCGTGAAGGTCTGAGTAAGGAGAGTACGTGTACTTGAATCTGGTGTCTTTTGGAAAGGGCCTTTTTGGATTTTACCTGGCGTCGTTATGAGGTACCCGTGCTCTCGAAACGATGAGTTTAATGTGGAATTTCTGAGAGCGAAAGAACGACGAGGATCGTCGTGAAGTACCGTGAAGTGATACAGTTAACATTCGAGATGTGTTACGAGTAGATAGATAATATTTAAACAGTGCGCATTATTTATTATTTTCAACATTCTTATGTGTAACAATTGATCGAAAATTTTGATTAATATAGATAGTGATCATCTCATACTAATTTTTAACGATACCGCCCCGGATCTAATTCCTGATCAGCTCTTACATAGTTCCATAAAAGCAAATTTAACTCAAACTTTTTAGACTTTAATCACACATTTCTGAATAGTAAGTAATCATTTTGGAATTTTTCAAAGATACTTTTAATGTAAAATTTTAAGTTTAAGCTAACATTTTATTCAAGAAAATGATCAGGAAGTATTAAACATGTATTTTTTAAGCAATTATTTATTTATATTACAGATTTTTACAGTTTTGTAAATTTATATGTTGTACTATAAAATGTGTTCAATTTTTTATTTTATTTGTTTATTCACCAGGTTACATTTAGTAGAAACTGAGTAAAAAGATTATATTATAGGAATTAAAGGTTATCAATTTATTTTTTTTTATTTTACTTATAATATGTGTGAATAGGATTACTTCTATTCAACAGAAGCTAAACAAAAATTAGTTTGACTAAGCTTTTTGATTGTATGGCCGACATAGCGAATCTAATTATAGTATTTGAATGCACAACAAATTTTAGATATCAGTTGGATAGTTTTATCTAATTTTTAAACTTCAGTCATCTTTTGATCATCCTGTTTGTTTAACGTACAAAATAAATGTAACACTATTAAAGATTTTTACTTTAGGTGGTATAATTCTCTTATAAAATATTGTCTTTAGATGAAAATATATCCTCAAAAACATAGATTTGCAAGAGAAAGTTTTTTATATTAACTGCATCATATAAATGATTTTACGTGTACACCCATCGGAAAGTTATGCTTTTGTCGAATGTGCCAGAAAGTAGTGCCACCTATCGTCGTATAATCTAAGTGAGGCTTTTGTTTGATTTTGATCAATTTTCAATCAAACGCCCCACTTAGCTTATGCGACGGTATAAGATGATACTACTTTCCACCCCGGCAGATTCGGAAAAGTATCGCCTTCCGCTGGGTGTACATGATGCATACGTCACAGCTACATAACGATGACTAATTATCCACCAATTTGACTTGAGGACGCGACGTAGCGTTCCTGGTGTTTATACCCCAAGGAAGAAAGAATAGCCCAAACAATTATCTTCTATCACGCAACGCATTTCTACCAGAACCGATTCAACTGCAGTTCTTTGTTTCACGAATAATAAAAAAAAACAACACCACACGCAACAAAAAAGAATAATAGTAAAGTCGCAGAGGCTTTGTAGCTGCAATTCCGCATTACGAACGTTCGGAACTGCAGCAGAAGCAGCATCAACTGCAGCAAAGCAAGGAAGAAGACCGGGTGCAGAGAGAGAGAGAGGGAGAGGAGTGAGAGAGAGAGAGAAAGAGAGAGAGTCAAGCGCGCGCGGCTGCAGGTATTTCAACTTTTCTCATATCGTTTCGCGTTCGTTATTACCCCCGGCGAGTTATAACACGCGAGCGTACGGATGAGTAAAATTAATGGCTTCCCATTTGGAACTATTTTCACCCGGAGAAACTTCCTATTCTTCGCGCGCTAGAGAGACAGAGAGAGAGAGCAAGTGCGTGTGTACACGCGTCGCGCGCCGCAGGCTGCACCGATGCCACGCGCGAATTTATAATTACAGCGATGGTGCTGCAGGTGACGAAGTTCGCGCGAGCAGAGGATGTGCAGAATTTCGATGCGAATGCGAGCGTATGCGTGGAAAAGTTTTTTTTTTATTTGCGTGGGGATGTGCCAGGATTTGTGCTGTATGCTTGTAAAATATTGGGAAGGTGTTATGAAGTTATATTATCGAGTCATTTTCGTTTGTTTTGATATGCCTGTGAGTTTCCATTTTTTATGTTATTTTTGATTCTGGGAAATACGTGTACTGTGATCTAATATTACAAATCAATTAATGATTATTTAGCCAATAACTTAAAAATAGTAGTTGCTATATTTTCAATTTTGCTTTAGACTAACGTTTCATTAACTCATTCATCTCAAAATTATTTTCTGAATATAGTATTTTATCTATGAAAAAATCATTATAAAAACAATAATTCATTCAAAAAAGACTCTCTACTGAAAAAAGTGTTATATAACAAAGTTCTATATAGATTGTACAGGATACATATTGTATGTGCCAAATGGGCCATGTGGCTACAATGGGAATTAAATAATTATGAAGTCGATTAAAAAGAAATAAACAAAAAGACGCTGTCAATTACATTTTTGCTCAAGGAGATTTAAGTTTACAGTTAATTATTTTTATTTGTCTTTCAGCGATAAAGTATTATTTAAACTGTAATATCATTCAGAATCATATCGGTGTACTATACATACTGATGTTCTTTTTGCACCTTTTCTATCTTTGGTGTTTACATATTCAAAGTTCAAAGCTGAAATCTCAAAAAAAGAAAAAAAAATTGGAGAAATTGATACGACATTCGAACTTGGGGAGAACTCGAATGCGACTCTGATAGAAGACACTTATGCTAATCTATCAATATACGTGGCTGCAAAGTAAAAGAAACTAATATTAGTTCAAAAAATAATAAGTGAAAAATTGCTTTCACTAAATGCGCTTATATTTTCAAGTGAGTCCTAAATACAAAAAAAGGAATTAAAAATTTGATGGGATACAGACATACACACACGCACGCACGCACGCACGCATGCATGCACCCACCCACACACACATATCCACACAGACCCACACGCGCGCGCGCACACACGTACACTCATACATGCACACACACGTACACACACACATATACCCACACACATACACACATACATACATACACACACATACACATACACCCACAAACACACGCAGACACACACACGTACGTACACATACATAATCAAATGCACCACGTAACATAATTTTAAGATGATAACTCACGAAACCAATGTTTATAGAAAAATTCCTGCTAGAAAAAGCAAATATATTCTATCTGCATGTAGAATGAATGTTACGCTCCGTTACATTTGAAATAAAAGATACATTCATAACTACCATTCGTTCGATAATTTTTTCACACCCTTCTGACATATTATTCTGTCAAGGTTGATAAGAGGATAAAAAATCTTTTTTTTCCTTTTATCAACCTTAATGCCTAAATTGGTCAAAATGGAAACCTAGTGAATCACATATCACTTCAGGGGCTAAACATTTTTTTGTGGACTTCTTTTGGTAAGTACTTTCATATAGTAAAAAAGAATCGGTGATTTAAATGGTTAATTACCTCCAAACTTTTTTTTTAAATACAGGAATGATATGTATATACATAGGGTCACACTAGATTTTTTGTATAAATATTCCTATAACACATAAAAAAAATTGTGGATGCAGATACATCTACAACTACCACTCGCTCAATTATTTTTTCGCACCCTTTCTCCCCAGCACTCTCATTTCACTGCAAGCAATATATACGCGATAAAACGTACCCCCTTCTACTTTCTCTTCCCTTTCTTTCCTCCTCTTCCACCTTTGCATTTGCAAATTATTTTAGTCAGTGGCTCGTTAATTATCCGAGCTACGTATACCTGCAGCCGACTGTTATAGCGCCAGCACCCCTCACGTATACCCGCACACTTTGGTCCTTTCTCTAGCTCGATCCTCGTCTCCTCGTCTCCCTCGCGCTCTCGCCTGCAGAAGTAGGATGTGCCGGGCGCGCGCGCCTACGCCCTGCGATCCACCGCGCCGCCGGCGCGTTACATATTCATGAGGCAATAAGGCCACCGCTGATCTTCCTGAGGGGAGAGGGGTGGAGAAACGGGGAACTATGGAACAACAGCCGAAGAATGGAAAGTAGGGGGATGAGCAGGAGCGGAGGCTCGAGGTTCTCTTTCTCTTTCTCTTTCTCTGCGTTCTTTCTGGAGTCTTCGCTCGTTCTCTGTCTTTTTCTTTCTCGCTTTCTCTCGTAGTTGCTTGTGTGCACTTTATCTCGAGGCCCGTCGATGAGGATCAAAAGTATGGCTTTCTTTATTATCGAGAAGATTTCCGCGGCTGTACAGTGCTGTTTTAATTTTCCGAGGGAAACTTTGCTGATCGTGGATTAAGCGCAGTTTCCGCGGAGTAAAACTCAGCTTTTGTCTTTAACGTGATGGGTGTTGAAAATAGTAAATGTGAAATAGTAAATATGATATTTTTTTTTTGGTTGCATGTTATGGGCAACTTTTTGTTAAATGAAGTGAATAAATATTTATTATAATAAATAAGTTAATTAAAGATACTAAAAAGTTATCAAATAAAATGTATTGTGTCTATAGTGCGGCTTACGGATTCAGGGTCACTCTTTGCAAAATGAAAACAGAATTTTACAAATCATTCCAGCCGTTTCTAAGCAATCTGTAGTTGCAAGAGAAACATATGTACATATTTCATATAGTCTTCTTCTTTTTGAAACTGATTAATAAAATTAACACCATTGTTCATAAATAAGGATGAAAATCAAGACATATTCCACCTTGGAGTCTGACTATACTAGGTCCGTTTCTACTGATACGCGTAATTAGAACTCAAAACCAATCCTGCTAAAGTATTTTCGCAATAGAACTCAGCTAGAAGTTCAGTATATAACTAGCTTTATTATTACAAATTTAAGGCATGTAAATAATAAATAAGTAATATTTAAATAATGTTTGTATGCAATGCTGCAATGCGGATTTCTGCTAAAAGTTTGATATTACTTTGCATCGCGCAATATTTTTTATGTTACTGCAAATATTCTGATGTTCTGACTATATTATTATTATTATTACTATTGTTCCCGACAGAACTGGAAGCACCGCAATAGATATTCGAGCGGTAATGCGTTATCGCGTGGTGATGATTTCGAGGCGTCAAAACGCTGAGTAACTTCTAAGAAGGGCTGCGATTTCGGTGGCTAAGTAGGTACGTATCAAGGACGTAGCGAGAAAAAATCAAATAACTATTAAGCGCGCTGTACAGATTCGACTGCTCGACGTTATCACCTCCTCGCATGAAACCTGCTTCAAACAGTAACAATTATTATATTAATAATTACCAGGAGACCGCGCCTGCTTTATACAATATACTTGTTCTAACACTGCTTCATACAGTCAAAATAAAAAATAATAAAAAGTGTGACATATGATATACAATATGATATCATAAGGGTAAGATAAAAAAATAAATATTTATTTATTTCAATAATTAAATGCATACAAATACATCATAAATTTATAACATTGCTAAGTCCAGTATTCAGAAAATTAAAATTTCGTTATCATCTACAACGTATCAAAACTCGCGATATATTAGGTTAGCAATTCTGAACAAAAACATATACACCATCCTCTAAAGACTCGCTCTTTATCTCGGTCATCCGTCGTAGAACTCTTAATATCAACAAAAGTATCTCCAGCCATAAAATTGTCAAGCGCACAGAGAGACAACAACCGACTACAAAAAAGACGAGTAGCCTCCAGGAGTAGACAGACGGAAAAAAAGAGAAAAGCACAGCGGATTAAAGCGCTTGCAGAGAAAGGAGTCGCGGAATTGAAAGTAATTTTTTGAAACCGCTAAGAGATAATCGCGCCGTAGCTACAGCCGAGCCGACGCAGTCGGAAACTCACCCCACTACCCTCCAAAAAAGAAAAGAGAACGAAGCAAAAAAACAAAGGAAAACGTCGGAACAAGAAAAAAAAGAACACGCGTGTATACGAGGAGAATTAAAGGTACACGGAAAAAAAGGGAACATCGCGGCCGAAAGATAGCACCTCGCGAAAACACGCGTATACATAACGCACATACATACCTACACGTCCCGTCGCCGGCGGAAAGAAAGAAAGAAAGAAAGAAAGAGGCGTGTACCTCTGTACCGAGGGTGCGATAAACAAATCGGCCGTGCGCGAGCAAAGAGCGCCCGGAGGCAGCATAAAAGGAAAACACCGAAACAGCGGTACAGGCGGCGATAAATCTAAATTTAGCCGCGGACGCGCGCGCCCGCGCAAAAAACTAAATCTCCCCCGCAATTTCCCGCGCGCGAAGACGCGGCCGCAAAAACTAACCTCGCCGGCGCGGGAGCGCTGAGCCGTGATACATCATAATAATGCGCGTGCTCGCGCGCGTACTCGCGCGCTTGTCATTCGGGCGTGTATCATGGCGTGTTGTGACGCTAACGTTGTGTATGTATATAGAGATACACGTACGAGAGCGTAAGCGGTTTGAGGGGTGTGAGGGACTGGGGTAAAAAAGATGAGGAATGGTGGGTTCTTCCGTGCGGAAGAATTCGCTTCTATTGCTGGTGGTGGTGGTGGTGGTGGTCGACGAGTGTTTTGAAATGCGAGTGGGATGTGAAGTGGATAGATCGATTATTCGTGCATGTGTTTATTGTGTACTTAATGTGAGAAGGTACTCAGAATCTTAAAAATATCCATTTTTATTACATTAACCCTTATATTAAAATTCAGCGCGAGATATCGAATCTAGAAAGATGTATCGAAATTTTTATTTCTAATTTCGATATTTTGATTTATAAAAGAAAGTTGAATGATTGGGAAGATAACCTCGGCGCGCAGAGTGCACCATCATCTTCTCTGGTCTATTTTATTTTGTATAATGCCCGATCGGATAAACTTATTGCGTGATTAACCTGCATATTAGTCCCCCACGTGCTATCAAGACAATTCCTTCAATATAAAGCGCATAACGAGGCATTAGTTAAGCCTTAATATGGTTAGACATAATCAAACACTAGCCCTATAAACAACCCAACTATACCTACTTCTCGAATACTAGACGTATAGTCTTTCGTAGCTATATTGATTTAGTTTTTCAGGTTATGATTGTATCATCTACAATTATTCACGAAACTGTATCTTAGAATCATTAAATATTAAATATAATGTGAGTAATAAAATAAGTTAACTATCGTAATTGTTACTTGAATATAGCATTAGTGCATTGCAGATTGCAATCTATCTATCAATCCATACACTTCCATCAAATCCGTTCGCCCGCGCATTCATTCATCCAACCATGTACTCACCTTGGCTGTATTTCGAGTTTGGAATAGCATTAGCCACCCTTACTAGTCGAAGTCGTAATTCCTGGGTACCAAAAGACATATCTTAATGCCTCATGAGAATTCGTGGTGCGGAGGTATGGTACGCTCTCTTACAAGAACACCATCCCCGAGGAACTCGGATTTCGATGACGCTTTGGGAGGTGCTTCCTGGTACCTAAAAATGTAGCCTAGCACCCGTAGTACATTCTAATGGGAAAAAAGGTATCTCTTCTAGTGATTATAACTGTGTATGTGTTAATATTAGAGAAACTGGCTTAAAAAATAATAAAGGTAGGTAGAAAGAGCTTGAGTTTGAGATCTTTATCATCAAAAAATATTAACCAGAACTGTTGACTGAAAATGCATGGATATTCGTGGTAATTAAATTGTTTTAATATCTTTGATTTTTCATGTATTTCCAATCCCCACCTTCAATTGTTAATAACTTTGACTCAAACTAATATTTTTCTGAACGTTACACGTCTTAGATTAAAGCTCTTTCCGCCTACGTTTATTATCTTTCGGGCCATTTTGTTAGTGCTAATGCATGAATAATTATGGAGAAGAAGACTATGAATAGAATGGAGCATATTATGTATACAGCACATTTCATATTTTTTTCTGCAACATAATTATGTTGCCTTGTAATTGATTGTAGTAAGCATGCATCCAATGTACTCCATATTGTTGACTTACCCCATTTTTAAATTTCTTATTATTGATTTAAAATTGTATCATTTTGATTCAAATATTTATTTCATACTTGTTATAGTACTTTGACATCGAATTGTTCAAAAGTGAATTAAATTTCGATAATTTTTAAAGTTTAAATGTGTATAGAAATTAAATATACTTCCTTTCATTTAATTTTAACAATCTATAAACTTTTATACATAATATCCTCATTGCTCAAATTTCAAATTAACGCATTCTACAACTTCACAACTATTCAGGTTTACGCTTCTATATACAAGCACGTATACACAAGGCAGGGGAGAAAAAAAGGAAATACAGTTCTAATGGACGCTATGCCACTGACAGAGAGGTAGAATTATTGAGAGGAAATGGAGTTGCGGTTTGTATCATTTGATTCGTCGACTACTTACTACTACCACTCTACATCGTTCACACTCTCTCTCTCTCTCTTTCTCACTCTCCTTCACACTGTTATACTGCCCTTATATTCTGGCCGGAGAACCAAAGCATAGAGAGAAAGTCCCGAGACAACAAACTGCCGTTTGTCAATGTCGCGCGCGCGTGCCGACACATTCCGGCGACCCGGGAAAGGACTAATTAAAACTTCCTTCCGGCCGAATTGCTCTTCGCCGAAAAGGTCGATCCATGCGCGTGGTTGGGTACGGGCGAGTGAGCTGATATTATTGTTGGAAGATGCGGGTATGTGTGTGTGTGTGTGTATGTGCTGGGCTGGCTGGTCATTACCTGCGACGGGCTCTAAATAATTGATCGGGGGTTTATTAAAGTTTCGTCTTTATTGAGGGTATTACCGGTTGGAGATGGACGGGCTATTGCGGGTTTTTAGGCACACGCCCTATCCTCATACATAGGCTTTGTGTGAAATATAGAGCCTATGTATGCCATATAATCTATGATATGTGCAGAATAATAGCTACAGTGGGCCAATGCCTTATGGATTTGACCAAGAATTCATTTGGCGTATAATTTGATATGTTATTCCATATCACTCAAGACACTTTTCTACACCGATTAGACACCCTTAGAAGCTTCTCTTCAAAAGTCAGTCTATGTATGGCAGCTAAAATCGATGAAAAAAAATTCACTAGTACTTATCATACCATTCTCTCGACCCTTCCTCGAGTTTTTGCCAAATCGACTTGATTAGCGCAAATGAAAAATAAAACTCTGATATTTGACAAAATTGGAAATATTGATAAAATTCCGTTTCTTTTGGCATAACCCATAATAGGATTGGTCAATCCATATCCAAAAAATTCACAACTACTTATTATAACATTCTCCCGACTGCTTCTCGAGTTTTTGCCAAAGCGACTCAATTGGTGCAAATAAAAACTGCTGTATTGTCACTTAGCTTCTTCAACCTTAGTTAATCGTTCTAATTACCGTTCTCATTACTCATTTATTGGTGGAATCGTTAATATAGTTCTACGATGCCGTGTAGGGAGTACATTAATTTTAGCATTAATATACTTAATGCGAATTATCATTAGAAGATTCTATAAATCGATTAATCTGGTCCTCTCTTTGAGGAAGCATTCTGCTAAGATAGGTAGCAGCACAAATTTTTAAATCCTGCTATTACATATAACTTTATCCTAACGTGCTTGTAAATCGTCCAAAATAAACTTATTTCTGTACCCATTTCAAAACATCCATATCATCACAGGGATTTCCCATACAATCATACAAAATACAATTATTCACACGCAACACCTCACACTCAATCCCTCACACCAAAGAATATTGAAAAACCCATCAATTCTGCATCCAATCAACATACAGAACCAGCAAAAACACTCGCATGTATCCCCCAATTCATTCCCTTTTCACGCTCGCGTCAGCGCATAAGCGAATTTCCGCCGAACTCTCTGATGCGCCAACGTTCTTCCCTTTCCCCCCTAAAACACAGAAGCGCGAAGCACAAAATCAAAGAAAAAGAACGCCTGATGTGAAGCATGCAAGAGTGATTCGCAATTCCCGCGTCAGCAAAGCGCGGCGCGCGGCGTCGCCTCGCGCGAACGCTCAAAGAGTTGCCGCCCGTGATGGGCCCAGGTATTTGCCGGGCAAACATCGCGTTTGTCAGGCCGCTCTCCCTCTCGCTTTCACTCCATCGCGAGCGCGAGAAGCGAATGCCAAACCGTTTGGCACCTCCGGCTCCAGCTGCAGCTGCGAGAGTTGAATTCGAAATTCGCCGCGTCCCGTGGATGCCGATTCGACGCCCCTTTCTCTCCGTCTATACCTATATATCTGTCTGTCTTTCGCGATGCTGGTGCTGGATGCTGGATCGATCATCTATAGGTCTTTGTTCGGCTGGGTGTCTGTCTTTCTCGCGCTCATACTCTTTTGAAGTATGCTGGAGTGCGGTGGATGTTGCAGCGGTAAGGTGAGTTGTGAGCGGGGGGGGGGGGGGGGGGGGTGTAAAAGTTGCTGAGAGGCGAGACTCTGAGGAAATTTTGATGATGGGTGATGAGAGTGTGAAGAATTATTGTGCTTCATTGAGTTTGATGGTAAGAAAATTGATGTCAAACATTTTTATGCACACGTTTTGAGTAAAGACTATAATCCTGGCAGGCTACACTCATACAGAAATATGAAGCATGAACAATACGTATACCCCTGCAGTTAAGAGCAATATATAGTCCATGCATTGCAAAAGATATTGATAATATATTGCAAAAAGAAACCGCTTCTAACCGCTGCCTTACCAGAATGATTTCTCAAAGAGTGGTCCTGATTAATCGTTTAAAGGAATCTTATAATGAAAATTCGTAACTAAAAAATTAATGTTTTAATTAATTGATCAGATACAAACGTTTAAGGATTGTTAGTAAAAAAATTTAAAGAATTAAAAGACATTAAAAATTACCATTTAAAAAATTTTTTTAAATATAATATTATGTTATTATTTCACAAAAATAACTTTAATGTTATTACAAGATATATTAATCGAAAGGAAATTATGCCGATTTTATGAAAACGTACACGTTTGACAAGCTCAACGTATAGAATAACAAAAAAATTTTATTTCGATTTATACAATTTCTTTAAACTAAAATATTGTTATTATTTTTCAAAAATAACTTTAAAGTTACTGTTAGAGACAGAAATCGAAAAAAATTGACGTCTACTTTATAAAAACGTACATATTTTTTAAAAGTTCAACGTATAATAAGACAAGAGAAAATTTTGTTGTCTTTTTACAATTTTTTAAAACTAAAATTTTGTTATTATTTCACGAAAGTAAGTTTCAAGTTATTATAAGATATTTTAATCGAAATGAAATTACGTCAATTTTATGAAAATGTACATATTAAGTTAAACATTTAAAATAACAAAAAGAAATTTTTTCATTTTTCCAAATTTTTAAAAGTTAATTTTTTTGCTAAAAAATGAGGTTAATATTATCCATTTAGCTCCAAAATCTAATCAGTTCTAAGTTCAAACATATGTAACATGCCTACCAAACAATCAAAACCTTAATTTTTCGTTATTAATTAAGGGAGTAAATAATATAATATTTTAACTTGATAGAATAGTTATTATAAAAGTGAATTATAAAAAGTAAATTCCGTAACCAGATAAGTACTTTACGCACAACTACAAATTTATTTTGTACATGCAATATTCTACCTAATACACTCGACAATTAAATTTGTTATTTGTATGCAACATCTTGATTGTAGAAGGCTTGCATTGTACGCATCATCTTCATATAAAACTACAGATCCGTTATAATCTGACATTCCCGTCGATCCATCAAGTTCGTTCCCCCCAGCAAACTCACATCTGAATCTGCGCTCGCGAACAACCCCCGTGTCAAACCAAGCATAAACGCCTACGTATATAAAACTCCTCAAGCCGATCATCACGAAGCGACAACGACTGCTTTATACACTCCGTTTTAACGCCCAACCGACTTCCAACCGCTTTTCCCCCTTTACGATCTCTCCTCGCGGTACTCTTATCATGGTCAATGGCCCACACTACGAGTACCTACACTTTTTGGCAGATGTGTGCTGGCCGCGAGCGATCTCGCGAACGTCCTTTTGACGGCCGAAAGATGAATTTTCACGAGGCCAGGCAAAAGTTATACTCGCCGTCAGTTCGCCTCGGAACGAGGCGAATAAAAACTTGGAGTTTCACGCGCGCGCGCGCGTTCGCGCTGACGGAATATTTCTGTCCCCTCAGAGGACTATAATACCGGGGCAATAAAAAAGCGGGGGGCTTTTCGTGCGCTTTTTCGAAGGATTTTCGGAACTCGTTAATCGTATTCTTGCGGGAAAATCGGAGGAGCGGCACGGGTATGGGCTGGAGTACTGTAGGCGAACGGGGATGTACTTGGTGATCGTTATTTTTAATATGGGATATACTCGGTGAGAGATTCTTTTTTTTTCGGGGTGAAAATCCTCGTTGACGATTATCGATTGAGGCATCCTGGTGAATGCAATCTATTTGAGGGCGATTTTATAAGCTATTTAACAGCAGTTTATTTAAAATAACTGTTTTTACGATATTTACATAATATGTACTGTTTAATGCACGTAAATCAAATGTATACAGCAATTCATACATCAAATTGTAGTAAAATAAGATTTGAATCTTCCAAGTTTGATAAATAAAAGGTATCCATTTTGAATTGAAACTTTAAAATTTGATTATTTGATAAAATTATTTCGAGAGAGAAGAATTTATGAACTTTCATAAGCTGCTTTCATTTGCAATGTAATCATATTTAATATTCTATTCCTGAGGATTTATAATACAATTATTTATTATGATATACATAGAAATAATTCTGGAATATGTAATTGACAGTACTTTCGACTTGAAATAAACAATATTATAACTTCCATGTGAAATATGAAATTTATTTGTTAATTCTACATTTCATACATTCAAACAACGCATATTATTTGAATAAAGCTAAATGCATATACTTTTGTCTAATCGCATTTTATTCGAAAACAAGAACGCAAAGTATTTCCGTATACAATTGTCGGAAAATGCGTGTGCCCTGTTCAACACTTTAGTTTCATTCCAGTTCAGTTCACCCGGAAATTAATCTGACGAATTTCAAGCTGAACAGTGGTACGATTTAAATGTGCATTTCAGCATTTATCATCTACTTTCGAATAAACAAAATAGTTTGCAGTTTAAACGATTACTCTGTGAAACTTCCACTAAAAGTTACAATTGTTAACTTATTCTAACAAATGTATTTTAAAAGTGTAAATGTAAACTTATTTATTAATGTAATTCTATTTACTCAACTAAAGTAAAAAAATAGTTTTTATTTTTATTTCCTAAAAAGTATAGAATTAATTTAAAATATTTTAGGTATTTAGTGTACTTATTTCGTTGTTCTGTAATGATAAAAATAGCAAGTATATATAGCTTTTAAAATAAAAACATATAAATTACATAGGGAGAGAATTTTGATCTTATGAAAGTATCTTCTTTTCAGAATTGTGTTTTTTTAATATTCCTGATATTACAGGTGCTTAAGATTTTATCGATTCCAAAATATTATGTTATTTATATGGGGAAAAGAAGAATAAAAATCCTTCTTTTCTGGCTTTAACCCTCGGTGATGTACTTAAGGTAATGAGTGAAGAATATCGATCTTCCCAAGTCCTTCCTCGGAAGATCGATATTCTTCACTCCTTACCATTATGTTATTTACTTTTTCTACACAGTCGGGTAAAAAAAATCCCAATTCTAAATAATTATAAGTATTTATTTAATAAGTATAGTAATTTGTATTGTTTGTTTTAAAATAAAAATTTGTATTTATTTTTAAATAAAAAATTAATTGAATAAACAGAAACTAAATTGAACATTTTATTTATATTGATGCTAGAAATAAAAATAAAAGGAAAAAAGATGTTTCTATCCTGCTTCAATGTCCATGTAGCATATAACACCTGTATTCTTGTCTATTAATAAATAAACATTTTTCATAATTACTCAAGTTTATTAGTGAAACATCGAATAAACACAGGACTACAACTTAATCTTATACCTATCTCTAAAAACGCCAGTTTATTATTCGCCTACAAACGATCACACCGCGTCTCGCAATGTCGAATTTCCAAAGTTAAGTGAAAGAAGACCATTTCCCCGCGACGTGCTCGCAACACAATGTCACTTCCATATTTTATATTTCCCATGCCACTCGGTGACAACTTTTCCAAAGTGCAGCGCGCGCGAGTTCCTTTGCGCGGACGCGCATCGATCGTCCTTTTACAGCCCCGTAAAATATACTTTCATTTAAAGCGCTCGCCCAAACACATATATATATATATTTTTTGTTCTCCCTGGCCCTGCGCCCTGAAAGCCCGCCCCCTCCCCCCGCGAGAGCGCGTGTCCGTCCAACCGAAGCGGCGTGAAACGAATCCCGTTTCACAGCCCCGTGACCCTATATTCCCCGCGCTCGCGCGTTGCGCAGTATAACGGGCGGCGATAGTAGTCCCGCGCGATGTTCAATTTCGTTTAAAAAAAAGATTAGAGCAGAGGCAGGATCTCGCTTACTGTTATAAGGGTACGTTCATAGTGAGGTAGTACAGACTGGCTGGTTAGGTTTAGACGTGATCTGAACCGACAGGACCCTACCGGATCTAATTAGACCAATAGGTAGATGTGACCGTAGCTGTATAATAAACATAATATTATATCGGATGTAGGAAAGAAAGTATATTTTAATTTTGTAAATTATTTTATTATTAATATCAATATATTAAAGTAATTCTTTAATTTACGACTCTGCAGGGGAAATAAAAGATCTTAGAATATTTTGTCATACACAATTATTTTTAGGAAGTAGACCAAAAAAATATTATTTTATCACAAAAAAAGAATTATAAGTGCGCCCCGAGTAAAAGAAAACTTATATAAGTTATATATAATCATGTATAATCATATATAATTATATATGATTATACACGATTATAGATGTCATCTCCAAGCCATAAAAAAGTTATATATATATAGTATATATTTGTAAAATAAATAACCCTTTTCTTATATTTATAAAAGTATTTTTACACGTAAATTGTTTTGTACGAATATGTGTAAAATGCTGTAGAATATATTAGAAACAATTCGAATATATCTTTTATGTTGAAATAAATAATTGCGTAGCGTTGCAGAGCAATTTCGGCTGTTTGTAATAATTGCGAGTTAGTCTTGTTTGAACCGTCGTACCGTTAACACGCCACAGATCGGCCGTTTAATTTCTTTTTCGCGAAATATAATAATATCAAGTTAAAAGTGATATATGTTTGGTTATTTATTTTTCTCCTGCCGTAACAATCTACTTACCGCGGATGCAAATTAAGTAACGGTATGACTTATACAATTATTCAGCTGTTTTACAAACAAGATATGTTAGATTAGTGGCTATAAAGGAAGTCAAAGGTCCACGATTTGATCCCACGTTTGAACTTTTGATTTATTCATTTTTTTTAATAATTCGCTTCAGACCCTAGTGAAAGATGAATCTAGAACTATGTAGATCTATCTAGTTTGTCATGGGAATAATCGAGGGCCTCGATAAAACTAGATAATTTTCTACCAAGGCAATTATATATAATTATATAGCTTTATGTCATTAATATTGGCTGTGTATACAAATTTTATCGATTACGAGAATACAGAAGCTTAACTGCTTTGTCGAATGTAATCAAAAATATTAATTAACTAACCTCAAAATCACAACTTTGATATGATTTTTCGGCGCTCGTGATATAAAATACGGTTCGAAACTAGTGCATTAGTCGATTATTTATCTCATGTGACTTTTCACTTTCGCTTCGCTCGAGCGAAAAACGTCACATGAGGCAAATAATCTACTTCCGCACCCATGTCGAAATATACTATTATTCGATCTCTATTTAAACGAGAGAAATTTCTTTTATTTGATTCATGAACCTGAAATTCTGGGCAATGACTTTGCCTAAATGATAAAGCCTTCGTGATAACACTAATATTAAAAAATTATGATGTCAATAAAATATTTCTTGTAAAATCAGATTTGTTAAGGTCTAGCTGGATCTGGTTGAATCTCGTTGGGTCAAGTCAGCTCTACGTCAAACCACTCTTATATCTGATATCTCATTATGAACATACCCTAAAGGAAGAAACGACTAGTCGACGTCGAAAAAAAAAGAGAAGTGCCCCTACCCCCGGAGAGACAGAGCAAAGCAGAAATGAAAAAGAGAAGAATAAATGAAAGTGCAGCAGTAGCAGCCGAGGCTCGCAGAACATACAGGCGCAGGCTGGGCAAAACGTAATTGACGCTCTCGCGCTTTTTCATCGAACGGAAGCAACGTCGCATCGGTAAAATTCTCCCCCTCTCTCTCTCGCGCGCCTTCCCCATTCCCTTTTCTCCGCTAATTCCTCACGAAGGAGCTGCTGGAGCCGGAGTCGGATCTGTGCTGTCTGTGCAGAAGAAGAAAAGGAAGAGCGAAGAAGCCTCCGTCGCAGAAAAAGAAGACGCGCCGCGCGTAATGCGGCCAATTTGCGGCGTTCGCCCGCGGCAATCATTAAATGTCCCGCGGTATATATAACCGTGCGCTACGCGTCGGAAAGCACGCGGGGATATATATACGTATAAAATGCGAGGGAAAATTTCCGCGGCGCGACACTCTGTCCTTCTCTGCCAGGGCCGTTTATCGGGGAGATGAAAAAGTTTTTCGCGGTGTCTCTGTTTAAAAGGGCCCCCCGGCGACTTGCTTGCAGGAGGAGAGTGGGGGCGAGCGTCAAGTGGTCCTATTAAAAAAATGGAAATCCTCGAAACTCGGTGAACGTTGAGTGCTGAACACAAAGCGAGTTGAGATGAAGAAAGTAGAGGGTTTAGAGCCTGAGGTCTATGTGGATTACACTTACAGGGTAATTGTACTTGAGTGCGGGTGATATTTTGTTTTTGAGTTCGTCTTAATTGTTGTTAATATGCTTGAGGATGGAAGAAATGAAAACTGATCGTTGTTACACAGGAATAATAATACAAACGTAAGTTCATTAAGAGAATCTAGAAATTAAATAATGGACGAAAGAATCACAATTAATTAATAATAATATGAAGAAACTTATTTGGACCTTAATTTATTTATCTATATAATATTTTAGTATTAAATTGACTTTTCTCAAAATTTTCATGAATATGTTTATAGGCTCGTTGATTAAACAAATCTAAAGTCAATTTAAAAATTCAGAAAGTCGGATGCAAATGGCATATAATTTTTTTTCGTCTATTTTTGGTTCACCATATGAGGTTTGCTATTTTTAGTTTTTGAAGTATGAATAAAATCTTGTGCCTAATTTTTCGTGTAAATATTTTTAATGACTTTCGAGTAATTCTATTTTACATAGTTTTTAATAATTAATTATGAGAAACATAAAATATATAAGGATATCAATCATATTTTAACTCAAATCAATTACCGACAACTACCTATTAACATTTATTTCTGCATGAGATTGCTTATTTCTTTTAAATCAGTCGTACAAAGGTGATAATTAATTTTTTCGTTTACTATATATATCAAGTTGCCTATATCTATTCTTTCAAGGTGCCTTAATTGGCAAAATTAATTTGTTCAACTTTTTCTTATATTCATGTATCTATAGTATAAATAGCGCCGTTGTTAAAATACAAAGTAAATAATTATAAGAGACATATTACGAAATAGGTGCTCTTACATAAAATATGACGTAACACTATAGGTTCATAAGGTTGATAATAAATTTAATTTAACTCAAGATGAACCCCCAGAACATTTTATTAAACTCGTAAAATTTAAAAATAAACTTCTAGGCTTTTTGACTTTTGGCGTATAATCCTCTGTACACTCATACTATATGTATAATACACACATATATAGTTGCAGAAAACCGATAAATGCCATATGCTTTTCTACTCTTCGCTCTGTGGGAAATGCAAAAATAACTGTGCGCAGCAGTCTGCGGTGCAAGCTGCCAACAACGGATGACTGAACAAGGACTTCAGCTCTTTTCGATTGAGTTTTTTTTGGAATTGGAGAATAGAATCCTGTATTTTTAGCGGACGTTTGTAATTTTGAACGGTAGTTCTAGCAACGTTGTTAGTTCATTATTTTAAAAAAATGTTGAGAGAATGCCTTTGCTATGGAATTGTTTTAATTCAAAACAGTTTTAATTTTGATATCAATCATTTAATAATGTACAAGATAAAAAAAACATTTATTAGCATTTATTATTATTTACGTTGTTTTATCCTTATATACTAAGATTTATTATAATTCACCAAGCAATAAGGTCACATACATTTATTACATAATATAAACTATCATTTATTATTATTATTTAAAATTATTTGAATTCATCGGTCTGTACTGTAAATCATATCAAAGCGAAAGTAGCTCGCTCCATCTGATATGAATTATTACATATTTATTATTATTTATTCTTAACTAGAAAAATAATGCGCATTTATTAATGCAAAATATTCATATAAGACGGTCCTCGTTATAAATGGCTAATTTATTTAAGACAATTACTATCTGACAATTATTAAAAAAGGTGAATATAAAAATTCAGTAATATAAATGTTAAAAAGTAATTTCAGTACATTTATTGTTTATAAAAATTAATTAAATGTAGATGACTAAGTTAAGTGTACTTCATTCTATTCTAAAAAATTACTACATTCTGCAAGTATATTTATTATTATTTACTTACCAACTATGTTTAAAATCTTATATATAATTTAATACATTTTATTTAAAAATATGTTAATAAATAAAAAGAATCTTATACGAGAGAAATTTTTGTTATATATGTACACTGAAAATGTAGAATCGCAGAAAATTCGGTATTTTCTGTTTTCTAACCCTTTCATTATGTTTTACAGAATTATATACGTTGATGGATTCGTTGTTAAGGGGTATTGTTTAAATACTTAAAATTATTTGTGATTTAATTAATATGTAAAATATTTTTAACAACAATTTATAAGAACTGCATATTGCAAAGCACATACAAATTAAAACATATATTATTTATTTATATTATTTATTTACATATATTTATTTACCTCAATTTTTACAACTTTTACCATACATAATAAATCATAACTTTTCATTTACACAAAACAACTTCCTTCCCTCGCCGCAAAACCACTCACCCAATGAAAAATTAACCGTTCCACAATCCGAAAAACCCTTACCTCTATTTAAAACGCATCTCACGAGCGTACTATCCTCGAAATTTCCTCAAACTACCTATACCCACTGCACAGCCCGAGTCTTTTCTCCAAAGCCAGGCCGAGAAGACAGAAGCTGCCTGCAGATAAGTCCCGGACCAGAAAGGAGACTTCGCAGCAAGGCTATAGGCTGGCTGAAAAAAGAATGAAGAGACGACGGGTACTTAACGTGCGTCAGTCAGTTCCGGAATATCCCGGCCCTGGCCCGCGAGTCACGTCATATCCCGTTCTCTCGTCCGGCAAACTCTTCCTTCCCTCCTTTCTCCTCGTCTTACTTTTCCTCTATTTTCTTTCTTTCTCGGAGGGAGAGAGAGTGTGTATATATACGCGGCAAAGGCCGAGCAATTTAAAGGTGGATGGATATATAGATCCCCGGCATGCGGGCGAACGGATCAGCCCCGTAATTCGGAAAGGATATATTCCGCCGCTGCTCGTCCTTCACTCGCGCCGACCTGACCAACGTGAGCGCCGACGTCTCTGTATACTTTTTCCTTCTAGCCGTGGGAGCGGGTATATACGGGTCGCGTTTTACTCCGCAGTCTTCGTCTTATTTCTAGTGCTAGTTTTACATGTGTAGGGTCGGGTATGTAGAGGCAAGCTTCGGAGCAGGAGTCTTTGAGAGAGCTGGAATGCAGGCATTTTTGAATGCGGGAAAGAAGCGCGCGCATTCGAGTGTGGGTAAGAAAAATAAAATTGAATCGGAGATGAATAATTTTTTTTTTTTGTTGAGGCATGTGGGTGCTATTGATCAGGGGGAATCGATGCGAAGGTTTAGTTTGTGTACGAATTTTCAAAGGTATGGTTAATTATTTAATAATAGTTAAAGGGGGTGGTATAGGTATAATATACCGTGGGATACTTTTTGATTTGTTTAGATTATTACCTCAAATTTTGTGTGTATTGATATGATTTATAAATTTTAATGACTTGGGTGAATAATTAAGTATATAAAGTAAACAAGTTTGGTAAAAAGACACGATTCTTAAAAAAATTATTTGCTCAATTGAAGAATTGAAAAATTGGTTTATTCTTAAATACTGATTAATTTAACTGATTTTCATATGTAGTCATATTTTTAAGATTCTAAGATCCTCCTATTAAGTATTAATTACCATAGTATGATTGTAGTTATTTTTAATTATTGCATAATGAAGTCTAATTTTGTATACTGAATGTACGTTTATGTATATTTACTTTTTATTATATAGTATTACATAATTTATAAATCATATCAGTACAAAGATTATTGCTAAAATAAAAAAATCATTTATTTTATTTTTACAGTAAATAGTAAGATAATCATTTAAAATACTAGCACTGACTTAAATTTTACGTAATACATTTGAAAAAAATTAAAACTGTAACTTGATAATGTCAAATACAATTACCTAAATATCGGCATCAATTCAATGTGCATATGAAATAATTATAATTTGTTCGATCCAATCATTATAAGCTAGAATGTTCATTAACGATAGCCAAGCGAAAATTTTCTACATATTATATATATCATCAACATTTGCATAATTGGAGTGGCAAATACTCATTATTAGAGACTCGTTCATAGCTACCATGTTTAGAAACCAAAGATAAAAAACTTGTTTGCTCTGTATCATACCGACCCAGTTTACGCAATCATCATTAATAAAATGTATGCTGGTGCGAGTGTCGATTTATGAAGCGAACACTGTGTCATCAGTCGGTCGTGCAAAACACCAGATGAAACTATATTGTGGGAGGAAGGATATATGTGATAGTAAGTTTTTGCTATATTTTATTAAATACAACTAAGTTGCATAAATACAGAAATAAATGCGGAATTTTATACCTTTAGAATGTCTGTAACTTATTTTAAAGAATTAAGGTACTATCCATCTCACCTGAATAATTTTTTCTAAGCTAATTCACGAAAGTGGCACGGTATATTAAATTAATAGAATATGCATATTCCTTCGAATGGATATTAAATAATGTTAAATATTAGTTATATGTTAATAATAATAATTATAAATCACAATAATAATGTTTATTAGGTATTCCAAGACTAAGACAAGCCCTTACTTTACAGTTTCAATACAGAACTAAGACAAATGTTGTTATTCTACTCAATTTTAGAATCTATTTTTTGTTCTAAAATAAAATAAAAACAAGAAATACTTTGTCTACACAGAAAAAGTTTTTTAGATCATGAAAAATTACTGGTTTTAATCGCTTTTATCTTTTTCTTTTTCTTACTTTAAGGAAATATATATTATATTTATTTTTTCACAGTTCTTATTAAAAAAGATGGGGGATTGAAAAATATTAAATAATATAAACATGGTATCAACTACAGTATAACTAGGTTCTAACGAGATTTTAGGGACAACGAAATTTTTTTGGTTGTAATTAATGATCATTATAAGCAAATTTATAAAAAGAATTATGAAAATTTGTGAACATTAATTGTTAATTATTAAGAGCTGCAATTAGTATAGTTTATCGTTCTAATAGCTTAACATTTTATATAGCTAATTGACATTTGTTGACTATTCGCTTCTTCACTAATTTACCGAAAGGACCACAGTTACACTTAAAGTCGTTATAACCACTTAAAGGTTATATATATATATTAAATTAAGCAAAATTTTCCACTTACATTTGAAGAATAGGTCTAGTACTTGGGATATTTTTATTTTTTATTTTTTAAACATTTAAAAGATGTTGGTTTTCGGGTTTTCCAAATGGTGAAAACTGTTGAAAAACTTAAGGGGCCACATACATTTGTAGCTGTATGTTTAGAGTTTTAGTTCGCAATAGCCGAGTTTTTCATTATGTCAATATTGCAACAACCTTACATTATGTGTATTTACCATTTAAATTCGAAAAGATTCGAAATTTGCTCTCTAAATAACTGTTGTCTCGCAATAAGCGAGTTCGTTGTAAATAAGTTCTAACGTACTTAAGTCAATTCTCGATCACACAAGAAGGTACTGAGGTTATTCTGACAATAGCAAATTATAAAAAGAAGCAAAATCCAAAACCATTTGCTAATTAGTTAATGATATCTTAATTTAAATAATAATAGGTCTAAAACGTTTATATTAGACATAAAACCGTAAAAATCATGTTTAAATGCAAAAGTTCCAGTGGACCTAATGTCGATCAGTGAATTATAGACGGGACTAATTGTCGATCAATACTCCTGGCGCAGTTCTCGATCACAATTACACATGAAAAGTGGGGTTATGTTTAAGGTTATCTTTTTGAAATCAATCATTTAGTGCATGATTCTCTATGATAATAGACGAATATTAGTGCAGTTTTATTGTAAAATAGTAAATAATTAATGTTATTTCGTTATTAGGTCTTAAAAAGTATCTGAGTTTGTCGATCGACAAATGGTACAGCATACACAAACCATGAGCCTATCCTCGATCATTAATTAAAATTGTAAAAATAAACTAATTATCTTCTACGGTTCGTTTTTAAATTATTGTCGATCTAAGGTCACTATTAAACCTTTTTACATGACTTGATAAGCAACAATATTTGTTAAAACGTCATATTACTAAACACGTGTTCGTCAGTCAGCAGCTAAGAATGTCACGTATGAACGCACGAACCAGAAGATGCTGTATTAAATAATTTTTTTCTCATAAATAAAATCATTAAATCATTTAAAACCTTTTGACAATTATTCACCTATAAGGCTGCTATTAAAACCAATTTAAGTTTGTACGACATATTTTAAGTAAGATTGCGAAAAATCGTATTATTTCTCAAAGTGATCAAGAATTGGTACGTGAGCAACAACCGGTTCAACTACGTTACTGTACATTATTTTTTGATAAAATAAAATACTATTTTTATATCAATTATAGCAATAACATTAAAACAATTACTAAATATACTACAGAACTACAAATATAAATTATGTTATTGATTAAATTGTTAATTTATTTGATCAAATGAAAAATATCTATATTAAATTTTTTATCAAGACCAAGACAAGTTCAAGACAATACGAGAATATGATGTCTTGAAGAAGACCTAGACAAGTTTAAGACAAGGCGAGACCAAGCCGAAAATTAAAATTTGAAATTGAAACTAATAAGAAAAAAAAAGTTTTGTAAGATAAAGCTCTTAAATGTCCTGTCTCGTCCTTTTTTGCGGCAGCCCTATTACTATTACAAAGTCTTTTCTTTAAAGAAGCAAAAGTTAACATTTAATATACATATGGTATGGCAATAATGCCTTACTAAATAGATAAATGATAATATGTAGGGTATATTTTTATGAGACTAATTAAATTTTTTAATTTTTTTTTATATTTAGCAAGTATTGATACGCCTTATTAGATTTAAGAGGGATGGATATCAGTTTAAATTAATATAGTAGAACAATATATTTTAAATTTGAACATTTGATTACATCCAAAGAAGCTACGTGTTAATAAATTGGTAGTGGTTTCTCTATTGCGTTAATTTCTAATTAAAAATAAACTAAAATAACTCTGAAGAAAACAGAATAAGTTGCGTACATTTCAGAACATTTTCGCTGTGCACATTAATAAAGAAATCACAAGTATTTTGAGTATATAAAAACATCTAAATTTTGAAAATTAAGGTGCTCCACTTAAACTGCTTCTCCCTAACATAATATTTGTACTAATAATAACGATTACTTTAATGATGATGCAATTAAGCATTATCTTGAATCACATGTAAAATCAATTACTCTTTTTTACAAAACAAGAAGAAAACGCATAATAACTTAAAGTCTTTTTTAAACGTCATAAATAAACATACTAAGTACACTAAGGAAAATATTACTAATACTGTAACTTGATTAGCATACATATACTAACAAATCAAGCATCAATCAATCAGTAGATACAAGATTAGCTTTATTACAATTAAAATAACAACATTAAGATAAACGAAAATTAATTAATATTTGAAGCGCTACATCGTTATATATACATAATACAAGACATTATATTCGAAAAGAGTAATCATTAACGAATTTTCATTATGCGTACACAAAAACTTTATAAGTCATAAAGGGGATACATTAGCTTATCTATTTTACCCACTGATAAATATATTAGAAAATCTCGTTTCTCTAAAAGAATACGCATCAGAATCAAACTTTTTTTTACGTTCGCTTTATTTATTGAAAATATAGAGCGTAACACTTGAATTATTTCTGAACAAAAAATTAACATAATTACGTGTTTATGCTAAGTTTTAATTCTGATAACAATTCAAGTGTTCTGTTCTTCATTTTCCTTAAATACAGAGATCCTAAAACGTAAATTTAACTTTGATTCTTAAGAGATCGGACCTGCAACCCGCGACCTGGTTAAGGGTTAATGTTCGTATCTGTAATTAAAAAGAAAGTAAGAAAAAAATGTTAACTTATTTATTGTCGAGAAAAAGTAGATCTGGCGTATCCCCTTAATTTACGATACTAGCTAGTTATTTTGTCTCGGTGTATACCTACAAACAATAATTATTTCCCATTATCCTTCAGATTCAAGACGTCCTCGAGGAAATGGATCGCTGGTGCGGCAAAGTGGCCCTGGTGACGGGCGCAGCCTCGGGCATTGGATCCGCGATCTCACGCCGGCTGCTGGACCTGGGCCTCGTCGTCGTCGGCCTGGACCTGCAGATCGACCGACTACTAGAGCTGCAGAATGAAACGGACGGAGGTCCATTTCACGCGATCGAGTGCGATGTCTCGCGCGAGGAGGAGCTAGTGCGGGCCTTCGACTGGGTGGACAGGAAGCTCGGCGGAGTGCGGATCCTGGTGAACAACGCTGGCGTCACGAATTACACGCCCGTTATTGGTGAGACTGTTATGGAGTGTATAATGAATTGTAATGCTTGTTTTGAGTATTAGAACATATTTAAGTACGCATTGAAAATTATTTTTAAATAATCTTTTTGTATAAAAAGCTAATTAATATTGTGATATATATTAAAATTACTTTTTCTTTATTATATGATATTTCCCATATCACCTTTAAAAAGCTGAATATTATAGGCAAAGTTTATCATATTTCATACTTTTCAACTCTTAAATCTATACATTTAAGATTACAAAATACATGGATTTTAAATCAAAATTGATCCTCTCAGTTCAAGGAAAAGTGACGAAAAGTGCTTTCCAACGTGAAACAGTCATACTAATCATGGAAGATATCAGTAAAAAATACACTAAACTAGTATCTTTATAAGCACTTTAGTTTCTTACAGAGAAAACTTTATGGTAACTTTGATTTTAAAAAAAAAATTTTAATTCGAAAAAAAACTTTTGTTATTTTTATACGTGAAATATGTTGAAAATATATGTTTTCATAAAGTACACGTAATTTTCTTTCAATTGATATATCTAGCAATTGTTTAAAGTTTTTTTTTTAAAAAAGAACAAGAAAAATATAAATTTTACAAAATTTGTAAAAATTAAGATAATTTTATTGCCTCATTATATGTCAAAGATATTGAAAGTATGTACGTTTTCTTAAAACAGACTTTGATATATATATTGAAAGAAAGTTATTTAAAGTCTCATCGGAACGCTATTTTAGTGGAAGAAATAAACTTGAATTTCGAATACGTATTTTTCGAAAATCAGTGACTTTAGTAAATTTGGAAATAATTGCTTCCTCACAGAGGAAGCTTTGTCATAATACAAAAAAAAGTTTTGCTAAAACATGTTAGAAATATGTTTTGAGACTTAAGAAATCAAAATACACTGTTTTTAGAAAATGTCTGTATGGATGAGTGTATGTGTGTGTGTATGTGTATGTGTGTGTGTTTGTGTGTGTGCGTGCGTGCGTGCGTGCGTGCGTGCATGCGTGCGTGTGTGTGTGTGTGTGTGTGTGTGCGTGCGTGCGTGTGTGTGTGTATATTTACTAGCATAACTCTGCATACATACGGTGAAACTTAATATTTCAGGGTTCATTATTTTTGTTTTTCTTAAAGGAAGGCGGTACAATAAATTTTTTTTGTTTTTTGATACTTTTTTGTTTCTTAGCGGTTTTTCGATTTTTGAGTTTTAGTTTTTCGGGTTTTTTAATACCTTAGAAATAACATCATCTATCCAATGGAGATGCATTTGAAATAGCGTAAAATTACCGAACTTTTCCGATCCGAAATTTTGAAAAAGATATTTCGCTTGTTTTTTTATACACGAAAACGTCATTTTTTTCAAACGGTTATATCTGTGAAATATAAGTTCGAATTTTTTTAAACAATTGAAATGATAAGAAATATTTAGAATAATATCCTGTAAAATTTCTGAAGCTTTATATTTTTCTTTTATCAAGAAAAAAATAATTTTGTTAAAAAAATCGCTTTTCTTCCTAACGCGATAACTTAAGTAAATCGACAGCATTTTATCTGAAACTTTACAAAAAGGTAGTTTTACTATTTCATGACCTGAATGTTTTTTCAGATCATGAGATCTTTTACTTTCTAAGATAGTGAGATAACGCTTTTTAAAATTTTTTTTGATCGCTTATATCTCGAGAACAACGTAGTCATTTTTTATTAAAATGGGCTAATTTTTTTTTCTTTTTGAATGAAGATTTAAAATTGCAAAAAAATTTCAAGATTCATTGACCTGTTTTTGTTTTATAGTGATTATTTTATTTTTTGATTTTTGAGTTTTAGTTTTTCCGGTTATTTAGAATGTTAGAAATTTTATGATTAATTTAGTGTAAATGCATTTAAAAAAGTATAAAAAACCTACTTTCTACATCTGAAAAATTTAGTTAAAAAAATTTAAAAACGTTGAATGTTAAGAAAATAGTAATATTTTATTTATTAATTTATATACTAAGGGTTGGCGAGTGAAGCGAGAAGGAGGATTTCTGTTGATTGATATTTTAAAATATTGATAGAAAAAATATTTTAAGATAAATTAAATAATGTATATCAATATTTTTTGTTTTATTTTTTATAAATATAGGTAAAAATCATACGTATGACCGATATAATTATGTGATTTTAGATGTCGTTGAATTTAAATTCAATGTGAAAATTTAAAAAAATAATGTTACCGATAACTGCTTAAACAGATTTAATTTATATATAAATGTAAATTAAAATATAAATATAAAATAAAAATAAGATTATGACTACAGCTAGTTTAATTAAATATTCGGAATTAAACCATTAATGATAAATCAGCATACATTTTTGAGAACCGAATTAAATAGAGATGTAACAATTTAAATTAATTTATTAGAACAAAAATTTTCATATTAGAACAATTAATTTAGTTTGAGGAAGCTAAGTGCCAATGAATTGGCAGTGCTATTTTATTCTGATAGACTTCAACAATAAAATATACTGTTAAAGATAAGTAGTGTATTATTATTTAAAGAACAATATTAAATAAAAAATGACTATAAGAAATTTTCGTGCAGATATATGGTGTAAATTGTTTTAATTAAGTTTTAAAATTATTTCAGACTGACATTACTTAAACGCGTGTGTCTAATGAGTTAACTTTAGCTTTACTTTATTAAATGCGAATTTCCATTATTAAATTCTCAAACTCGATTTATTAGGATCTCTCTTTGAGAAAGTATTCTGCTAAATCAATTAGCAGCGGTCTTTCATTGGGGTAAGAAGCTTATTTTTTTTAATTCTATATTTTTTGTAATTTAAACAATTTGTCAGATAATTTTCCAAGCTCCAGATTTGAACCTGAAAATTTGTGGTCATTGTCTTTTTGTTATAGTAAGTTAAACAATTAAGCACTTTGAGAATCTACACATATTAGGAATCGAGTTTTAATCTCATATTTAATAAGTATAAATTAAAAGATTATTCAATTTGTGATAGTAAATCATTTATATAATTTATAAAAAATAAATATTTATTTTTGAACTATACATAACTTTTTAATTACAAATGTATATTTTGTTGCATATGAAGATTGCTGTGTAGCATCAGATTTGTCTTTATGGGAAATGAAGTCCAAGGAGAGTAGTTAAGAAATCAAAGACAGCTTGTACATCAACTCCCTTAGCTTGGGCTCTCCTTAACAAATTCTGTAATTTAGGGTCTGTCATAATCTTATCGACGAGTCCTTGGAATTCCCGGGACGAGAGACTTTTAACTAGCGCGAAAAATTCCTTCGAGGTTTCCATTTTGTTTTGGTACATTTTTTCGATTTCCTTAAGAGGGAGGGCATCTCCTATGTCCTTGAGGAATCCAGGTAATCCTCCAGTGATTCTGTTCACCTTGAATTGAGCTTTTGGTGTGATTCTGTCAATTCCCAGTAGATCGTTGATTTTGTTGACAAATTCGTAAGCGTCTAGTCCAGAATCTTGCAAAAATTTAAGGAGGCTTTTAACTTCGGATTGACCTTCGACTTCAACGATAAGGTATTTGAATTCATCTGACATAACGTAGTCTAGAGCCGCACCAAAATCTTCATCTTCAGCCATATACTCGAAGAAAATTTCTTGAATTTTCTCCACCGGTACAAGAGCCATAAAATCGTTAAAATCATCCTTCAGATTTCTGGTTAAGAGAAACACTGGTCGCGATGGAAATTTTAGTCCAAGAATAGTAGTGAAGAAGTCTAGAATAGCTTGTACATCGACTCCTTTAGCTTCGGCCCTATTAATTAAATTTTGGAGTTTGGGGTTCGCTATAATCTTGTCGACGAGTCCTTGAAATTCCTCGGACGAAAGGCGCTTTATGAGTTCAGCGAAATTTTTTGACGTTTCCAATTTTTGTTCATACAGATTTTCGATTTCCTTGATGGGAAGGATAGCTTTTATATCCATGATAAATCCAGGTAATCCCCCAGTGATTCTAGTCAATCTAGAATTAGTGATTCGAGTCATATGATCAATTCCTAAAAGACTGTTGATTGTTGTAATGAATTCGTAAGCATTAATTCCAGAATCTTGGAGAAAATCAAGAAGATCTTTGACTTCGGCCAGAGCTTCAATGTCCATGATCAAAGATTTAAACTCATCTGACATGACGTAGTCTAGAGCTGCTCCAAAATCTTCATCTTCGGCCAAGTATTCGTAAAAGATTTCTTGGATTTGCATAATTGGAATAAGTTGCATAAAGTCTTGCAAGTCTTGAAGGAGTCCACTGTCTGCCAGAACTTTGTGTTGCTCATTGTTAATAGGCACACCATTGATTTCAAGAGCCCCGGTCATAATCAGGACCCCCAGGAAGGCGAATGGAAACTTCATTTTCTGAAATAAGAAAAGATTACTGTATTAATTTTTTATGTTATGATTATTCTAACAAAATGTTATCGACACTCACTGTGAGGCTATCGTGTATCAACTACCAGATAGTCTGTCAATCTGCTGTTTATATACAATAATTCTGCAGGTGAACCATAGATTTTAAACTTTGATACGTAGTGTGCCATTTACTTGACCGATAAGATTAAACTGAGATTTTAAATGTAGAATTTCCGACAAGGTTGTTGTCTCAAAATATATTAATATAATTTCACAAACTATTTAATTCCAACCTATTTTTATCGTTTTCAACATGTATTGATTAGTTTAAATTATTCTTGTATATTTAAGGATGGGGCCCAGTCGAGAATCTATTTTCTGTTTTTTAACATTAAACCTTTTGGATATTTAGCAGGATATATTATATACAAAAACTGAGAGATAGAGCCCGAAAAGACCTCAGAAGTCCCCTTAATAGCTGAGATATTCCTCAAAATTCGATAAAAATGATAAAAAAAAAGAAGATTTTCAAAATAGTCCAGGCGATGAAGGGTTCGATGGTGACCATTTCCCTTCGAAATTTCAATTATAATATACGTAATACAGAGATTAGTGGCGTTGAATTGCTTTAGAAGAATTATAACAAAAGTTACACGTGTTAGAACATACGACATTTGAATATGTCCATTTTTCAGTGCTTATTAATTAATTTTAATGTATAAATATTCATATTATTTCTAAACCATATTCATTTCTAACATTGCACCATAAATTTGTTGGTATTGTTCTAAAGAACAACCACAAAAGAATTCAAATAGATTCGTTGCATATTTCATCGTCTGGAACATTTTGAAGCCTGATCGGTAATAAAAATATTAATTTAAAGACAATCAGTGTTTCGTAAATTATACATATATATATATATATATATATATATATATATATATATATATATATATATATATATATACACATACACATACATACATAGTTACGCGTGTAGTATAATATAGACTAATATATATCGCAAAATTTAAAAATAGATTTTTTCGTAATTCTTGACAATTCTCGAGTGAGCCACTTCCTTAACCCATTTCTTCCCAAGCAGCCATTTTATAGTCAATTGGTTTTTTGCCTAAAAAATTGTCGAAAAAGAAAAAATAATAACCAATAGCATTTTTCTGAAGTAAAATTGTCCGCTCCTTCCGATTCTGAAGTCAGAATTTTGAAATTTCCGTTGGAAAATTTCAAAATGGCGGTTTTAGGCAAAAAACCAATCGACTATAAAATGGCCGCTTGAGAAGAAATGGGTTAAATAAATATAAATTTTTACAGATCTTTAAGATATGTATTACTATGTAGCAATTTCTTATCTAATTTTTAAGGTTTCTTTCAATAGTTGATAGCATTTCTGCAGTTTTAAGGGGAAAGTCTCATGCAAATGGTCCGAAAAATCGATTTTTTTTATTAAAAAAGTTCCTTAACATCTAGAGAATATAATTATAGAGTTATATCGCAATACTCGACCTCGAAAAATAGCTATGAGCAATGCACGTCGAACAGCTAACATGGAGCACCCCGTGCAATCAAAAACTTTAAACGCATTTTCATGCGGATGAACCTCGAACATTTATAAATATTTATAACAATATTAAATTATAATTGTAAAATAAAGACCGATTTTTTTTAAAACGTAAAATTTGTTCTAAGTTACTCCAATTACTCATTCTACACTTTTTTTAAGGATGCCAGTTTGCTTACCGTATTTAGCGCAGACTCTGCACGCAATCGCTAAAGTTAAATATATATATATATATATATATATATATATATATATATATATATATATATATACATATAATGGTAAAAATTGACTCTTTACAATTTTTTCTACTTTCTCAAATGTACCTTTATTCGTGAGAGAATTATAAATGATAGTAAATAATTTATTCCTATTAAATCACTTAAAAATCACCTCATTTACATGACATTTTTGCAAAATTTATTTTAATAAAATACGTATTTATAAATAGCGTCAGAATGTGTCTTTAAGAATTGGAAAATAAATCTTAATTTTTTCAGTGGTGTCGGTTTTGTAGTGACCACTCGAAAATTTGTCAAAATACGTGATGCTATCACCTTGTGGAGTTACGTAGGAGATTAGTAGCCCAGCCCAGTCGTACTTCATTCTTCGGTATTATCAGTTTTATCAGCAATTAAGAAGTTTGAGAAAGTAGATGGCGATGTGCATATGAAAGATAAATAAAAAACAAACAAATAAACAGAAAAAGATTACAACCTTTTAGATTCGAAACGTTTCAGAAAAATGTAACATTACATGTAAGAAATTTCTCGCTGTACAAGAATCGTATACGGGGATCCCAGAGTCTGCGGGAACCGATTTCAATCAAGCTACTTTTGGTCGTTTCTGGCAAAAATAAAAATATACATTTTCACTTGTTTATTGTTGTTTGTTGGAAACATACACACACACACACACATACACACATATGCACACTCCGACACACGCATAATATACACTCTCACGCAAACATGTTTTACTGTTGAATTCGCAAAAAAAATTTGTCAAAACAACGCTTTCTGTTTGTGAAAGCAAAGAAATTTGAAATTGTGTTCTGATTACCTAATAAACTGGTGCCATGTCACTATTTTCAGTATGAGATCAAACTGTGGTTTTTGAACTCTACTTTTGACACCAAAATCCACCTCCCGACCAAAATTCTTCTCCTGCGGGTCCCGAACTGCATCGTCAGAAAGACACGAGATTCTTCAAAATAACCCCAAACATAATTGCCCATCTCCTCTACACGCTCTCGATTCCACCTTTTCACTACCGTGCATGCTGTCGAGATTTTTCGTGGCTGAACACGCTCGTTTTGCCGGTCTGATAAATTCCGTCCTTCCCTGCGGAGAATTTCGCGACGCCGATGACGACGTCGACGACGACGCGATGCACGCGGCATTTCCAAGTCAAACTAGCGCCCGCTCGCTCGCTCGCGACATCCGGCATAGACTGAGCCTCGTAAAAGGGTGGTAATTTACCGGAAGAACGCGAAGCTTATGGGCGAGGCAGAAATGAGGCGGGTGTATGTGTGTATATAGTGTGGGGTTGTTTCTCTCCTCTGAAATGCGCGCGAGCGCAGTCTTTCTTCTTGCGCGAGAGGCGCGTTTTCGTGCCCGAGGTATACAGGCGAATTTCGCCAACTTGTTTCCACTTGCCTGCAATAACCGGCTCTGGTGCGCCGGCCTGCGTAGGTATAATGTAATCGTTGAGGCAGTTACTTACTTGCCGCGATGCTAATTAAGACGCTTTTTTCTCTCTATGTGGTCGTGTTTTTAGCTCTCTCGGGAGCGCGTTTATTGCTTTTTGATATAATTTATGGAAAATGTTAAGGTGATTATGTGTATTTGAATTGTAGATTTTAAAATCGAGGATTGAATGTTACAGGATTTTGTGGGTGTTTGATTTTTAGTATGTGTTTATGCAACAACGTTTGAGAATATTTTATAACTATTCATTTGCTCATGAGAAATTTGTTAAACAATTGATAAATTATTTTTATAATATTTTAAAATATGAAGAACAATTGGATTGATCATCAGTTCTGAAAAAATCTAACACTCATTATGGATGGTAAATGCAATTAAGATTAACCTGATTTAGCTATTAAATTGAAAATAAAAGATTAAATGCTCTTAAGTAAATGTTATAATATATTAATAATATTACTTAATACCGTTTCGATAAAAGCATTTAAATGCTTTACGTATAATCAAATAAATATAATATCTGAGAATTAATACATTTATGTATTCTAGAATTACTATTTTTAAGAATATATAATTGAGATATTATATATTCAATTATCTTTGCTTTTCTGCTAAGAAAATAATGTTTTTTCATATACGACTCGTAAAGAGAGCGACAGAGCAGCTTTTGAGAGACTGATAAATATTAATGTAATCGCAATGGCGAGTTGCATTTCAAAGGCGGTACGATCAATGAGAGCAAACAAAGTGCAAGGCCATATCTTCAACATCAATAGGTATGGATGCATTAGTTTGTAACATCAGTTTCACAAGAATTATTATTATTGTTAACAAAAATTTTTACCACCTGTTATAAGACTTTTTATTAAATATTTAATTTTTCATTCAATAAATTCAGAATACAAATTACCATTTTCTATATTTTGTATGATAATATAATCAAACAAGTTAATTGTTAATTGTACCTTCCTTGTTCACCCCCGAACTTTAGAACGAAGTACTAATGATGATTGTCCTCCCCCAAAAACTTCTCTCGCGTAACATTTCTCATCAAATTAAGGTGGTTCTCTGGTAAAATTTCTAAAATATGTACTATTTGTTTTAATAAACTGCAAATGCGTGAGATAATGCTTTTCATGATAATATGAAAAGACAACAAAAAGTTGCTTTTGTATAAATATAAATATTATACATGAGATTTTGTTGAAAATTACTAAAGAGTTCCATATTTTTATTTATTATTGTACAATAAATAAATTTTAAAGTATTAATTTAAGAAAAGTTAAAAGCAAATTTTGGTTTCAAATATCTAAGAATATATCCTCAAAGTTTTATTCAGATTCCTCAGTTTGTTATTGCAGTGTGCTAACTCTGAAAAAATGCATCTAATAGTACTTATGTAGAATATGTTCATGACATCATAAATGAAATTGCAGTGAAATCGCACGAATTGTCTTAAGCACTTTTTTTACCTAATAGCCCGATAACTATACTTAGGTGGTCCTATAGTAAATTTTTAAGAATTTGCTAGTTACATGATAACATTTTTTTAAATTGGTGGTTATATTTGTTGCTTAAAAAGAAAGTTTTCTAAATTTTCATAAATTTTTAGACAGGTACCCATAATTATGTAGAAAAAACTAGCAATTTTCAATGAAATTTGATGTCTTTTCAAAACTGTCCTTAGACATGGGAATGCAAGTATAGCATTAGAAAAATAGTACATTATGCATCGAGGGAGTAAAGTGGGCAATGTACGCACTGTGTGACGTTGCCGACCGAGCGAAGCGAGGTCGGCATTTCACACAGTGCATGCTTGCCTACTGTACTCCAGAGGTGCGTATACTACTTTTCACCACACCCCCGTAAAGAAATGACTGTACGCATCTCAGCAGGCCGTACAGTACCCCATGCTCTGCCTAGAAGTAAAGTGACTTGTGTACGCGCGACGCGCTGTTTTACCGCTCGAGACGCAGTCGAGAGCGGAAAAAGGCGCATCGCGCATGCGCAAGTCACTTTATTCCCTAGGCAGTCCATGCGGTACTGTACGGCCTGCTGAGAGGGCGTACAGTCAGTACTTTACGCGCAGTGTGGTGAAAAGTTATGTAATATCTAACACCTTTACCACATAGAACTGTGAACTCCAAATTTTTAAAAATACAATTTATAAACAAAAATAAAATTATATTGAATTTTGATTGTAAAAATAACTTTAAAAAATCACATTTTCAACTCTATTCATCGGCAACACATTCTTAATAAATTTTTTTTGAAAAATCGGAGTTTATGGTTGTAATGCGAATAAATATAAGATATCCTTAAAGTTTGAGATTGATTCATTGTAATCCTTGTTGGGACTCCAATTTTTGATCATTTTTTCGTGTGATTTTTTCTCCTTTATTTTATTTATTTATGCTATTTTATTTACTTATCCACTCATCCATCCATCCATCCAACCATCATTTATTTTTTAAAAATACAATTATTTCTAATTGTTAGATACACATATTTTACTAAGAATACTGTAAAAGTACTGTACAAAAACTGATTTTACTGATATATGCGTGCAATAAAGATACACTATAAATAATAATAAAAATCGAGTTTTTGGTAAAATTTTACTATAGGACCACCTTAATTAAAAATCGTCGCCTCCGCATAAAATGGTACCAACTCACGATCTATTTGAAAAGATATCAATTTGGAGCCGCTTAGAAAAGGTGTCATTTAGCAAACCAATTTTTTTTAGCAGAATTTAAGTTTTCATGAGTGGTGCAGACTTAAATTTGGATAAAAAATGTTGCTTTTCAAATGATACCTTTTCTAAGGGCTTTCGAGTTGGTATCTTTTTAAGCAGATTCTGAATTGGTACCTTTTTACACGGAGGTAACGAAATAAACTTTTCAAGTATAAAAAGATATTTGAATGATATAAATTATTATATTTTTAAGCATATAAAAATAGTAGGGAATACTAAGGCAAAACAAGATACCAACTCATTGTTTAAAATTGGTTAAATAAAATCGTTCGTACAATCAAACTTTTACAGGTTTTTTGTGTTATTAAAAAAATTATAAAAATCATTTATAAAATGTTTTTTCTTCTTATTAAGTATCAGAAAACGAAAGCATATTTGTATGTACTAGGTGTACTCTGTTTTGCCCTACGTTCCTTTATAGAATACATAGACCAATTCGTTTATAATGTACAAGAAGAACGATATCAGTTAATATCATCATCAATAGAAAAATTAAGATCATTTAAAATCATAAAACGTTATTTGAGAGCCACCCCAGCTCACTCCGAACACACCTAGCTCTCATATTCAGGTGCCCGCAAAACTGATTCGCGTCGATTCTCTTACAGCGTCTTGGGCCACGAGATACCCGAGGGATCGATTTCGGACCTTGACGGCGTGAACGGCTGGAGCCTCTATCCGGCCAGCAAGCACGCGTGCGTCGCGATGACGCACACGATCAGACGCGAGATCTCGCGAGCCGCCCTACCCATAAGGATTACGGTGAGTTACACGCGCACGGGTGCGCAAAGTTTGGCGGGATTCGAATGAGGGCGCCCCGTAACCGTCTTATCGGTGGGCCAAGTCATGTATCGCGATTTAACGGGAGGTGATATGATATATTTGGATTACTTGTAATTTGCATGTTGGATGACGAATTTGTAACTTTTCATTGTATGCTAAATTCTCTCAACACCGATTCCTGATGGGACTCCAATTTTTGATCATTTTTCGTGTGATTTTCTTCCTTTATTTTATTTATTACGTTATTTTATTTACTTATCCATCCATCCATCCGTCATTCATTTTAAAAAAATACAATTATTTATAATTGTTAGATACATATATGTTACTAAGAATATTGTAAAAGTACTATATAAAAACTGATTTTACTGATATATGCGTGCAATAAAAATACACTATTTTTAGAATGTTCGTATTTTTGTTGGTGTTTTTTTTGGTGTTTTTGTTGTTTTACGATTTTTGAGTTTAAAGTTTTCGGACATTTTGATACGTTAGAAATAATATGATCAATTCAGTGTAAATACATTTAAAAAACATAAAATGTTATACACAATAACATAATTTTTAGTTTAAACGATTACCTCTCGGAAATTTATTATGCGAAATCTTTTGAGAAAGTTTGAGACAATTAGGAACGTCAAAATGAATTTTCAGTGAGTCGACGTACTAACATTAGCTTACATACTTTAATTTAATTTAATTTTAATATATATATATATATATATATAAGTATGTTATATTGTGAAAATTAACCACGGTATTTTAAACCATATCAGTTTACATTAGTATATTAGATTAAATAACTTTATATAGGAATAATTAATTACATTTGAAGAAGCTAAGTGCCAATGAATTGTAGCAGTTTTTTCTAAAGATACAGCTTTTTAAGGACAGGATAAAATTTAACATGCATTGAAACATAAAAATTCAGGGTTTTCTTATAGTTATGAGATACATTGTATATTCAAAGTTTAAATGTATCAACTAAAATTCGTTTTATTAAATAATCAGGAACCGGTGACATGACGGTAATGAGTTGTCTACAAAAAATTAAAATATTTCATTAATAAGCATTTTACTTAAATAGTTGTCATAAAGAAATATATAAATATAAAATATATATAAAATATGTGGATATCTTTTGACTTTAGATAATGCAATAATTTATGACATACGAATTGTTGGGGATTGACTTTTGGATAAAAAAGAGTAATTTAAAGGTTCTGCTATATTCAATGTACTATATGCATGTATACATACGTATGTAAATACAAATGTTGAAAACCTCATATGTTAAATAAATTAAACATAGTTTAATTAAATCATTCAATATTTAGTAATATTTAATTAATAATTACTTGAATAAATAAAGTACATTGATTGTTGAGTACTGTAGTCTTCATCCATTGACATCAGTTTACTTTTTATGATATTTAATAATCATTATCTTAATCATTAATTATACCTTCGTTACGGCTAGGTTATATATAAGGATCCACTTACGTACGTAGACGGTAAAAAATGTAATTTTTCTGCAGAGTATTAGCCCAGGTCTTGTGAAAACTGAGATATCGAAACACGTTGAGGAGCTAAAGAATTTATTTGACAAAGTACCGGCCCTAAATCCTACTGACATCGCTGACGCGCTTATCTACGCCCTGGGTACAAGACCAGAAGTTCAGGTATAAATACCGATTTTCCATCATGGATTTTATTAATCTAATAATGATCTTTTATGATTAACAATTTTTTATGATTTTCAATATTTCAGATTACGGAAATCACCGTTCGTAGAACAGGAGAGTTGTAGTTCTATAGTAGTAGCGCTTTAACAATTCATAATAAATTAAATAAATAGTATAAATGTTTATGTATTAAAATTTAAGTACTTACGTATCAATGTATTAATAAAATACGTATCACGTATGAGTTTTTAAATAACTTAAAATGTGTATCTAATATTTTATTTCAACCCTGGTTCGTAGAGAGATTTTATTTTATGTTCAAATGTGATTTTTTGTCGAAATCAATATTTGCGAAAAAGACCATCGAACAAGTGACTTTAGCTCTTTTATATTTACCAATATCTAATAAAATAATTTCTCTGAAATAAAAAAATCATGCACTATTTTAAATATTTATACAAAAAAGAAATACCGAAATCCCACCTTAACCACGTAAACAATGCAACCCAAACTCACTCAAAACGAGCAAGAACCAAATTAAAAAAAGAATGCCTCACCTCTATTTAAACGACAAATTAAGTTCGTCCGATGCAAACGAAATTTTTTTCGAAGAAAATTACGTCATTTATAGTGCACGAGTTTTTAACAGTCGTCCGGTGCTAATATCCCGGGCGCAGGCGTCTACGTGCCTGTGTACATTTCATTATCGAACCAGGTTCGTGCGCGTTCACCCTCGCTTCTTTATTTGAGATCCCCTCGATATTCGCGCTCGCGCCACCCCCCGGATTATTCGTTGTTTTGTGCATTAAGTAGGCTGCAGCCATCGTAGCCATCGGGCAGCAGAGTATACAAAATAAAATTAACGATCGATAATAGGCTCTGAGCGTTGGATGAGATATAAATACACAGGTAGGTATTTTTTGTTGTTTGCCAAAGCTATTAGTCAAAGATGAATTGAGGGTTTGTTATTAATTAAAATTTTGGTGGATGTTTATGGTAATTGACATAAGTGAAAAATGGGGAAGATGTATGCTTTCTTGAAAAATAATTTGTTGATTGGAAAAAAATTATTTTTGTTTTATAAAATATGCATGGTTATTTGAAATTTTTAGTAAAAATATATCTTAGTATATAAGGAATGCATAAATAGGAAAATTTGTATTATGATTATGTGCTTATCTAAAACTTAATCAAAATTTGTCATTTATTCATTTTACATTATTTTTAATACGTCAAAACTGTATCCAGATTTGTCACTTAGAAAAAATGCATTATAACAATCGCAATTCTACTCCCACAAAATCCTTCCAAAATCTCGTAGCTGACTCGCAGGACCCACGCGATATCACCGCAAAAACTTATTTTCGTAACAACAGGCGGAAGATTTACAGGCTCAAGGAGAAAAAAGCTACCCCGCATTGTGTCCGTTTTTAAAGTCGAAGAGCCTGCAGTACCAGAGTCACCGGACACAGTGCAATGCTCGGCTCGCGCGCGGCGCCGCTCGGTAAATAATGAGACAATTTATGGTACACGTACAATGAGCGTCATAAATTACATTTGCGTATTATATATAGCGTCACGCAGAGTCGAAGAAGCGCGCAACGCGATAGAAAAAGAGAGACCGCTGCGTCGTACGCTGATACTCACGCACACGAAGGTACACACGAATGCACATATACTTTGGTCGTTCAGTGAGAAAGCGATACGCGAGCGACGTAATTTATCTCTTTTCAAATGCAGCGTGGCCCAATAAATTTTGCACGCTTTAATAGAAACGCCGAATTTTACGCTGGTACGGCGTACAGTGCTGCTGCCGTCTCGAGCATTGCGGATAAAATCGAAATATTCATAATTGCGGACACCGTTCGGATATATCCGCGTATTTTAAAATCGTTCGCGAACATGTATGGTTATCCCTTTGAATATTATGAGCGGCAAGTGCACGACGGTATAGCGAATAATTCCTCTCGTAGCGATGCATTGTTGCGGGAGAAAGCGCTGAATTGTTATTTGCTTCTGCTTTTTACGTTGTTATTGCGAGTAAATTATTGAGGGGATTTGTCGAACAGCGGGGATGCAAAATTGATTGGCTATGCCCGTGCTTTTATATGAGTGTGTGTAAATGTGGAGTTTACGGAGTTTATTATCGATTTTTGTTATTTTTGTTGTTTGTTTATGAGACTCCCGAAAATTCTCTGTTTATTGGAGTGACAATCGTATGTTATTATTTTATTAGGATTTCTTTAAACATTTGGAATTTGAGTACTAACTGCATATCTTACAATAAATACCTCCGAGATATTCTGTATAGAAATCTACGTATTGCTCTGTAGATCAGTTTGCATGTAGACCTGCAGGTCAACTTTCATATATATCTGCAGATCAGCTCGCATGTAAACCTGAATAAGAATCTGACGGTTAACATGCATGAATACATGCATAGAGAAGTCGATCATAGTAAAGTATACTCACTCTTGTCCCATATATGTACCCACATACTACCCACGCATCCATTTACCAACAGACCCACCTTCCAATGCACCCATCCATCCACTTTTACACCAAGTCGCCCTGCACGCACTCACCCACCCACACACCAATGCATCCACACAGTAACCCATTCAGAAGCGCATTTATCCACTCCTAAACTATTACTCGCCAATGCATACACATGCTTTAAAACAACCTAAATAGTAAAGGCGATGGCGATGATGACAATAATGATGACAATGACGATGATATCAACGAAGACAACGACGAAGATGATGAAAATAAAAATGACACTAGAAGAACACTTAAAACATACACTTACTTCAACGGTACTAGAGAAATCTCAATTTGCGAAAGTTGCAGCTTATTTAAGCTCCTGTGAATGACGTGACACAAATTTTAAATATTTAACTGTATCTTCTTCAATTTTGAAGATATCGTGAAAATTCCACCAGTTTTCAAAGAAACTATACCATGATCTACAAGAATATACTGTTAACTAAAAATCAGAATTCTTCTTTATTGCATATCTTATTTCCCCGTTATGGCCTTCTTAATACATTAGAAGAGCTATCTTACAGTAGCGGATGAGCGATATCAAGAACAGCTCTTGATAGGCCAATAGGTGGAGGATCTATGAGTTTTACGCATCCAAATTAGACATGCGAGTCAACAAAATAAATTAAGATTCATACCATATACTTATTCTGTAGCTTTGATTTCGAACCGAGATAAAGATACCAATTCAACTTAAATATACATTATTTCAAATGCAACCCTTTCCACAGCGAACCGAAACTTATGTATGCATGATATGGTCCTCGGAAAAGAACTTACAGCCACATAACCGCATAGCTTTAACGCCCGCGCAGCATTACAGGAAATCGCAACCGTAAGATAGCGTATCGCTAGGTAGCGCGACACTTTTCCCGGATTTCACGAGCTCCTCGAGCTCGCTGCTGCTCACTCGCTCACTATCCCTCTTTTTGCTTCATCACGCAGAAGGAGTAAAAAAAGGTCCCCGATGCAGCACTCAGTCCGCACCGGAAGGCGTCTCTACGATCATCCAAGAATAAGGGTCTATTCATAGTGAGATATCAGAGACGGGATTCAATGGGTCCAGAACGGACCTGATCTGATTAGACCCAATCAGATCTAACCAGACATAACTGGACCTAACGAAATCCGACTCGACATGACATTTTTTGTCATCATAAAGCTTTGATTCATACATTGCACCAAAACTGATCTATAATTAAATATTAGTGTTGGGCACTGGGGGATTATTTTGTGTTGCAAGAATAGTAGATTTGTTTTGGAAAAGTATAGACAAATTAAGAATTAAAATTTTAAGAATTAGAACGGAACGAGGTTAAAATTATCGCGTTCTATAAAATACTGATGTATGTTGAAAATTAGAAGATAATACAATTGAATGAATAAATAATTTATTGTATTGTAGAAGATAAATTCGGTTTAGAAATATATACATTTCTTAGGTGGTGCAACGAAGAGGTTGACCAAGTCGACAATGAGTATTTTTTATTTTAGAAACATCATCATTTAAACTTGATTTTATGTTACACAGTATGCGAGAATTCAGGTTTACAAAATATATAAGGACCTTTTTTCCAGTTTAAAAAGAATATAAAGAGAAAATTGTAATAAGTATACATGCATGAATACTGATGTATACTGTAACATGCGAAAAAGAAAGACGAAGTAGACAGCAAAAAAATATATGAACGACGTAATTTGATCCGGGTATCCCAAGATTGAGAGGCGCATGCTTGACCACTGAGCTATAGTTCACGATAAAGCTCGCCGGGTTTGGTTAGGTCTGGTAGGGTCTAATCAACTTTGCTTTAGCCTGGACCCAGCCACTCCTGTTTATGCAGACATAGATACATAACAAAGAGTTTATTTTTCTAGCTAAAATTTTAGCCGTACCAGTCAAAACAATCCAGCCAAAACGTTTTACTCTCTTGTCAATGCTACATTTCTACGTGTACGGTATCTCACTATGAATGGACCCTAAGATGAACATGCGACGGTAGAGGAAGATGAACTACGTGTATAAAATCAAGGAGACAGAGAAAGAGAGAAAGAAAACGAGAGAGAGAGGGAGAGGAGAGAGAAAGTGGACGTACGCGAATTGCGCGGGTGAGAGAGGAAATTCGCGCGGCGATCGCAAACGAGCGGCTACGTGAGAATCGAGCGAGCTGCCAGGGAGAAGCTCGAGCTCGGTACATATACCTAGTAGGGGTGGCAAAGGCGAGGCACGTTTTCGCGTAACGACCGTCGTCGTTCCCGTAACCACCTCACGGGCCATAACACCCCGAGCTCGCGTTACTTTTGTTCTCGTGGCTGCTGCAGTGGGGGAAACACGATGCTTACATTGCTGCTGCAAGCTCTCTCGCGCGCTCTCGCTCTCTCTTTCTCTGCCCTTCTCCTATTGTATAACGAACCGGATACGGACTCGAAACTTGCCAATCGAGAGAGAGAGAGAGAGAGAGTGAGAGAGAGAGAGAGCGAAGCTTGCAGTAGGTAGCAATGGCACAGTGCTACAAATTCGGTGCGATTGCGATTTGCTGCAGTGCGATGCTTGTACAGTGTGTATATATACTAGTAGAGAATTCGATTTGAACGATGCTTTTTGCGAATACGGGTGAGTCGACTACACTTTGGTACAGTTGAAGACTTTCGCGTGTAAACTTTTTGTTTATTGATCGAATTTGAGTTAACAAGCCTTTTTGGGTAGGTTTTGCAACTAAGAATGTGTGTACTAAGGCTTGATTATGATTATGTAATTGTCATTGAATAAAGAAGATATGCATAAATGTTACTTTGTGTGATATACAGTCACCCACTTTGGAACACTTTCCAGTTTTAATTTTTGTAGAAAATAGTAATTCTTCATAATAATTAAACTCCAATGGATAAACAGTTGCAAATTCCTACAATTTATTTAATAGTGAATTATTAAATTTGGATAGGATTATTAATTCTAAAATAAATAAAACTAAAAAGAACATTGAAAAGCCAGTAAATAAAGACGCAGTGTCAACGCTTATGACTTTTTGAAGGTATAAAATAAAATAATTTTTTCAAAATTTATTATACTTTACCTACAAGTGTTCAGACATAGGTACATTGAAAATGTTAATTTTATTATTACACGAGTAATCCAAAGCTAAATACCCATAAGTCTGAAATTTTGCTACCCATACTTGGGAAGTATCGAGACTAGTAGTGTCCCAAATTGGAAGACTCTTCTCTATATTGCGCTGTAGAGCGAATAAGAGAGAGAGAAAGAGAAAGAGAGAGAGAGAGAGAGAGCGAGAGAGAGAGAGAGAGAGAGAGAGAGAGAGAGAGAGAAATGTGTTTGGGATTGTAGAGGTTTATGTAGTGAGGTTCGAGCGGGTGGAGCTTTGAATATGCGGATTATAATTAGAGCTGTGTGTAGTTGGTTGTACGCTAGCGGCGGCGGTGTAATTTGAAGCGGGGTACTGGTTTGCAGCTCTCGAAGATATTCGTTCGAATGCGTGAGAGGAATTTGATATTCCGAGCGAGAGGTGGTAATTTCGAGCGTGCAAAGTGTTTGTGTTCTCTGTAATATTACGCTAATTTTAGATTTGCGAATTTTCCCAACTCGGCGCATCGTTTAGTTTTTGTCATATTTGTTTCTCGAATCGCAAGTTTCTATATTTTCTACACTATAATTTATTTTCCACAATTTGCAAGAGCTTACCCAATTTTGCTACATTACATTAAATGAGTCGATTTTGGACACTACTAAGACAAAGTTCTTAGCCTGTAGTTTTGAGAAAATTAAACAAACTAGAATTTTTAGCAAGAGTATTAATCTTATTGGAAATGGGTGTTAAATAAATGATAATACACAATGTATATTTCAAATAAAATAACTTTCGTTTATTCAAACTCGCACAAGGAAGGAATAAAGTCAGTAATGTGCGACTGCTCTAGCTAGATGCTTTAGTACGACTAAAAACACTTGACAAAAGAGCATAAGAGAATATCGGGGCTGACGCATATAGTTCCTCACTCTTTTTTATATCTCGCATTTCAGTTTATGTCTTTCAGACATTTCTTAGTAAGACGATTCATTTTTTTACAAGCATGTAGTAGTGTATAACTACAGTTACACACATACGTATGCTAAAGCATAGAGATATTCCAACAAATCTATACAACAAAAGTCATGCTGACTTTTGCGCTAATTGGAATTATTGGTTAATTTTGTCTAATTTCACAAAGTATCCAAAATTTACTAACTTAGCGAAATTTAACAAAGTTCATTAATGTTTGAAAGAGTCTAAACAATAACAAAGAGAGATGTGAATATATATATATATATATTTTCAACTACCGTTTATTGTTTATTGTTTATTGTTTATTGTTTATTGTTTATTGTTTATTGTTTATTGTTATTGTTTATTGTTTATTGTTTATCCAAAGTCGAGGCTCAAGTGAACTTTGCAGAGGTAATTCAAGAACTGTACGCATTATACCTGGTTCCTTAGTTGATGATTGTAAATTAATTATACAATCAATACATAATTTATTAGAGCGATAAAAAGTTCAAAGTCCAATTGGTTGATAACATAATCTAAAGATAAAAAGAAATTACGATTTATATTATCAAATAAATATGATAATGCATTACATGAATGACATAATCGATTAAATATTCTGATATGAAACGGCTATAAAAATATATCAATCTTAAAAATCGGTGAAAAATCTGAAAAGAAAGTGCAACTGCAATCCATACATAATTATGTAGATGCACCGGGAATGAGAATGACGAAACGCGGCATCAGAAGCCCGGTAGTCAATCATAAGATGATTGTTTCTCATTGTCACGCGTCTCGCTCTACATCGTGTACGCGTCGCATTATGCATATTATTTCCATGTCTCTGTGCGCGAGCACGCGAGAGAGGTATTATATCCAATTTCCATAATAAACACCGATTCCACGGGACTACACGTAGGTGGAAAGCATGCGCGCGGCAAATTCAAAAGGCATCAAGGCACTCTCATATGCATGTATTATTCAGGCAATTTATAATAATTTATAAAATAATAACAGATAAACGCGTGATTTTTATGTATTATCCCCATATCCACGTATTATTCTAGCTTTTTCTATTAAGTTCTTCAAATAATAACAGTTAAGGCAAGTGATTACTTTTATTTTTATTACAAGCAGTCGACTAGAAGCGAAGGTGAAATAATTTGTGTAAGCATTCTGTTAAATACTCATAGCCACAATGAGTAAGATACGCGTATTTTGATACGTATGTAAATACATGTATCTAGATATTTATGTAGATACGTGTATTTAGATATGTATGTAGATACAAAAAGTATCTTTTATTAAAATTAAAAATATATGCTTAATCTAGATACTTTTGTTAAGTACGTTTTATCTTCGTGTTCAAATACAGTATACTCGTATATCTGTACACAGAAGTATATATATTTCTATTCGTACTCTTATTCGTGAAATTATCTAGGGGCCAAAACTATCATAACTTTTTTGAGACACTTTTTTTAGATATTTGTATCTAGATACTTTGCAAATTACAAATCTATGACACAGTAATAGATCACACAGTGTCTTGCTGAGAGTTTTCCTTCTGACTGAGAAAGCGGATTACGCGGATCGCCCTCTTCTGCATCAGTAGCAGCAGTAGCAGTGGCAGCCATTAGGTCGGGCAAAGAGGGAATATATCTTATTATTAATATCTCTCGGATGTAATCGCTTTAGGTACGGATGGCGAGCAGCGGCTAGTGAATATACGTATTGTGAGGATGAATAAGATCGCCGGATGCATAATAATTGCGCTTGGATTTTATACCAAGAAAATAAAATCTGTTTTGTCAATGCGAAGGAAGATTATGAAAATTGTATATTCAGCTTGTTGCAGCATTTATTCCCGAAGAAAACCTTTTCAATATATGAATTTGTATGATAGAAAACATGCACCGTGCCATCGTGGATACTACTGTAAGTCAAATATATATATATTTTTCATTGAATGAAAATTGAATAATCAAAAAAGTGAGTCGTTATAATTTTCGGTGACAGTTGAGTTTAGTTTAATCCTTAAACTTGTATATTATATAATATATAATATAAGGGTTTAAGGTGCATTGTTTAAGGGTTAAGATTTTGAGGTGGATGGTGTAAGGTTTACCGGTTTAAGGATTAAACTAAACTCATCTGTCACCGACAATTATAATAACCCACTTTTCTATACATAATATAAGGGTTTGAGGTGCATGGTTTAAGGATTAAGAGTTTGGGGAGTATTGTTTAAGGTTTACAGGTTTAAGGATTAAACTAAACTCATCTGTCACCGACAATTATAACGATCCACTTTTCCGATTATTCAATTTTCATTTAATGAAAAAAGTAGTTCCCTGTGTGTGTTGGTACTAGTAGAATTTAACATCACCGTAAGGATTAAAGGTTAAAGTTTATCGGTTTATGTTTTTACGGTTTATGAGCTGAGGATTTATGAGTTTATCTTGGGGTTACATACATTTTTATTCTCATTCCTTTTGGATAAGGGGGAGCAATTGCCCCACTGTCCCCTCTTGGATCTGCCACTAATGCATACACTGTACAGAACAATTAAGGAAGGATACTGGTACTGACATTTTTATTGCGATATTCGAAAGATTTTTGGACTTACATAGTAAACTATTTTTCTTAAAATGATATTTTTTAACAGTGGGATATATAAAAACAAAACTGTTTAACTAAACAGTTTGAAGATTTTTGACATTCGTGTACGTGTGTGTATGTATAGGGGAGAACGGGGTAATGCCGGTCATTGTCTAATTCCGGTCATCCTTATTTTCAATAATCTAAACATTTTTAGGTAATAATTCGAACAGTATATTAAACCCAACATAAAATGCAATTAATCTAATGTCCAAACAACCTTCTATTCAGTTTTATTAAGGAATTATACACAATCAAAGTGTAGGCCTACATTTCTTATAAGAAATCTGGTCTATAAAATAAACTTTTATGCATATTATTTGTTGCTTTATGCAGTTATGTTTTGCATCTTTATTAATTTGAACAATCTAAGAATACGAAGTAGTGAAGAAAAAAGAGTATAAACCTATTACTTTTTTGTCATTTCAATTTAAATTACTAAGCAGAATAGGGGTAATCCCGGTCACAATGTTATTTATATGACGCTCCCGAAAGTGAGGCTAAGAAAACGTTTCGGTGTGCTCTCAGGTAGGGTAACTTTGCTTAAGTGTTTTTGATTGAACAGTGGTTATGTTAGTATATGTTTCACTATGTAAGTGCGAATAATAATGCGACGGATCATATGAAAGTTCATATAATTGATTTAAAGAAATTTTTCACCTATAAAAGTAACTTTTTAATACTGATCGGAATTGAACCAAGACTGACCGGTATTACCCTTTGATATGGAGTAAATTCGGTCAAAATGCTTTTTTTATTTCGACTTATAGCTTCGATATCTTACATTTTTATATTAAACCAATAATAAATATTTATAGTCAATGGTTTGAACTAACATAATAATTATTTAAAGTTAAAAGAAACAATTTGAAAGTGGAAATAATAAGCACGTTTGCTTAGGTGACCGGCAATACCCCATCCTCCCCTATGAGTGAATGTTAATGAATGTTAAAAAATGCGTGTGTATATTTAATCCAACAATATATAAACATCTCTCTTGTAAATAATATTCCATTATCACCAGCCCTGAAATCCGGAATCTTCACCAACATCCGTTCTACAACTTATCTCCTTACCAGCTTTACCACACCAACAAATCCAACCAAGACTCTCGCCGGTCCCACTCTCTTCTTTCAAGTTCAAAAATAAGTTCCCCCGCACCTGCGAAAACGATTCCCCCGTTCTCGCCAACACTCTCGCCTGCAACTCGCTCGTTCTCATTCTCCTCAGGCGGAGTCTCCTCCTCCTCCTTCGCGCCGCGTGCTACGACGAAAACGCTGCAGTTTAAGGCCTGCCGGCGTTATCTCCGGCAACTCTCCGCGCTTAATCCAGGCGAACTGTGCGCGAAGTTGCACCCACTCGCGCAACGCACGCGGCGGAATAGTTTCGGCGCGTGTGCATCATTCTCTCGGGCTAGCTCTTGCTCTTGCTCTCTCTCTCTCTCTCACTCTCTCTCTGCGTGGCGCAGGAGCTGTTAGCCGGAAAGATCGTTGAATCCGAGCGCAAGCATAAATTGCAGACTGCTGCGTAGGTAGGTAGGTATAAGATGCAGGCGCGTGTAGATTACCTGCGTTAGAGCAGTTCGAGTCGAAGCGGATACTTTTGTATGTGTGTAAGTATGTGTGTGCGAGTTTGTATGTGAGTGTGTGTGTGTGTGTGTGTATGTATGTGCATATGTATGTGTGTATGTATACGTGTATATCTGTATGTGAGTACTTAGGTATGTATGTGTGTATGTATATGTGTGCATGTGTATGTGTATATGTGTGTATGTGTTTGTGTGCTTGTGTATGTGTATATGTGTGCATGAAAATTTGTGCATATGTACGTGTGTGTGTGTGTGTGTATCTGTGTCTACGCGAGATGCTTTACTCACACTTGGACGTTTAACTATTTTTATGTCTTTGATTGCTTAACGCTCCGAGCAGCTGTTTCTGCGTGAATAAAAGGGAAATGGAGATGATATGAGTGTTAAATGATTTAATTGCGCTTGAATTTATCCATCATAAATGGCGAAAATCATGGGGGTTAGATCAGTTAAAGAATTATAAGTGTTTTTTGTGAAGCTTTATGTATAAACAAGTAAATGTATAATTATTAACACTTAATTAATTTATAGAAGCAGGAGGATAGTTATTTTTAAGTTTTACCTCTAAAAATCATACTTAGTTCGTTTTTTTCAAATAAATTATTGGATTCATTTATTAAGATCAGGTCAGAGAATATAAACTGCTAATCACAATATTTTATGTAAAAAAGTATGCAGTATCATCCCTCTGTTATCATTAGTGGACCAGTGGTTATAATAACGATACATCACATTTATATTTTCATACAACAATACGTTTATAATTTTTATAAATATTTATTAGAATTACTTTTCAATTTACAATTTTATTAAAGGAATTATGTTATTAAATGAAATGATATAAAACTAATGTCAAATTACATTTTATATGCATCACATCTAAATCGGATCTAAATGTACGACACCTTTCATGTTATAAGCGTAATCCTATATCACACTAAATCCCGAATCGCTAGTACCATAATTGAGGTACTAATTACGCTTATATAACTAGATATCTGCGCTAATGCCAAATAATTTGTGCACTAAATGATGGCTGTGTCAATTAGTTATTAATTGTCGAGAATCAAAGCAGTATGTTTAGCATAAATACCGCGGTATCTATCAAAGAAATAACCATATCTTTTTACAGTATCTCATGTACTAAAATAAATATGATTGTTTAGCGATAAAAAAGTTTTTTGTGTTAAACACACTTGACATATGATTTTATATAAAATATCAATGTTTTATATTTTTTATTTGCATTAACAATTTGTTGAAACAACGTACATTTTTTTATTATGGGTATGAATTGTCCTTAAGGGGACACACCACCTTTAAAATGTGAAACAAAAAAATTGATTAGGAATTTTTATTTTGATATTTATTTTAATAAGGGTTTTTTTTCCTGAAAGTATACATAAAAACCTACCAATTTGTATATTTTTTACCTTCGTTGGACCTTCTATGCCTCCATGGCAAACCAGACGGTTTTTGAAAACTTTAAGCACTGTCCGTAAGATTCCAAGTCTACGCATGGATGGATTGGGCTAAAAATTTATGGAGATACTCATTATAGTAGTACTTTTAGTATGAACGTAGGGATTTTGATTTGAGCGCGTAGAAGTATTTTTTTATATGAACATTGTCAATATAACACTTATTTTTTAATAATTTTATCACTTTTATAGATGTAAAAAATTTTGTACTCGTTCAAATAAAAATCCCTATGTTCATACTAAAAGTACTACTGTATAATGAGTATCTCCATAAATTTTTAGCCCAATCCATCCATGTGTAAACTTGGAATCTTACGGACAGTGCTTAAAGTCTTCGAAAACAGTCTGGTTTGCCATGGAGGCATAGATGGCCCAACAAAGGTAAAAAATATACAAATTGGTAGGTTTTTATGTATACTTTCAGGAAAAAAAACCCTTATTAAAATAAATATCAAAATAAAAATTCCTAATCAATTTTTTTGTTTCACATTTTAAAGGTGTGTGCCCCCTTAAAATACTCTAGTTTCTTCATCTAAACCATCTCGTCCCTCTGCAAATGTAAAGACTATTGCTGCAAACATCCACACAATTACATCGAATTAGACCAAGATTCGCTCAAAGGATTTCTACAAACAGACTATACCAAAGCATCGACTAACCATCGTAACTCTGTAGAACGACCTCTCAAACACACGCATATACACACACATACAAAAATACATACATATGCAGATGAACACATATACATACAAACATAAATACACACACACATACAGTGCCATCCCATTGTCTCGCAAAAGAGGACAGCCGAGCGCGCAAATCGGCCGAGAAAAGTTGAAAATGAGAAGGTTTGCGCTCGCGCGCTAGAGATCGCCGCGAGTCAGATATCTATACCCACCTGCAGAGCAGCGCTGCGCGCTATTTATCTTTCATTCAGGTGGAAAAACTTTTCCATTCTACCTCTCTCTAGCTCGCTCGCTCGCGCGCGCGCGCGCGAGCCTTCGGGCAAAGGGAATATGGGCGCGAGAGCGCGTGTGTGCATAACTTCGTAAAAGGTAGGCGCGCGAGCGTAAAATGTTTGTACCGGTGACAACTGTTCCGCCGCGCAGTGCGCTCTGTGTGCCCTGGCTGCGTGACCTGGCCTGATCCAGTTCGTGCGCCGGGGCTCGACTGGCTTTGAAGAGACTTGGATCTACTTGATCATTTTTACTGTGTATTTTGCGAAAATATATGTTGTAAATGAGATAGACGGTATATTTATAATATTAATTAAGGAGTAAATATATTACACCATGAAATATGTTTTTGCTTCTTCAACGAGGAAGTTTTGTGATGGTGACAAAAAAAGTTGTGCTGAAATCATTAGAAACATGCTTAAAGACATTAGGAATCGAAATACACTATTTTTAGAAATGTGTGTGTATGTGTGTGTGTGTGCGTGTGTATGTGTGTGTGTGTGTGTTTGATGCGTTTATGTGTGTGTGCGTGTGTGTGCGTGTGTGTGCTTGTGTTTGTGTGTGTATGAGTGAATGTGTGTGTGTGTGTGCGTGTGAGTGTGTGTGTGTGTGTGTGTGTGTGTGTGTGTGTGTTTGTATGAGTTTGTGTGTGTGTGAGTGAGTGCGCGTGTGTGTGTGTGCGTGTATTTGTATGAGTTTGTGTGTGTGAGCGTGTGTTTGTGTGTGTATGTGTGTGTGTGCGATTGTGTGTGCGTGTGTGTGTGTGTGTGTGGTGAAGAATATTCAGTACAATTGTTGAGACTTGACCTTTTTCTGTTGGCGTTTTGCAAAAAATATCGGTTTTCTTTCTCCTATAATAGGGTGGACGTACCATTTCTGGCCACCTTAAGCTTTTTTTGACATTCGAGAACGTATTTACTACAGTAAAATATAATATTTCATCATTCAACAAATTTGTGCATATGATAAAACACATGCATTTGATAATTTCATAGTTTGTTTTATGAAAAACCCTGAGGAAATTTCACAAATGGAAGAAAAAAAAAACTCATTTTTTACCGTTTTTGGCCACCTAATCACTTTGATCATAGCGATATACCGGTTTTGGCGACTATCAAAATTGATGTTTACCATGAAAATAAAAATGCATACATTTAACAATAAAGCAGTTATTTCTTGTAAATGTTTGGATTTAATCGTTTTTAAAATGTTAAATTATATATATTTTGTATGCTAAAACAAATAAATGTAAAAGTAATTTATTAATTTAAAAATCGTTAAGGTAATGCTAAAGCCACCTGTCACCGACAAAACATGGTTCATTTTTTTCGTTTATTAATAAAGATTCAAAATTAAAAAGAAATTCTATGATTTATCGACTTGTTTTTCCTTGATAACGATTTTTCGTTATAAAAGGGTAACATTTTCATTATCTCTTGGTGGAATTCTTTTCCTAAACTATGATGAATTTTATCGTTCAAGATATTTGAGGTTATGCTTCATTTCTATTTTTATTCGTTACATCGCGAGAACGTCGCGGTTATTTTTTATGAAACAAACGAATTTTAGTTTTATTTTTATGAAGATACAAAATCAGAAAGAAAATTTAAGATTCATTGTTTCGTTTTTGTTTTATAACGATTTTTCTATCTTACAATATTTTGAAATCGATAATGCAATTTATTATCATAAGCTTATAATTTTTTGTAATTTATACCGTTTGATAAACAACCAATGATAAAAAAAGCACACCGTTTTTTATGCAATAATTAAAAAGAGATGTAGCTATTTGAAATCGATGTATTAGAACGAAGAAATTCACATTGCAACAATTTATTTATTTGGAGGATCCTAGCAATGCTTTGGTATCGTTTTTTTATATACAATATACGGGAATTACTGCCCTTACCAAGTTGGTGGGTTGCAGACCCGATCTCCACCACCGAAAAATCCGGAAAAACATTTTCTTTAATTGTCACAAAAAATTCGTATTGACGGGTATTCGAACCTATGTCCCATTGAGCGGCCTTTGTCGTAAGAGGTACGCGTTTACTAATAAAATTGAGCCGTCAACCGCCCCTATTTAATTGTGGTAGTGTAATTTAAAAAAATTACTACTTACTAAGGCTTGAAGATGTCTATCTCTTTTAGATCGTACCAAGCCTATAGTATGACTATTGTAGGATGGCAAAATTATTTTATTATAGTTGGTTAACCTTTCGGGCTAAAAATGAGTCGTATATAATTGTATATAATTATATATAAGTAGTTATATATAATTATGTATAAATTTTGTCTCTATATAATAATGCAAAATTATACATGATTATATATTATATAACTGTAAAATAAATATAATAAACAATAATTAATTATACTGTAGCATGACATTTCTTTTATAATGAATCATGGTTAGTGTATTATGTGCGTAAGTTTAAGGAGATGACGCCCCCGTTACGGACAAATACCTGTATTAACTTTTTTCAATTAATTTTTAATTTTGAGAAAATATCTCTTTGGAGCGTTATTGTTTTTGATCAATACAACAACATTCCAGAAAGATATTTGCTCAAAATTGAAAATTAAATGAAAAAAGTGGATCCTAGTAATTATCAGTAACGGGTGGGTGTAACATCACCTTAAGTGTGCAGGTATCTTCACATATATGTGTGTGTGCTTATGTATATGAGTATAAGTTTCAATGTGTATCTGTGTCGTATACATATATGTGCGCACAAATATATGAAGTATGTGTTGCTGTTTTGATATGTATCCGAGTATTTCGATATTTGCTTGTGTTTGTGTGGGCTGCCTGCATGTGCTTTGATATTTCTGTGTATTAGTATGCACGTACGTGACTTGTGGATGAGTATGTACATGTTTTTCGATGAGTTTAAGAGTGTATGTAGATGAGTATAGATATATTCTTTATGTGTGTGTATTTTCATATGTGCGTAAGTGCGTGTGTGTATATGGATATGTATGGGTTCAAACGCTTCTTACGGAAAAACTATTTGATGTAATTATATATAGGTATATATTAGTATAGTGTACAACTAGGGGGTAAGCCTTCGGCGCCTGAGACTATGACTGGTGTTAAAATCATCTCACCCTCACTAGAAATGGCCCTTCCCCCTTGTTACACACCGTACTTTTTTTGACAAGTGCATGTAAGGCCCTTTTTTAAGCATATAGGACGAATGGGGAGTTACACATTTTGAGTCGTGCGCCATTTACTTACAGAATTAAATTACAATTTCATCTTCAAATTAACAATTTTCCAAAATTTTCAAAATATTAGTTAGGATCGGGGGATAATGGTCATTACCACCCGCTGCAGCGGGAGATAATCATTACCTCCCGCTCCGGCGAAAATGCTCGAAATTCTCTACTTGCCATTCACTTTAGATGCATGGAAAAGGGCCTATTACATGTACGTGTTAAGAAAAATCATATATGACTATATATTATCATATATGATAATGTATTATCATATAACGTTATATATTGTCATTAATAACCATGAATACTCAAATATAGTTGTGTTGCATTTAAACAATAGGAAAATTGTATATAATAGTACATAATTTTGTACGATCGTATACAACCATTTGTGACTCGTACACGATCATACATTTTATAGCGCAATTATGTAGAGGCAAAAGTTATACGAAATTATATACAATTATATGTGATTATATATGACTATACATGATTATATATAATTATACATGACTCATTTTTACCCGGGTTTCTTAATAATAGTTCGAAGTGTATTTTGGATTTTTATTTTCCTACGGCAATTTCGTATAGAAAAATCAAATTAGAAATATTTTTACTTATCATAGGGGGTTCTTGGGGTACTATATACAGTAACCAATGCAAGCAAAGTTTTAAGGGTTGATGAAGTTTAAAGCATGAAGAATAAAGTAAGTTTTTAATGGTTGGAACTCATGTAAAATTGAGTTTTAGATTATTTTCATGATTTTTGGAGCTCGTGGTATGTATATAGTGTTACCCTGTAGATAATCTTTTTTGTACGTTTGTATAAAAATTGTTATAACGATTTTGATAAGAACTATAATAGAATAAAATATACAGCTTTTATGTATATAAAAATAATTCTTCAGTTAAATTTAATTTCGCTATTTTCACAAAAAAAATATAGTGCTTATATTACTTTAATAACCCAATGCGAAAAGTTTATACATTCAGTAGAAAAATCCAGGTATGGATTTACGTTTATAGTACGACCCCGACTACATTTCTAAATAAAAATGAACATACCAAATTAAAGTAATATGCTAATACACATATTATACAATTCAGAAATGAAATTTGCATTGCATTATTCCCTTTAACAATAATACATTACCATTATATTTCATCTTTCCACTCATGCTCAGCTATATGAATACAAAACAAAAGTAATATTCCATCCTCCGCATTAAAACACATTCAAGCACACCTAAAATCATCCACACAATTAATTATCCATTCGCCATTTCATATTTTCAAACGCGCGTGCAACATCCAAACCAACAATCGGAATCCTCCCGACAAAACGCGCGAGCGCGAATCTCTAATCATCAAACAAAGCACACAGCGCACTGTCAAGCATCCTCGACAACATTGCCTCTCAAAATATACCAACCATTACACACCCGTACACACATACTATTTTACCTCGTCTCGCTAAGCATCTCGAGTAAACACGTCCCACGACGCTTGGCTGCTCCGTGTGTTTATATACTCTTTCTCTCGGAATAAATTGCCGCGTCGAAAATGAAGTGTGTGCCCTAGAGGTAGCCTCTTTGCATCTTCGGCGCAGCTTGAGTGCGAAAAACAGCAGCATCGAGGTCTCTCGAAAAAGGAGGAGGAGGTGAATGCTTGTAGTGTCGTCGTTGAGTGGAGGTGGAGACGCGCGCGCGCTCGCGCGATCGACAAAAATGATGCTCGAGAGGGTGACGGTGAGGGCTCTTCAGAGACGAAACAATATTGACGATTGACTTGAGAATCATCGCCGCGCTGCGAGAGAAAGAATCTATAGCTGACGTTGCTGTGTATTAAGGGGCCGCTTTGTATCCTTTTGTACGGGGAGTGTGGGTGGGAGAAGGTTTACGGGGTTGAGGGGAATTCGAGCATTTTTTTGGGTAATTGAGGAGAAAGTTTGGAGGAGGGATTTTATAGAGTTTTGTGTATGCTTTGAGATTACCTAATGTTTTTACAGAAAGCTTTTAATCAGTTATGAATTTTAAGGATGTTCGATTGTTCATTGTATTGATGAAGACTATTAGGTAAGTTATTTCGTGTGATAGATTTAAATAAATCAACAAGTTGAGTCAATTTGAGTTTATTATAGTTATAATAAATAATGATTATAATAATTTCATGGACTTACTATAGTTTTTCAATCAAATATAAATCTTGTTAAAAATACATTATTCTTAGCAGTTATTCTAAATATATTATTTTAAATAAATAACATTATTAGTTATTAGCACAAATATTCTAAACATAATTTATTTAATTGTTTTCATAATTAGTTTTTGAGCAATATTTGGAATAGATTGATCAATGTTATTATGCATTATGTACATTTGTATAAAATCAGAGCTACGTTAAAACCGTTGATCGTTGAATTTATTTTAAATGCAATTACCGAGATTTTTATTGATTTATATAATAATATTTAACAATATAAATTAATTACGTGCACCATGCTAAAACTATTAGAAATGGCCACAGTTTCTAGCTAGTTCATTAAACAGTGGTTTAAAATATTTATAACGTCATATGAGATATTCTGACTTCACGGAAAAAATTACATTGCTGAAAGTTAAAAATTGCCCTGATTCTCGGTAAAATATTTACCATATTGAACGGTAGAAGTTATAATGAATAACGTTAACATGTACCATTCATCAGGGTGATATTTCCCCTGAAGTTAGAATGTATCAGGTTTATAACGATTTTTACGGTAATTTTTAAATGTAAATTTTCGCTGTGTATAAATATTTCTCTGGATAGTGGAAGCGAACTTAACCAGCCGAATTGGTCAATTTTCTAATAAAATTAAATTATTAATAATTTAAATTTAAGAATTCATTTATTGTGTATCCTTATTTAGGACCAAAATGTATCTTATGACCTCGAGCCCATTCGCAAAACTTACAGGTTTAGAATTCATTTCTTGATACCAGTGAATAAGTAAATCATCTTCAACGTTTGCAGAGATTTCAGGACTGTTACCGCTCGATATAAATAAGATACCGATGTATTTCAAATACTGAATAATTTATGAAATAATTTTTTTGATTCGAAGGATTAGAACAATTTTACAAGTATCCCGTGACACGATGCTATAAATACAGCTTACAATCGTGTTGTCGAGCAGCGCTTTTCGATTAGGTTATAACACAAATAGGTAAATAGTTTAATATAGCTTAGAGCATTCAAAATTCCGCAAAAACAGAAATATGTCGATAAACAAGAACTCCTGCATTACTTTGTTCCCTTTCGTTTATGAGGCTATTGCGTGGGTCCGTAACAAGGACCCACTTTCCTGACACTCTCCTTGTCAATACTCAACTTTGTTCCAAACCGGCATCAAGAGAGATTATCACTGAAAATTGTAAAAACGCGCGCCGCGTTACGATCGCCAATACCTACCGTTGTAATTGAACACATCGCGCCTGCCGCGCATGCTGCTGTCGCCGCGTGGACGCTCTCTCGCTCTCGGATTGCGCGTCGCCGCGGGGACCAAAGAGAAAAGTCGATAAGCAGCCGCTCGTGTTATTCGTATCCGCTCGAGCGGGACCGATCGTTTACAAATCCGGATTATCCGCTGGCGGCCGGACGATCGAGGGAGAGAGTGAGAGAGAACGAGAGCTGGCGATCTGCAGGCCGATGCCGCTGCGAGTGTTGGATAGATGGGTAGGGGTATAAATACACAGAGAAAGAGAGATAAAGAGAGAAGTGGATTGAGGGGTTGAGGGAGAGGTTAAAAGCAAAATGATGAGAGAAAGTGAGGGGGGAGAGAAAGTTGGATGGTGAGGGGGAGGGAGAAAGAGCAAAAAAATTGACGGAGGAATGATGAAGGTAAAAAGTGAAGTTGCTAGTTCGGATTAAAGCGGTATTATAATGTAGTATTTTGAACCTAACTACGGAAAATTTACCTCTTAAAAAGTGTAAACAAATAAACTTATCAAAATTAAAATAAACAGTGAATGAAAAAAAAAATAGCGAAAATGTACTGAATAGAATTATAAACATTTAGGTTCAACGGTTCAACCTCAAAGCTCAAAAAAATTATTTCTTGCGCAAGGTTTTCTCGGTATATGCCATCATTTTTACACATTCTGATTTATTTGAACTAATCGAATGATTCACGCAGGCTGAAATTTTCTCAAACATTATTTTTTTATGATACAAATATGTAGACAAAGGCACCATTTACGAGAAATTATCAGATTATCCCATAACTCTCTTAGGGTTTACGTTAAGCAAACAAGAAAATCATTAAAAGATCATTAAACACGAAATTCGTGCATGCCTCGTCTCACCAATTTTGACTTGTTCTACTGAATCCATACAATTATCCTCATAAGATTATTATGAAAGGACAGTAGCAACAATGTATATGTAATTTCATAATTATATATAGGTAATATCACTGCAGCTATAATATCTTATAAAATTGTTATAAACGCTAAATTATTATTATTAATAACCCAAAAACGAGCGTAATCACCATTGAACGCGATCGAAGACAGGATACCACAGGCTCAACGAAGTGGTGCTGGTAGGACCGCGGTGGACAGATTTGAATTTCCGTGCACCACATAAAGCGGTTTTACTCCCAATGCAGGCTGCGCTGTTCCTCGTTCGCTTGAGCGCTTAATGACCTCTCGATACGTATACCGTATACTCATGCGTATAAACGACTTGAACGCACAGTTATTTTACATTCTGGTAGGGTGGAGGAGGGGGGGATTAATAGAAATTAGTGACGATTCCTATGCAGATAGGATGCATTCAATTGCCCCCTATACTCGCGTTCTCGTGCACTTTCTTTGTAAGCTTTGTAACTATAAATATTTTCGGATTAGTGATTTTGATTTTCGATGTTTTCGAGGTTCCTGAGTTAGAAAAATAAATTTTACAAAAGTATTATTGTATTTATTTATTCGTGTGTGTATGTATCTGTATGAGCGTATGAATGTGTATGTGCGTGTGCGTGATTGATTGTGTGTGCGTGTGTGTGTTCGTGTGTATGTGCGAGTATATGTGTGCGTGTATGTGTATGTTTGTACGTGTGTGGGTATGGGGTGCTTATGTGTATATAATTATCAGTCTGTATCTGTGTACCTGTGTGAGTGTATGTGTGTACGTATGTGTGTGTACGTGTGCGTTTGCGTACACGTGAGTGTGTGTGTATTTGTATGTATGGAATGTAAGTTGTATGTACGTGTATGTGTATGTATGTGTGTGGGCATGGGGTGCATCTCTGTGTATAAGATCAGTCTGTGTGTGTGTATGTATGAATGTGTGTGTGTCTAATGCCCCTTTGCTAACTACTAATTTAAAAAAAAGATTCTATATTAACTTCTCTTTGAGAAACCGTTCCGCTAAAGCAGTTAGCAGCGGTTTCTTTATTTTGCGCAAACGTTAAAAAGATAATTAGGAGGCGCCGATGCGAGTGCGTAATTGTTACAACTATCTGCTAACTTTCGAGTTTCGCTTTGTACATGAAGAGCATGTATGTCTAAAGGTAGGTTTACGTAGATTCGCGTCGCTTTAGTTTTCGATTCCCTCTCTCTCTCTATCTATCTATCTATCTCTCTCTCTCTCACTCTCTCTCTCTATCTCTCGCTCTTTCTCTCTCAGCTGCGCTACGCTCGTGTGATTGACGGAGCTTAATTGAAATACGCTCCATTCGATTAGAGGCTGCGCGAACGATATACTGAATAATCGCGTTGCCCCGGTGCGCGAGGCGACCTTAAATTACCTTGCAGGCGAAACTTTTGTTAAAGTTGTATAGAGGCGAACGAGCGAGAGCCGATCGATTTTGAACTTAGACAGGATTAAAGCCAGAAGCAATAGCCCCCGCTCCCACCACCCGCTCATCTAATTCTTTGTTTCTGTATTTTAATGAAGAAGTTGCATTTTTTTCACGAAGATGGAAGTTTCGAAAAAGATAAAGCTGTTTTTAATTGTGATCGATCAGTAGTTTCAGTGATCATCGCGAACAATTATTGAATTACGTTGAGTGGAACCAATCAAATTTCTAAATTCTGCTGAACTTAATTATTTTTGTTTAAACTACATATTGTGGGTTTTATGCATTGTATACCATTTTAATGTATGTCACTATCTGTCATTAAGGTGATGCTAAGGTCTCATGTTATGGACGTGTTATAGAGTAAACTTTATTTTTTCATTTATTTTTCAATTTTTTAAAAACATATCTCTGGGAAGTTGTAGTTTTTGATTAGAACAACAACGTTCCAGAGAGATATTTACTCAATCAAAGTTAAAAATTAAATTAAATAAGTGCCAAAAACAAACACGAAAACAAAACTTGTAGGTATTTTGAATCTCTGCAACTTGTATGAAATTTAAAAGGAAACTCAAATATTTCAAAAGTTATAAGTACAGACCATATAGGAACCCTGTGTGTAATAGGAATACGGTACCAGCGTTCATGATGGCCGAAGTTTTTGTTGGAGAGACTATGGGTCAGTATATTTATCATGTATATAGATATACTACGATACAAACTCCTACAAACTCCAACAAAAAGTTCCACTTCGGCGACGATGTAGTCGTGTCCACCCGGGATGCCTATATAGAATCTACATTATACCATGGAAACTTCAAAAAGGGGCCCAAAGCAAGATGATTTCCATAATAAAATTTATAAAATGTACGTCTAAAAAAATGTTGACATACTTTTGAACACAGAAAAAACTAGTCATGAACGCATTTTGTTGAGCAGTCATAATATTAATTTTGTATGTAACAATAATTTCAATTTCCTGTTTTGTGTTCTATTATTTATTTGATCATCTGTAACTATTTTTCTGGATTTTTGAATAAAAGTTATCCGTCATTATGTTTGTTTTATTGTTCCGAATCTTCAGAGAAAGTTTTAGAAAAGATTAGTTCGTAGAAAATGTAAAATGTTTGGTTTTGGCTTATAATATATTGATATAAGCCAAAACCAAACATTTTACATTTTCTACGAACTAATCTTTTCTAAAACTTTCTCTGAAGATTCGGAACAATAAAACAAACATAATGACGGATAACTTTTATTCAAAAATCCAGAAAAATAGTTACAGATGATCAAATAAATAATAGAACACAAAACAGGAAATTGAAATTATTGTTACATACAAAATTAATATTATGACTGCTCAACAAAATGCGTTCATGACTAGTTTTTTCTGTGTTCAAAAGTATGTCAACATTTTCAATAAATATGATTAAAACGAAACATTTGTTATTAAATTAAGCCCTAATTATATGGCAAAATAGAATGAAATAAATATGTGAATATAAAGTGTTACAAATTATTATTGTTCTATTACTATTATTAGTGGTACAAACAATCAATTGATACCCATGTTTAATATTATTTACATTTTGAGATACCTATAATTTCTTACGTTATTCAATACTTCACATTATGAATTTAAAAGATTTATTTGTACACTGATATAACATTTTTTCTCGCTAAAAGCTTTGTTTTATAAACTTTTATAAAATCGTTCATTTATTTTCAGATACCGTTCTTGCGCGGCGCGCGCATCGCGAAAAGTGTTTTTAGTTTCGAGTGATACGCGAACTCGATAGAATCCCCGCGCGTGCGCCCACTCGGTGTGCATCGTCTGAAAGTGGGTATTACGTACGTCTCGAGAGAGGATTTCGCTTGGCAAAAAAGAAACACAGAAAAAAATTGTATCTAAAGCAGAGCGGTAGATAAAATGGAATTCAGGTTGTACAAATAAATGCATTACAAGAACGTACTTTAAATTCATTAAAGCGAACGTTCATTAAGTTCCAATTTAAGTGTGCATCTGTATTAAGTTGATTTTATTTTGTTGGATCTACTTTATATAAATTACTTATTTTTAAATTCAAATTTAGAGATTATTTAAAAACTGAAATCAAATTGGTTTTAACCAAATATTTTGTGCTATAAACCAATAACTTATGAAATTTATGATACACAGTATAGAAGTTAATATTCCCATATCGAATTCCAATGATATTTTATTCGGTTTGCAATTATTTTTAATTATTAGTTATCATGTAGTGATTTATATTTTTTATTTTATTGATAATTCTTATAATTTATAACAGTACTTCTTTTAAATTACCCCTTTAACACTGGTACCCCTTTCCACAAAATAACTAAATTATCACCTAGAACTTAAAAAACACCCAGAAGTACAATTTTCAAGATTGACTTAATAGAAGTTGATATTCGATAAAAAGTTGGAAAATTAATAAATTGCAATTTACACTTGATTAGTTTTAGATAAAGATTAAAAAAGCTATCAAATATTTTGTTAATAAATCAAAATTACTTGAGTCTTACTGATAAACAAGCGCAAAATGATTTTGTTTGTAATAGTCGTTGTTATACCTCAGAACATTTAATTTGGCTTCTAAAGATCATTGAATTTATTTTTGTATGCTCAAGAGAATCAAATTAGTTTCTATGCTTAATCGATTCATTTTTTTTTAATTTTTGACTGGTTTAAAGTAAATTGGAACATCACTAACACATTGATCTGTAAGGGTTAAACAAGTCCAAAATGTGATAAAAGTCTCTTGTTACTGACAGAAATAATGATAATTATTGTAAAGTAAAATTGACGGCGAATATAATAATGTTAAATTGATAATAAATAAATATGCAGTGCTAAAGTGATGCAATGTATTAACTACAGCGTTATGAAAGAAAGAGAACCAAATGAAATTAGCTAAGCGTAAAGGTTGAGCATGTATTTTTTGGCTCAAGAGCATTTCCCGAAAGAAGGTCGTAAAAAAAAGGACCAGCGTTGGCGCTCTCGACAACAACAAGACAGTGCAGTTTAGACACTCGTATGGTTCACATCGTGTGATTATTATGGAAAGCATCGGCTTTTTACCGTAAATGCGTCACAGGAATTATTAATTTCTCCTCTCGTGAATCCTGCTTTGTGCCGGAACATCTCTATTACAATGCAAACCACTAAAGTCACTTAATTATTTTCTTCAACAAAATCCCCTCTGTAAAATCTGAAAAATTTCTCTTACTTTTACCATTAGCCGAAGTACAAACAATCCATTCACGAAAATCTCCACCGAAACTACAACTCAGATCTCATCTAAACTACTGCAAGCTCCAAACGTGTCATTCCAACGACTTTATCACCGTAAGCGCTCTCGACCTTCCTTACTTTTCCTCCCTCCTTACTTCTCTCTTTCTCGGTCTCTATCCCTCTACCTCTTTTAACTTCCGCTATGGGCTTCCTTGATGCCCACGCGCTTGTCCCGAGTCTTTTACTCGCGGGCATCATTAGTCTCCGTTACCTATATATTATGCGAGAGGCCAACTGCTAGGCGTGAAAGCTTGAAAGCCATAGTATCTTGCTATGGCTGTAATAAATATATATAGATATGAGTGTATGTGCGCGTGCATTCGTATGCATGTATATATGCATGCGTGAATATGTATATGTGTGAATGTGAGTGCATATGTATGTGTGTACAGAGAGAGAATTTTCTAATAAAAATTATAACGAAATCCAGATTTTTAAAACATATTTCATACAAATTTTACCATAAATTTTGGTTTTCTCTAAGATTCGTACAGGGAACTTTTACTCTGCGGCTGGCAAATTTCATCCTTCAGAACGGTAAAATTTATCGTAAATATCAATAAAAACTGCCGGAAAGTTAGAGTGTCCCAGCTTTATAGTCATTCACGGTAATTTTTACTGCGAATTTCGTCATCATTTTTATTAGAAAATTCTCTCCGTGAATATATGCGAGAATGTGAGTGTATATGTGTGTATGTGTATATATGTATGTGTATATGACGAAATCAAAAAAAAAACATGCAATATTTTGGGTTCAGAAATAGCAAAAAATAATTTGAATGTTCGGGTTTCCAAACCTTATCTATTTGTTATAGGGGCCAAATTATGAAGAAAACCATGTTTGAGCAATGAAAATTGGCCATGTAACTGTTTTTCTGTCAAATTAGGTATTTTTTACTTTTTTTTTATATATAGCAAAAATAGAGTTGTACTGCGCACTTAATAACTGTGCACACAAAGGTGGGAAATTTTTTTCCCATAAAATATATAAAAGTAGAAGATAAGACCTTTATTTTGAGTTGAAAATGGATGTTACGGTGCAAAGTTATGACAAATTGAAAATAGGGTAATAATTCGTTGAAAATGTCAGATTCTGCAAAGAAATGGAAAATCCGTCTATTTCTACCCTATTTTCAACGAATTATTACCCTATTTTTAATTGGTCACAATTATGCACCGGAAAATCTATTTTCAACGATTAAAAACTCAAATTAAAGGTCTTTTCTTCTACTTTTATATGCTTTCTGGGAAACATTTGTATTCATTTTTCACCTTTGTGTGCACAGTTATTAACTGCGCAGTAAACCCCTTTTTCTTGCTATATATAATAAATCGTAAGAAACACCTTATTTTGCCAGAAAAACCTAGTCCCTTTGCCAATTTTCATTATTCAAACGATTTTCTTCATAATTTGGCCCCTACATCAAGATAGACAATATTTCGAAATCCCAGCATTTAAAATGCATTTATTTTAGGATTTCGTCATATACAATATGTAATTGTGTGTATGAATATGTGTTTTGTTGTATAATATGTGTGTGGCTGTATGATATGTGTGTTTCTATATGTGCATGCGTGCGAGCTTGCGTGTGTGAATATATTATACAATTTTAAGTTAACACTAGGCAAATGCCTCCAATTATAAAAAAATGGCAAAGAATTTTTCTTTTAAGTGTAACTTGTTATTCCCTTGCCTTCTTTCCTTAAAATTCTTCTTTATATTTTCTTAATCATTTACAATAATGCACCCATACTTTATAGGCAATAAAAATATATTCATCCTCCTGCGTAACCTTGTAGGCACATTTATGTAATTGATAAAGTATATTATTGTTTTACGCACATGTGTACGTTCGCAAATCGGTTGGTATTGCTCCGAGACGTATACGTATACAACGTACCAGGGATGGACGATTTCTTGGCGGTTCCGTTCTCTCGTCTCTCTTTCTCTCCCCTCTTTTCCCCTTCTCTTCCGGCCAGCGTAAGACCGCAGATTAGCGTGAAAAATGACCGGCGAAATTGCCTTCTGTATTCTTAATGCCTCTCGCGCTAATTACCCATGGGGATTTTTCTCCCCCTCGTGCGCCCACCGCCACCGCCTCATTGTTTTTCCTCGCTAGCGTCACGCGCCCTCTTTGTCGCGCGTTAAGCATTTCGAGCTGCACGGCTCTCAACTTGATCCCGAAGGACGCGCTCCAGCAGAGACGCCGATGGACGACGACGACGACGACGACGGGAGATGAAAAAAGCCCCTCAAGCGTGCGCGCGAATGCGTAAGCACGCGGGGATGAAAAAAAAAAGGAAAGGAGAGAGAATCGCAGTGGTACTGGTGGAGGTGAGGTGAATGAAGGACGCGGATGGTGCTGGTTTATTTTCTCGCGCAATTTAGAGGATGGTCTGTTTGTGCTTTTAATTTTAGCGCGCGACTTGCGGGGAATGCGAGAGATTGCGAAGTGATAGGGGAAGGAGCGATATTTCAGTTGGAATGAATTTTTAATGTTTGAGTGAAGACGATTTTATTGATGAAGCTTATTCAAGATTAAGTTGTTAATTGAATAAAAATAACTAGAATTATACACAACTGTTTTAGTTCTAATAAGAGTTACTTGGTAGACAATAAAAGTATTTCACTCAGTATTATTTTATCAGATTTGTAAAAATGAACGTTTGTGGCTTATATAACACTATCTTAAGGATAAAAAAACATCACATAATACATGAAATAAAAGACGTAAAAACTATAAAATAATTCGTTACTTAATTACAGATCTGAAATTCGTTCTGTTAGAGGTGAATTATTTAAAGATAAATAAATGATCATTTTGAACAAAAACGCTTGCAAATTAGTCTTATTTAACAATGTAGGTATTTATATTATTCGGAAAAGACAATGTTGGATTCTATTCAGGAAATTTGTTTAATTTCTATCAAAATTATAAAAACAGTTTATAATAAATAAAATAATTTGTTAACACTCAAATGCATGTAATTACTGAATTGGAATATTTTATAAAAAATATTATAAGTGAAAAGCTTTTAAAGCTGCCTTATATAAGAATCAAATTTATATCGTTATATATTATTTAGTTAATTAAAATAATTATAAAATAGAACAAGTGGTTTAAGACGAAATTTGAGTAAATTTCATGGTTTTTAATTCAACAGTGAAAGCAGCAGTTAATTTCTAATTTCTTTTATTCCCGATTTAACTGTATAGGCCACATTATTGCCCTGAAAAGCTGACCAAAAGTGACATATTATTTCCTCTTATACTTTATTTCCCGCAAATTAACTTAATTCCCGCATTTGAAACGTAATAAAGTAGCTTTATTCCCGCAAATTTATTTTATTCTCGCATTTTGCGTAAATAAAGTAAATTTCATATTCCCTAGTTTTCTCTGTTTTTCTTTTCAATTTTGAATTATTTCTTTCTATATTAATATAAATTTTCAATAAATTCTAGTTCTTTCCGTGCGTCCCACTTTTTAAGTCAATAAAGTGGCTACAGTTAAGTCGGAAATAAAGTTCTATATACAACACGGGAATACAACCGACTATTCTCTTGTTGGATAATTGTACTATTAAAGCAATGTAAGCTTCCTTGGATGTATTAAAATATAAATGACATAAATGCAGTGTTCCAAGAACAACAAATGGAATTAGAATCCGTATGAACCTCTCACAAAACAATAAAAAAGAAAATAATTAAAAAAGCACAGAATCAAAATACTATCAATCTTGAAATTTTCACCGCCAAGCGACTTTGAAATTACCACTTGAAAATTATCTCAAAACAAAGGAAAATAAGAAATAAAATTTAAGCTCTCAGCGAAGTTCAAAGTGTCGCGGGCCGTCGAACGGCTCGAAACAAAGTCTCCGTAAGTCCTCAAGAATGTTCGAGAGCCTCAAACCGTCCTCTCCTCGACTCTTCCACTTTTTCCCTATCTCCCTCTCTATCTCTCCCTCTTTTCCTCCATTTTTCTCAACCCTTTTTTTTGCCGCCCTCCGGTCCTTCGTAGCCGTGCGCGCCAAAGAAAAAGGAAGAGTCTTGAAATAATATTTAACCGACGCTTCCTCGCGCGCACGACATGAATATGCAACGCTCTCTCAGACCTTTGAATGGGGATCCCCCGGAATTAAATGTAATTGTAATTAGGAGGCGTTTGGACGTTAGGAATATAATTTTGAAAGGGAGGCGGCGGCCCCTGGAGATTTTCGAGGTGGAACGAGATAGTATACGGTATACGTATGAAAGAAGAGGTATAGAAAACGGAGGGATCTCTCCGGGTTGCAGGCTTTGAAGAGGTTCTCTTCGCATTTTTCTTGCGTCGAGGCTCGCTGTCGATGAAAAAGTTACGTATCCCTTGGCTGATGTGCGTTCGTATATTTCATTGAGCCGCTTTTTGCGAGATTATACCCGCTCGCTTGCTCGTGGCTCTTTTTCATAAGGTCTTTAGGAGATGGCTACTTTTCCGACCTTTGGCAATTTGTCTATATTTATATCTTTCAGATTATTTGATACTTCTATTGATGGGGTCTTAAAATTCCGAAGCTATTTATATATCCAGACTTTTTCATATTATTCATTTTGTACTTAGAAGATATTTATTATTTCGGACGAATGCTTAAACGGATACTTTTTACTTTTTAATATTCAATATGTATAAAGTATTAAAATTTGTTTACTTATGAAGTAAAGCCATATAGTATCGTCTTTATTTCTTATATTTTATAAAGTATACAAGGAAGTGAATAAATTTGAGGACAATAAATCATTCATAAAAGATAACATTATTACGAATGCTTATTCTGGAAGTTTTATCACGTCCCAAAAAGACGTATCATTAGTCTTGTGGATTTGGTTTGAGGACAGCATCTTGACAGACCCTTGACTTCCTGCTTTTGATAATACATTTCTAAATTGTCTTGCAATTGATTTATACAAAAACAATATTTATAATAATAAACTAAATTACTCTTTTAAAACTTCGTCGACTTGGGTTGATTGCAAATTGCACACACAAATACACACACACGCATACGCACACTCACACGCATATGCACGCTTTTTGCTTCTTAAAGAGGAAGTTTTGTAACCGTAAAGAAAAGTTTTCGGAAAAAATGTTAGAATCTTGTTTTGGAATATTTGTAATAAAAATACGTTATTTTTAAAAATGTCCGTATGGATGTGTATTTATGTCTGTACGTATACGCCAGTTTCTCAAGATATACACGGTAAAAATTAATTTTTCATTACTAATTTTCTTTGTAATCTTTTGGTTTTTCAAGTTCTTGGTTTAAGTCTTTCGTGTTATTTGGTACTTTAGAAATAATCTCATTGTTTCAGTGTAAATGCATTTGAAAGAGCATAGAATTACCTATCTTTTGCGACCCGAAGTTATGGATAATCTTATACTCTTCTCTCGTTATACAGAAAAACGTAATATTCTTTTCAGACAGTTATATCTAAAAGCATATGATGGAAAATCATTGAAAAATTTCCAATTAATTAGTAATACAGAGAATTTATATTTTTTTTCTTGAGAAAAAAATCATTTTGTAAAGCAAATCTATTTTCTATGGCTCACAATAGTTGGAGTAAAACATCAAGAATCTTACTGAAAATTTACAGGAAGGTAACTTTTTAGTATCTATTGGCTGAGATTTTTTACTAAGATTATAAAGATTTCTGTAAGGACTTTCTGTAGAAAAACTTTTGTCTACAGCAGAGTGAGACTGAAACCGTCGCGCGTTTACAAAATCACCCATCCTTCTGCTCAAGCTCCTTACACTGCCCTTGCACCATAGAACTACCTATTTTGATGACTTTTCAATAAACAAGCAAAAAAAAAAGCAATGGGAAGAATATCACATTTATATTTTCGATTTAGCACAATTTCATATGGGAATGATTAATTAAGTTTGAGGAAGTTGTAAATGCCAATGAATTGGCAGCGGTTTTTATCCTGTATTCTAAACAGGAAGTAGTTTATGAATGAACCGGGGCCGATCCAAAACAACTTGATACTCTATTAAGGGGTAACAACACTATAGGTACATCTATTTTTAACGATTTTTTGTGATTAAATAATAAGCGAAATGAAAAATTCGTTTAAAGAACTTTATTCTACAATTAATGAAGTGTAAAAAAAATTATTTTTTTTTGAAATGACGGCCACGGGAGACCGTAGTAGGCCGTTATTTTTCTGTTGACGCTCAAACGGGAGAACAGTTTTCTAGTACATGATGAACCCTAGAATAAAAAAACAAAGTTTTTCTTAAAGTACATACTAGTAGGCGTGGTAGTACGTAAGGATTCTTTTTTAAATCAAATTTAAAAAAAATGGTGCACATTTGAAGAAAAGGTTTCGATCAAAACGAACAAAACTCACTAAGAATTAAAATGATCCATCGAATGGTTGTGGAGAATAAGTCTGGGCCGATTGAAAAACCACTATTTCGAGAATATCGCGTTTAAAGTTTTTTGACTCTTTATTTATGTAATATTTTTAAAACAAATCAAGTTTCAACACTTACAATCGGTTAATCAGTAACCCCTGGTCCATATAAAAGAAGTCTCGAGCTATATTTGTATATATATGTGTATATATGTATATGTGTATATATAGAATAACGGTATTTTGGAGAGGAGAAGCGCAGCTGCCGAAACTTGTGAAACCAGGTGCCGCGCACCGAAAACGTGCAAGCGCTAAAACTGCTATAACTTTCTTATTTTTTCACATTTCTTTATAAAAAATTAGGAGATGATTTCTGAAGGTATAAGGAATCAAAAAATGTAAAAAAACGATTATTTCAACATTATAACCGGTAATAGTCCCTTAAACGAATTTTTCATTTCGCTTATTATTTACCCACAAAAAATCGTCAAATATAGGTGTACCTAGAGTAGTGTTACCCCTTAAGGTAGAAATTTCGTCGAAATCAGGGAAAAACAAAAAAATTATTATATTATCATGAAGTATTATGAGTAAAGAAACTATACAGCAATGTTTGGATAACCCCTTTCAATTTACGAAAAAATGTGATAATCAAAAGATAACAACAAATGGGCATCTACCTGGAGTATAGAAAAATTGAGGCGCGTGTACAATCCAACAAACTTTTATTTTTAAAATTATAATTTTTGTAGATACTTTTTAGAATCATTATAAAATTTTCAAGACCTTTATCGCTTTAATTTAGATTTTATTTTTTCAAAAGTCCGCCATTTTGTTTTTTTTCATTGAAAATGTTTCATTCTGCTTGAGGCCATAGCCAATTCGATACAGAACATGAAACCGTTTTGTTTTTTGCTTTCAGATAATTCGTTTCCAAGAAATGATTTCATCCATCTACTAATAAGACGAGTTTCAGCAGCCATTTTAAAAACCGCCATTTTGAACAAAAAAAAAATTTTTTTTCAAGTAATTTAATATATGTGTTTTCATATGTAAAAAAAATTGATTACTCAACAAGTTTTGTACTATAAATAAAATTTATTGAAAAAAATCACGTTTTTTGGAGTAACCTGACCTTAAATGAATGTCAACTTCTATTGTCGTCGTCGCAGACAAGCACGCATGCACGCATGCAGAATTCACGCACGCGTTGAACGCACACATGCATAGAAATACATATACACACACATGCATAAAAATGTTATTATTATTAAAAATGTTTAAAAAACTATTGAAATAGAAAACTAAAATCTTATTAAATAAAGCCTCATTAATTATGTTTATAAAAACGCTGGATATTTAACATTATAGTGGTCTTTAAAAACGTGTAGCGTTTCCTAAGTCTTACATGTTATATATCTCCTAAACTAAGATAAGGCAGAAATTAAGAATTAGTGACTAAGTTTTACTCTTATAGCAAAGAGAACACGTATTATTTTTAGTTCTGGTAAATTTATTTTACTATCCGAAAGAAAATTTGTTCAGGTCTAACATTAAAATTGTAAGTTTATAGCAATATTTAAAAACATTATATTAGTTAAACGTCAAATATTCATATTGGAGCTATACTTTTTAACTTATTTTAGTAGGTTAAGAAGTGATTTCTATAGTTTAAATAAATATTAATAAAGTTAGAGTGACGATATTGTACATTGAAAAGTAGTCCTGCTTATGGCACTCCAAATATAGTATAGTAAAACTTCGTTAAAAATTTCAGGAATATTTGTCCAGTATAAGTGCACGTTTTGTCATCTAAAAGTTTAACTGTTGCAGTAATTTTTAAGGAATCGATCTGGTTGTACTTTCTGGATAGTTGAATTATTGTGTTGAAAGATACTTGAATTATCGAGATATTATGTTGATTTTTTTATTTAATAATTTTATGAAATTCTGTATCTTGCTATATCAATAAAAGAGTTTTTTGTGTGTTCAAAAAATTATTGTTTAAGATCAACAAATTAAATCAACCAAAAATTATCAAAATTTAATATTGAACAAAGTGAAAGTGGTACTATTTATTTTGCCCACTTTTCTATTGTGGTCTTTGAGAGAACAATCGAATAATCGCACTTCACAAACAAACAATGGGAGTAATTCAAATATTACAAATATAACTATCCCACATAGCATGGAATATTGCTGCAATATTGCGTGCTATGTGGGATAGTAAGTGTGCTATACGCACATTCAGATACAAGGATGGTGTTTTTTCGAGGCAAAGCTATAGCTATTGCTATTATAATCATGCTCAAGACAACACTATTGTTTAATTTTTATAGTAAATTTGATTTTTCAAACTCTCCTTCATTAAATTATCGCATTTTCTTATACGAATTCAGCGCCCAACAACATTCTTTCCACCTTCTCTTACTTTCCACCTCTGCTGCTCACACCTACTTTTCCTCTCCGACGTGTCGCGCGCTTCCTCTCTCCGTTCGGGAGATGTCCCTCTTTCTCTGCTTTATTGCGGCTTATCCGGTATTACGCCTGTGTGTCGGCGGCCGGCCTTGAGCAGCGGCGACACCGAGACAGCGTCCGTTGTATCGGACACGGAATTACCCCCGCGGAAACGTTCCGGCATATCCGGAGCGTCCTTCGCCCTCCCTCTCTCTCTCCGCACGCGCGCGCACGAGTGCAGAGTGCGCAGGGTATATGTGTGTGTATGCAAAAGCGCGATCGCCGTTATCTACTTCCTTATATTCTCCGAGCTTCCATCTGCAGCAGTTTGAACGTTGCTATATCGCGCTCTGTAGCATTGTATTTTTATTCGTTTCACGAGAGATTTTAGATGGATGATATTGGCCGTTTGGTTGGGGCGACTTATTATAATATTTTCTTTTATTATATTTTTATAGTAGGTTTGATGATTTGCGTTACGATGGATTATATGGGAAATGAGTATTCGTATAGAAATATGGATTTGGGAATAATGATGAAAAGCTGCTTTCTATTATTTCGAATTGAATAAAATGAAAAGGTAATTTGGAAACTTATTTATTTTATTGCACGAATGAGTATATATGAGTCTAAGATGTTTTTTCGCTATTGTGTGCATCTTTCTGATTTGGAAGCTAAAAGAAATTTGAATGGGATTAAGTCTTGATGACAAAAGTTTTTAAACAAGAATCTTAATTGTATTCTTTTTATTTATCTTATTTGCTTAATATTTTACATTTACGCATCAAGGTTTACATTTTAATCCTTTATTAGAATTTTATTATAGGTAGTAGTTACAAAATTCAAAGTTACCTATATTCCTATAATAAAATATAACATTTTCATAAAATATCTACAATGACAAGAGAAATGCGAAATTGATACTATATATTGAAATTATATTAGCTGTCACTATATCACAAAAACAACCCTGGTAGAAATCTAAGCTGGTTTCTAGCCAGATATTAGCTACATTTTCTAAATCTGCTTTAATTCTGGTTAAGAAATTAGCTAGAAATCAGTTAGAAACGACATGCTTTTTAGCTAATTTCTAGCTATATTCTGCTTAATATTCTAGTTAATATAAAATTGATAAACTAAGTAATTTATGTATTAATTAATAATGGAAATAATAACAGTTTTATAATAATCAAAGTAATACGAAATTCTAATCATACTACATTAAGTATTTTACTAAATTAAAGCTAAAATTGTACCTTAAATGTCTAGTAGTAATGGAGGTTAGGTTATTTCTTTTCATAACGATGCGTGCATTTAAAAAGTATTATTTACACAAAAAGTACCAAAGCCCCGAGTAAAATTTAAGTATCTATTAAAGAAATTTATGTTATAAATAATAGAATGCATGTAGTCATATAATTATTGGTATTTTAAAAATAATAATAAAAACAGAATAATGTAAGTTATGACGAAATTTGGAGAATTGGTAAACAAATATTTGTAGTTTTACAATGAAGTTTTATTACAAAATTTTATTTTCGACACCAATCACAAAAGGTGGGGGGTCTCTAAGGCCGGTTTTTGACCCAAATTAGATTTGGGCCAAAAAATTCGAAAAAAAATGCCTGCAGTGTTTACCAAAAATAAAAAGTTAATTCCACCCTAAACGGACCACCCCCAGCCCTCCTATTCACCCCCACCACCCCTTCAAAAAATGAAAACTTCTACGCTTGTATACATCGTTTTTGGAAATATTTGACACTGTCAAACTTGTATTTGCGTAATAAAGTACACTATGAACTCTCTATGAACTACCTTCACTCTTATTCACCATTTTAGCCTTTTTACCCCCCCCCCCCCTTGAGGAGGGTGGAGTGGTGGTTTTATTAATTATTTATGTGCAGGGTATGTAAATACAAAATATGTAAGCTTGATCACCAGACTTGACTAGGGTATCCTGTGGTTTGGGGATCGCTGATTCCGAATCCGAGGTCCGTTGACCTCCATCTCATCAGGTTCTAGGTCATTTGGAGGTCAAACTGTAAAAAGGCCGATGAAAAATCCAGAAAAATACATCCATAGGTTTTTGGGGTAGCTGAATCAGAATCCGAGGTCCACTGACTCCTATCACATCAGAGTGAAGGTCATTTGAAGGTCAAATCGTAAAAAAGCTGATAAAAAAATCCTGATAAATACATATATAAGTTGTGGTCCGTTTAGGGTGGAATTGACTTCTTATTTTTAGTAGACACTGTAAGGATTTTTTTCGAATTTTTTGGCTAAAATCTAATTTGGGTCAAGAACCGGCCTTAGAGACCCCCCACCTTTTTGTTGACTAAGTTATGATTGACTAAGTTATGGTGAATTTTCGGAAAGGAAATTATTAGTTATCAAATACTTTTAGTATTGCATATACATAGTTCTATAATCTCGTAAGTTGTTATTTGTTGATAAAAATATTTATTTTGGTGGCATGTTATATTGAATATTCAATAAAGTATAATAATGTATATTTTTAAAATCTAATAACTTTTCAAAACAAAATATAAATAGGTTAGATTTGCAAACAAAACACGTTCTTGCTTAAAGCATACTCTTCAGCAGATTCTAGCCAGATAGTAGCTATAATTTGACTTATTAATAGCTTATTAATCTGGCTAATAATTAATAAGCTAACCAGCCATTCTAGCTAACTTTCTACCAGGGAACAGATAAGAACATTAATGAAAATAACAATGACAAACATTATCGAACCAACGGCAAAGAAGAACCAGGTAATCTACGTATCTACCTACCTCCCATTAGCCCCGTGAATTCCACAGTGACTAAAGTCAGCCAAGGTAATGAATTTTCCTCAGTAATTAGCGCAATTGACCTAATCCCAGAATGGCGAGATTTTCTCGGAGATCGAACTCTCCCGGTTTGAAATGAATCTACCATTTTTTACTTAAAAAACGAGTCTTGAAGTACACTCGACGAAACAAACATGTGATCGAATTTGCTTGAATTTTTTTGAAATACGGCAACTTCATTGGATTGAATGATTGTTTTCGTTAACCTTATTGGAGGATTTAGAAAAATTCAAACTAATTCGATCAAATGTTTGTTCCATCGAGTGTACAATGGCTTATACCTCGAATCATAGGCCCATTGGTACAAACAGCGAGTTTTGCGCTTAAATATTAGGTATTAGAAAATACCTCCACACTCCTTATCAAAATGCGTTTCCAAAACGTCATGGACATACGGATAGGTGTTATTCCTATTATACGTTATATTTTATTTGTTTTAAAATATCTAATAACTAGTCGATGGAACAAGATATAAATACACATCCAGGGGTTAGCGCTACTATATGATGGTAAATAGCGGGCAGCTTGATGTGAAAGTGAACAATGAGTCAAGAAGCAATCTGCGTATCTATGCAGAAGGTTTTTAATTTAAAAACAAAAATTCTTTGAGTACTTTACCAATCGGTAGAGTATCAATTCCTGAATAAGAATAGACAGCGAGCAGAAGCGAGGCCGAGAAAAAACCTATAGCACCAATCTGATTCCATCAAGTCTACTGCATCCATTGTGATCCAATGAGATTTCAAGGTGGGATGGCCACATCAGAATAAAGAGCATCTTTTCATATGCGATGCAACAATATCGGAAACATGCACGTCCACTAAATATACTGGTCCGCCGCGTATAATAACAAATTCTGACCATCAATGTATGCAAATCGAAAACTCCAAAACCACTCTAAATCACGGCAAAAGTGACCACCAACGACACTAGACATAACTGAAGACACCGCTCAAGGATAAAAGACCGGAATCCTCAATCATAACTGAAGAGCTTAGATAATAGTACTGAATTAGTATCCTAGAACTGAACCAGTCGAGAAGGAGGCTCTCGTGATGCAAGCTCTAAATGAAAGAAACCCATAAGTAAAGGAAGAAAAATGCATAACATGCGTGACCGACCGACTATCTAAAAGTACACACATAGATAATCAACATCGTACAGCTGATAGATCAAGCATACAAAACGATATCCAATTGATCTACTCTGATATATATGAAATAGACCGATAATGAAGCAAACCAATCTAGCTTCATCAGCTTAAATTTGAGTGAAGACAACTACAGAACGCAAGACAAAGCTGATTCAAAGCATCGAGTTAGATCGATCTAGTGTCACCAGCAATAAATCTAGAAATGTAAGTCCAGAATTCAAAGTAGGTCTAAAGAATTGCAATATGCGTATCGAGCCCAACTAATACAAAATCAATCTGTCTTAAAACTGACTAATAAGCGTGACATGATATTATTTTGTTGCAGCAGGTCAAGCAGGATCAGCATCAATAGCGCAAGACGATACAGAAGACAATCAGCTCTCGAGGAACATCATCTATTTACCGACAACGGAAATTCAAAACAAGAATGCATTACCACATCATAACTTCCGATTTGACTCGAAGGACCAATTTTAACGCAAAAATCAAATTCAACAAATCTTATGGGTAAAGATCGATAATTAATTTGCCTGTAAGTATAAAATAAATTCTACAAATTTTATCTTATCAAATAATACTTTAAAAGTTATTAAAGTAAATTACTCAAATTACGAAAATTGCCATAAAACAAATAAATTGACCAATTAAATAAATGTTTGTATCCCATATATCGTATATATATTTACATACACACACGTATGCACACATATATGCTGCCAAACACACACACACACACACACACACACACATACGTACTCACACACGCACATATGCATGTATATGCAAATATTTTTATACGTAACACACATACACATACACATACATATGTAAATATTTTCTGGAAAAAATAGTGTATTTTTATTCCTGGTGTCTCGAAAAATATTTAAATAACTACTAAAAGTCTCATTCTTATCGTCCCAAAGATTTCTTCATGAAAAATAAAATTATAGTAAGATATACCCACTGTTAATATGTTTCTTTTCCAAAAAACAAATTCCCCGATTCATCGATATCGTTAATAAATACGACATCCTGCGCAATCCGCAAATTGCTACATCTCCATCTCCATATACCTACCGACCGATCGCCAGCCCGTCCATTTCCTCCCTCTCCCGCCTTACTCAATCCCTCCTCCAAGAGCAAAAAAAAGAACACCATACAGCCCCCGCCGTGCAATATCTACCATCGCGTATAACGGAACAAATTTTTATTGCCCCGCGGCGTCCTTCCTCGGCAAAAAAGCTCCAGCTCCGCATGATAAATTCGCGTATCGAAAAATCATAATACCCGGGAGCTGCTGCTGGCCGCCGCCGCCGCCGACGACGAGCGGAGGAGCTGCACGCAGAGGGACATAAACGACCCGGAGCGCGCCTGCACTCGCACATGTTAATAACCGCGCGCGTCGTCATCGTCGCAGGGGGGCGAGAGCCAGGTATCGACGATCGATCAACCGACGGGGGGATGCTAATGGCACTTTCGACGCTAGTGCTGCTGCAGTATCTGTGTGTGTATGTACGTGTGTGGGTGTGCGAGCTGCCGCCGGTGGTGGTCGCTTTTTACAGCGCGCAGTGCAGTAAGCGCTGATCGGGGGAATTCGACGAAAAAGTTTGCCTTTCGTCGACTACGACGACGACGACGACTCGTCTTCGTACGCGGAAAGCGCGGCGAGACTAGCTTTTTTTTAGTTTGGTTTGGAAGGGATTGGTGAATTTTTTTTTTATTTTAGTGGAGAGCGATCGGTGGATATATGAGAGGAGGAAGACTCGTTAGATAGCTGGAATTAGTTGTTTGTACAGGTGAACGAAAAGTCGATGGCGATCGGTTTATTTTTTTAGCTTTTAAGAGTAGATATATACAGATATCTGTTTGCTGACGTTGTAGCTTACAAAATTTAACATTGCTGTTGATATAAAAAGTTCACATTGGAGATTGGTGAATTTATCAATAGAAATAGTGCTGCTCGTACAGATTGTTTTTTACTACTGATCAATATTCAAGGTAGTAATATTAAATCTACATTTTGGTTTGTTTCTTACTTGAAAAGTACAATCTCCGACTCGTGCTAAACATCAGCTCACCCTTATTAGAAATAGCTTATTTTCTCCCCTCGTTGCACAATGTACTATTTTAACCAAATGAAAAGGAAGTTTCCTTACATCTCTTGACCAAACTATACTTGTATTAAAATCACAAAAAGGGACGCAAAATATACCATAAACGAATGAGTACCATATTGCATCAGTACCAATAAAAACTACCCATTCAACCGGCGAGAAATTCTCCCTCCTCAGCGGAAGAATAAGAAGAGGAGCGAGAGCTCTACCCTTTTTCTCTTCTTCCTCCTCCTCTCGTTCGTCGGACGACAAATGGCGCCTCTAATGAACCCATCGACAACACATCCCTGCAGACGGGCTCTCTGAAAGAGAGAAAGAGAGACGATGGAAGGGGGGAGGGGGTACGACGACGCGCGAACGAATGAATGAATTTCGCGCGTGCCAGCCGCAATATGTATTGGAATGCCATAATGGAAAGACGCCGTCTGCGACGGTACGTCTCGCGTCGCCCACGTGCGGGGATTCTCCCGTTTTCGACTCTCCAGCTCCCTTCCGCCAGCAGCGCAAAGTAATAACACGCACTCACACCGACGAGCGAGAGGGAGGGGGAGAAAGAGAGAGAGAGAGATAGAGAGAGAGAGAGAGAGAGAGAGAGAGAGAGAGAGAGTCAAAGGGTAATAGTAGGAGAAGAGAAATGTAATAGCTCTGAGGGAGATGGGTGTTGCGTATGGATCTGTGATGAGCATGACAGTGAAATTGAGAATACTCGATAATTGGACGTGTGAGGTATATAGTTACTTTTAATTTTCTTTGTAGATTTTTGGGAGGTAGAAGTATTTAAATTTAACACAGGTTTACGGGTTTATTTTCGTAGTAAGTTTGAGTTTCGAGAAAGGATTTAGAAGGAGAGTGTTTCTCCTTCAGGTAACGGAGTTAATAGAATACAATTAACTTTAATTTAATTAAAAGTACTATGTCAAAAGTAAGGGAAGGCAGTAATAATTTGGCAAAATTAACGAAACTTACAGTTACCCTTCTTGTTTATAATCACCTATCTTTGTCTGATATGTAGTACAGGACAAATGTATCATTTAGCACTGACAATAGTCATAAAATTTAAGTTTATTCGCTTAATTTAATTTATCTCGGACCTTAAAATAGCTTTATAATTGCAGTCGTATATAATTTTTTATCTCAATCAGTTTCTACAAAACTACAATTTTAACCTTATCATTTGAGAGGAGAAGCCGGGTAATATGAACTAATTTGCTTTGTAGAGTACCTAATCATTTTTATTTTGTTATAATGATTGTAATTTAGGAGAAAAGCCATAATAATACTTAGAATTGCCTAAGGAATATTTCCCAAGCCGGAATACTCACTTTGACAATAATTTTTTACATTCAAAATAATGCGACCCTTCAATTCTGCATTAAAAAAAAAGTATGATACCTTAATTGTTTATTAATAAATTGAGCTTTGTTTCGTATAGAAATAAAAATTTGTTTTAAAGTTGTTAACTATACATATCGAAGATTATAACAAAAAAAAATAAATAAAAAGTCACAAAAATAAAGTTGACAATCTTCGAATGATAACGTATTTTTTAGTTTTAAAACGTGAATGTATTAAGTATAAATTCATCATTGAGAACATAATATTTAAATAATATTTAATTTCAAAAGAACTTCCATAAATTAAAGGTAATATTAATGTTAAACAAATGGTATAAAAATAATTTATGTGCAAGTTCAAGCGAAAGTGTTCCACCTGGCGGTCGAGGTCCGTACTGCTCAAAGTTATACCGTAAATAAATAACCCTTTTCTTAAAATATACGCAAAATATATAGTAGACATAAAATATGCATTAAAAACATGACGTTTTAAGATAAAAATAAAATTAGAAGCTATAATAAGTAGAATTTCTGCTACTAGTAAATAGTGCTATTAGTAAATTTTAAGCTATCAATCTTCAACACTTAAACTTCTCACCCTAGATTACATAACTTTGGTATAACTTTGATGGCTCGTTTCTTTATTAACTATAAAACTATAAAATAATATTTTATATTTGCAGATGGCTCGATTAATTTTCTAATTAAAATTAATTTAATTTAATTTAATGAAAAAAATTTAATTTATTTAATTAATTATTTAATTAAAACAATATTTTATTAAATTAATCTCGCTTTAATTACTACTAAATGAATTTATTTTATATTAATTAATTGTTACTTGAAGTAAAAGGTTATATCTGTTTATATATAAATAAATACAAAAAATAGAATAAATTTAATTATTAAAATTATGATATATATTGAATTATACCTCTCCATGGAAAATTACAAGTTCCTATTTTTATTACAATTTTCGATACAGAATCTATTTTAATTAGAGTGATTTTTATTTCCCACCATATATCTTATGATTTTATGTATATATCTCCGTATTTTTTCCACAAAACAAAAGTCTGATATATTTTAACTGATAACGTTTTAATTAAAATCTAATTACAATTTATCTTCAAAATCATTGTGCATTTTTAAAATATAACTTATATAATACTTACATAATACTCGTTCGACAACGCATACAAGGAAAAAAAATATATTTATCACGCAGATAGCAGAAAAATGAGTTAATATTACGATGACAATTCTATCTTTAAAAAATTTTTCTACATTTCTTATTCCCTATCTTCGTTTCTCCCCTTATCGCCAGCTACTCTCTCTACATCTTTTATTTTCCCTTGCATTCTTCTTATTTCATTCTCCTCTTTTCTCTGTCATTTACTATCTCTCTGCCCGCGCGCGCGCACACACTTCTATCTCTTTCTTTTCGCTGCGCTGGGCGAACGATGGAAATGGAAAGACAGCCCGGAGAGAAAGAGGGAGAGGGTAAACATTGAAGGGTGCTAAGATAGGCTCAAGGAGAAGAAATCGTGCGGAAAATTCACGAGAGCGAGCGTCGAAGCGTATGTGTACGCGCGGCGCGCGACTCTCATTCTTCGCGCGCATCTATCTTGCGCGCGAATTCTTTGAAAATCATCCTTTCACTTCCGTTTTGATAGAACGATGAGGGATGACTTTTGCTTTATTCTAGCGCGAGAGCAGAAAAATTGTAAAATTGTTGGGGTGGATTTCTGCATATTAAGTGGGCTACTGGTGCTTTTTTCAAGGTTGGCCATTTGAAATTTTGGTATTTCATTTTAAATTTTGTTGTAAAGAAGGTACTAAAGTTCAAAATAATCTTTTTTATATTACAATTTGATTTTCAAAATTTTGTTCAGCTATTCTCATTTTATATCGTATATTATCCCATTGTATAAAGAATAAAATTGCTTATAAAAATTACAAAGAAATAGGAAAAATCTAAAAATTATTCAATATTATAAGATAATATGTTCGATATTTTGTAAGAATGATGAAATAAATATTTGTTGTAGATAAGTAAATACTTGATAAAGAAAAAACTTAATGCATCGAGCTAATTGACTCATTGATTTTAAATTTCTCTGATAACTAAATAAATTTAATCAATTTATTAATTCTTTAATAAATTATTTTTTTTATATTTTGTTATATTTAACATATACAAAATGTATGTTCTTATAGCTTCCGATACAAGAAAATTTACATTTCTCAATAGTACCAATTATTGTTTTCAGTGACACATTTTATTATTCGATTTCTTCCGCTTATAATCAATTATTCTATATCTATATCTATAAGCGTTTTTATAAAATTATATTGTGTGGTGCTAAAATGGTTATAATGAAGCTGATATATAAATATATATATCTGTAAAAATAATAAATTAAGTTACAGTAGAACCTCCTGGCACGACTGTGAAATTCAGGACTAACTATCCCCACGCACTGTTAATTTGCGCCAACCAATCAACCTAGAGCACCAGGGCCGTATCTAAGTTTTAATATTAACTTTCCTCCGTACCTTTTCCATCATCAAATTTTCTCAGTACAATTGATTTGCATGCAGTTTTAATAAAAAAAGAGCTATTTATATAAATCTATATAAAATTATATAATCTTCTTTTATAAAATTTTCTATTACATTTCTTCAGTTTGAACATTTTTTAAAACTTTTTTATTAAGATTTGATGGCTTAAACTTTTGCATAAAACTTTTTCTATCTCACTTTTTCGGTTTTAACCATTTATTTAAGAAAATTTTATTTCAAATTTGAGGCGCATGTCTGATCTGCACATACTTAGAGCCGGTCCTAGAGAAATTACAGTGTCGAAATAATCCGCCGTCACAGTGCCGTGAATCGCAGAGCTGGGAGGTTCTACTGTACTTATTTCTTTTTAGTGTTCCTAAAAAATATGTTTACAATTTATTTATTTATTTATATACTTGCATTGTTGCCCTTTTACTGTGATTTAACAACGATACAATCATTGATAGGGATCGAGTTCGATCTTTGCCACCGACAAATCCGGATCAACAAGGGATTTTTGTCGCCAAAAAATCGAACTAACGGGCTTCGAACCCGCGCCCTCAATAATACGAAATTAAGACAATTTTTTAATTAGGGTGGATGTCCGTACTACTGACACGCCACCCAACTACTGACACTCAAATCTATTTTATTATAAATAAAATATAAACTCTATCAAATAATATCTAAAAAAATATATAAGCAATCCGTAACTTTATTAGTATAATGAATAAACAAACGTGACATCTTTTAACTTCAGAAATTTTTAAAAAATAATAATAAAATTTGAGGCTACGAAAACGTTTAAAATTATGTCTGTGTTCAGAGTGAACATGAAAATATTGCCAAATAGAGAAGACTATTATTTCTATATTAGAGCGATATATGCAATAAAAAATAGTTTAATAGGTAGTATCTATATACCAGATATATCTACTAGATAAAAAAGAAGAATTATCAAAGGCAATTTATTTAATAATTGGATGGCAGCGTTAGGTACAAACGTTTCAGACATTTTCGTATTACTGACATGTCAGTAGTTCGGCAAGAAAACGGCGTATTTGCCCAACTACTGACACTGCCGCGCAAGTTAGTGAGTACAATCTAACCTCCTTGACTTCAGCGGTGACGTTCATTTTGCCCAATGTTTAACGTTTCCTGGGGAATGATTTCAAATATTTGTGATATACATTTAAACTAATCATTTAGATACCTATACGTAAAAGCTTAAGTCTAAAGTATACTTTAAGAATGTTATTTAATTAATAGATAGAAAATCAAATATTATTGTTTGGGTATAAAAGTAAATGGTGCCAATAGTTTGGGTGTCAGTAATAGCTCATGAGAATATTATTATTAATCTCATGAATTTATAATTAAAAATAATGTTTATTGAAATTGCAACCCCGTTTTTATTATCTACATGTAATATATAATGATAAATAAATAGAAAAATATATATTTTTGTTTAGCAAATAATATAAACTATGCAATAATGCAACGTTCGATCCTTGGGGGTGTCAGTAGTCGGAACATCCGCCCTATGTACTTACAAAAAGAAAAATTGGAAATCAAAGGGTTAAATAGTTATATCCTACCTAGTTAACAGTCATCGTGCAAAATTTACCACAAACCAAAAAGCGTAAAAAAACTTTTCCCGAAGTAAAAATACAATACGCGAAAGGAATTTTTTAGATGCCCGAAAATTGAGAAAGCCCATTGGCTGTGAATGAGCCTCAATCAACACGCAGGAAATAAAACGTCAGCACTATTTCATATCGCGTCTCGTGTAACGCTAGAATACGCTCTCTCTCTCTCTCTCTCTCTCTCTCTCTTTCTCCCTCTTTCTCTTTCTCTCTCTTCTCCAGTAGGTATACGGCTTGGCAGTCGATTGGTTAACGACGCAATCTCGTTTAGTGAGAACGTGAACGGCCTTGGAAATATTTGGACTTCGCTCGTGTACGTCTGTTGTGTGAATGCTCTTGAGGGTTTCTTCGTGTGATGTATGTATACGTATATACACGGTTGCGCGATACCAATTCCGATCTGACAATTATCGTCAAATCGCGCGAGTCTTAGGTATTTAAGTCGTTTCGATGCAATGGAATCGATCTGGTTCAGTCTGGCGTTATTTTTCTTGCGTGATACCGAGGTGATAGTCCTTTGTAAAATAGCGGCGGCGATTTAACTTTTTTTATCTTTGATAAATGTATGATTTGCGATTTTCTTGCAGTGGAGCTTTCTCAATGAACTACGTATATAGTAGACTTAAAGATTAATAAGAAAAAATTACTGCAATGAAATTTTAAGTTCATTGCCATCTGTCAGAATTTCTAAATATAAATGATGTATTACAGACACATGGATTCACCTTGTTGTCATAGTAAACAATGATATTGCATGCATATAGCTTTTATTTGAAATTTGATATTGTTTTTCTTAACTATTTAGCAATTATCTGTAGAAGAAGATAACGCCACGTGCAATTTGTTTTACATTTTAATTGATTTATACTTTATCACAAAATTACGTAATAATTTCCAAAAATTCTCAAATACAAATATTTTCTTTATTTTGAATATACGAGTATGTATGTATTACAAAACTTATATCTTAATTATCAGACTATAAGATTAAGTGAGAAGTATTGAATTCTAGAAATACTTCTAAAATCTTTATAATAATAAAAGCTTACAAAAATCTTATTATTACCTTTGTTCAATATTTCACTTTTCCATTTCAATAAAGAATTCAATAACAAAAGTAATACGGTGCACTTACACTTTCTAAGAAGTAATTGTATCTTTCCTTGATACCAAAGCCCACTTTAATTCCTGTCCCCATTTCCACGACACGACACTCGGCCAAATCAACTTAAACTTTCTTTCTTTGATATTATACGCCTCGAACGCAATGGCGGCGAGGGCTTCTATTAAAAGTCAGCCTTTCAGCCGAGTAAATAGAATTAATAACGAGGACAGAGAAAAGAGAAAGAGATAGAAATAGACGCGACTTCTCCGCGGAGAAAAGCGCAAGAATAAAAGAGAGCCTGCTGCTACAGCGCAGAAAATACATTGGAAGCGAATAGCTTCCCGAAATAAGGAAAGTGGAGAAAAAAAAAGTTGAAAAGCGCGCGAGAACGAGAGGTAAAGTAGCGGCGTCCTTGTCTGTCGTATTCCCTCATGGTGGATGGGAGCGAATTGCGCTCTTGGCACTTGACTTTTAAGCCCGGTAAGCGGATCGCAGTCCTACTGCCTACTTCTAAATGTCCTCCGAGCGAGCTCCTGCTCGTTGTTGTTTCGTCCTCCTCGTCCTCGACCTTCCCTGTACTTTCTATTTTTCTCTATATCGAGTTTGCTGGCGAAAAATTATTTATGCCTAAAATTGACCGTTCGAGTATTCTTATTATTATTTCAGGATTTGTTCGGCTCTACAGAATGCTTTGCATATTTTTAACATTGTTTGAACATCTGTTTGATTACAGATAATAAAGCCTAACATGTCACGCTCGTAAAATTTTAGGGTAGTCTGCCGGTTTTAAAATCGAGAAAAAATCATCAAAGTTCGTCAAAATTATATATCGAGGCCCTGTGAGCATTAAGTACACGTATAACATCATATATTGCATATTACATTAGATACTGAATTTTGCTATAAGAAACTATAGCATCCGATTTCCTGTAAATCGATTTTTGCCCCACTTAGGGGAGGGTGGGGCATGGCGTGGCAGGCGGGTTGGTTTGGCACCTCGATATTAAAACGATTAATAGATAATTTTAAGCAAATAATTGTGAAAATCTAAAGAAAAATACTTCTAGTTTTTGTTTCTGATCATAATATAGAAAAAGAAAGTCTAACCAATTAATTAAATGAGCTTGAAATTCAAAGTCGAAATAATAGGTTGGTTTAATTTTTCATTTGGCTGGTAGAACGCGAAAAAAGAATGGATCCGTTTGAAACAAAGTCTACTTAATAGTTTATACTTCCAACTTTCAGGCCTTGCTTGATATTTTATCTTGCAGTGCTCAGTAATTGTGTATTAACAGTCATAAAAAGCATTGAAAATGGGGCACGACGGGCACCTAGGTGGGGCACGAATAGCACACGAAATCTGTTGCGCGGTGCGTCAGCTGTTTGCCTCCTAACCTTTAAAAGTTTATAACGCTTTAAGATCGAATTTCGCTATTTTTCATTGCAAATCATATCATACAATCAAATATATGCACATTACTTCTGATTTTATTAATTTTTCATTTGATTATTTACGTAAAATTATAAATGTGAAAATACCTCATGAAAAGCCGTGCTCTATGTGCCCCACCGGGGTGCCACAGTTGCCCCCTAGTGGGGCACGTAGAGCAGTTTTGACTGACTTTACTTTTCGATTTATATAAATTAATGTGTCACAGAAAACACATATTCAACTGTCGCTTTCGATTCTTGATATAATTTCCTAACTTTTTGTGCTATTCAAATGTTCTCAGTGTCTATCATTTTTATATAATCCTTGTTAAAAGTTAGGGTGCCACTGATGCCCCACCCTCCCCTACGTCTCGATCTATCTGGGGTCCTTGCACTCTCTAGCTTACCCATTAAGTGCTATTCTTTCATTTCCCATTTTAGATATACATGTCCAGGCGCAAAAATCAAAATTCCATTCCCCTTCAACGTCAAGCCAAAAAGCTTGTCCCGATCGAAAAATCCCCGGAATCCTACAAAAACCCTGCTGCAAGCTCTCTCTTCGCCTCTCTCTCTCTCTAGGAGACAGAAATCGTCCTCGCGCTCGCACAGCGGGCCATAATTAAAGGCAGCGCGCGTCCCACTGCAGAAAGAAAAAATCCAAACCCCAAAGCGGGAGGACAGGAAGGCGCGCCTGCACAGGGCCTATATAGTAGAGATTCAGGCTGCAGCAGCCCCAGCATCCAAGGATCGGCCTTGTCATTATCGCGAGAGAGCAGAGTCGGCCCCGTCGCGCTCCGCACGGCTGACAGAACGAGCTCGCGAGCGCGAGATATATATACATATACCCCTCCCCCATACACATACACACACAGATAAGCCGTTGGGGCGTTGACTCGCGCGACGGACTGACGGACGAGTCCTATTTCAATTTCAGCAAGTTAATTGGAATTGTTTGCAGCAGATATCTCTCGCGCCTCTGCCTCCCTCTCTCTCTCTCTCGGCTTTGTATATACGTCCTTCTCGTTCTCTCCCTCGCCTCGGAGGCATCGTCATATACACGGGGTGTGAGCGAGCCTCCTTGACTTCTCGACCCGCGCGAGCGCCTGGTGTGTAGCGGGGGAGTGATGGTGCTGGTGTCTTCTTGAACGGAATTAATTTCACGCGACACCTCCTGCGAAAATGCACGACGACGACGACGACTGCGATGCCGCGCGGCTAAACATCGACGCTTTGTTTTATGCGCACGCGTTTAGCGCCGGTGGATTTGCACGTGTCTGAGAGTGCGCGAGAGTGTATTAGAGTCTATTTGTGGCGTTGTCGCGGGGATGCTGTGGAGTTGTGGAGGGGACGTTGTGAGTTTTTCTTTGGTGGAAGCATTGATAGTTAATCGAGTGGAAGATAAGGAATATTATTTATGTTTGGAATTCTTTTTTATGGTTTGCTTTCTTATAGAGGAAGCTTTGTGACGTTAGACATAAAATTACCCTTAAGTCATTATAGAAACTTGTTTTGAGATATTTGGAAGCAAAATACATTATTTTCAGGAAATATCTGTATAGATGTGTACATTTATGTGTGTGTATGTGTGTGTCTATGTATATGTATGTGGTGTATGTATGCATATATGCATGTACTATGTACGTACGGATATGTTACTAACACCGAGAAGAATATTCACTACTTGGATTAGATAAAGGCCATTAGTCTATGAACATGAGTAACCGCAAACAGACTGAGAATACGAACTAATGTTTACTTAATTTAATTCAAATTAAATTAAGTGAAAAGTAGTTCATAGGGCGGTGATTATAGGGGAAACCACGGTACAGAGAACATAGTAACTCTAAAAGTAGAAACAAATTTATTTTTCAAACTGAAATATTACTTTGTAAGTTACTTAAGAAACTTCATACGTTAATAAACATATTAGCAACTTGAAATAAAGTCGTTTATTAAGTTTAATATTATTTAGCTAAGTTTGAAAAATACCGGTTCACTTTATTCCGCGGTTCCTTGCAGTGCGGGGTAAAGTGAACTAGAGGATAGATTAAAATATTTTGAACATAGTTTACTAGTTTTAGCACAAGAATAGATAAAAATTATAATTTAGATATTAATAAAAATAAAAATACATTTTAAAACCTTTGTAATGCTACAAAATACGAACCACTTGAATATGAAGGTTTGTTCGTCTACTTTGGTATAAATACGGAATTCATTGCAGCAAAGGTTTGTTTATTAGACTAGCATATACATTGATCAAAATGTTGTTAAATTTTTTATATGACTGCGTATAAATTAGTGCTATCGTATTGTTTCCAGACCACTTTACCCCGATTCACTTTACCCCGAGACGTGGATTCTTAAAAATGTTTGTTTCAAATGCATTCTTCATTCTGCATTCTTGGCAATAGTAAATAAAACTTGAAAAACATACTATCAATAAAGCTGATTATAAGCATCTTTAATCGTTATAACGCATTCGACAAACTAACTTTCCTTAAGGACAAAAAATACAATTTTTTTCTTTCGTAAAATATTCATTGTTATGTAGTGAAACATTTTAATTATCATTCTTGTATAATTATCTTTCACTAAAATTAAAATTAGGCACAAATAATAATTTGATGTAGAAATAATAAGCATGATTCACTTTACCCGTGTATCCACTTTACCTTAATTTCTCCGTGTACATTCAAGAAATCCAAATTTACTCATAGGTATAAGTCAGGAATGAAAAGGTTAAAGGACATTTCTTTTATTTCCTCATTATTAACTCAAACACCCGGGGCCTGCGGCGGCTCAGTCGGTAGAGTGTCGGATTCCCACGCCGGTGACCCGGGTTCGAATCCTAGTCTCTGCCGATTGATACAAGCACCTCTGTAAAAATTACATGTGCTTTGTTTACAAACACACCGCAGACCCCCGTCGTCGATTAGCACCACATGGAAGCACAAACATGGCGACGTTAAATAATAATAAAAAAAAAAAAAAAAAAAAACTCAAACACCCGGTTAACCCAAAGAAATATCTCAAACCCTTCGAGTTTGTGTTCCCGAAGATTTATTATACTTAATTAACTAAATGTTTGAAGAAAAACCAACTTTTTCTTTTTCACCTATATCAATATATAAGTGTAAAATCTATTAAGGTCACTCACGGCTTTATCAATACGGTTCTAAATACAGTATAAATGTTTTCTTATCTCTGATGTTATCATTTTTCAGATGTAAAATTATCATTTAATTTCACTTGATTCTAGCTTTGATATATATTTCATATAAATATTACCAGGAAAAATTATTTGGAACAATAACTCTTTTACTCCTGTAAACAAAATAAGAATGACATTACATACAAAATTGACTATTTCCTTATACACGGAGAGAAAAAGTTATTAACGATTACTATACTAGGGTAGAAATTCGGAGACGAAGAGTAAAATGTGTTGACAGTACTACGCAGGTCAGGACTCACAAGGAGAGTACACGCGTTGTGGGAAACGATTTTTTATGAAATTTAAGGACGTGGTTTCTGGTACATAAAAATAAAGCCTAGCACATATAATCTTTTTCAATAGGTCATTGTTCTCTAGATATGAGGTATTTCACTTCAAATATGCGTTATTTTAATGAAAAAATGTACCTCTTCTTTTGACAACAACTCTGCAAGTTTTTATGCTAGAAAAATTGACCCACAAGATAATTAAAGTAGGCGAGAAGAGCTACAATGTTAGTTTTGTATCGTATTATATCAGTATTCTGATTCAAAGTTATTAACAAATGAAGATGATGAGTTAAAATGCATGACAAATCATCGAATTTAAGAGTTAAAGTTCATGGAATATTCATGCATTTTTAATCATCATCTTCAAATGTTAATAACTTTACATTAGAATAATATTTTTATACGCAACAAAGTTTAAATTAAAGTTCTTTCCGCTTACATTTATTATCTTTCAGGCAATTTTTCTAGCATAACAGCTTGCAGAGTTGCTGTCAAAAGAATAGATACATTTTTTCACTAAAATAACGCATATTTGAAGCAAAATACCTCATATCTCCAAAACAGGGGCTCATTTGAAAATATTATAGGTGTTAGGCTTCACTTTTTGGTACCAGAAACCACCCCCTGAAGTTTCATAAAAAATGGTTTCCCACAGCATGTGCACTCTTGTCATTACTAACCTATATAGGAATGAATAACATTTTACGTAACCTCCAATCCTTCCGCTTTTCATGCTTTTATATTAACAAAATGCGTATACACATAGACTCCATGATAACTATTTAAATGGTAAGACATTTTTCTTCAATAATACACGTATAACATATAAAATAAACCCAATATTAAATAATTATTTAATATTATTCAATTATCCAAGGAGGATTGATTACTATACTATATTAGGAATCAGTCGAAATAGGTTTTATCGGTTCAGATTTATCCACCTTGCACTGTACTCAGTCCTAATCACATTTAATATCAATTACAATATTTTTCTCCGTGACGCAAGAGATCATAAGTAAATAGTCATAACATCAATACGTGATAAGATAAGAACCCGAAATAATGCGAAAGCGGTTCCGGGTTGGATACTCTTGGTGTCGAAGAGACACTATAAGGAATAGCGTGATATATCTTATGACCATGCAAAACAAAAACAAAATTCGTTATAAGTGCTTAGTGGGTGCAAAAACTTTGCATCCGCTCCGAGATGTTCAGGACAAGTAACAACTATTCGCTCGCTTTATATGCACGCAATAGCAAACGTTCGGTGCAACTTTAGGACAATAAAATATGGTATGCACCACCGACAGAAAACGACTAATGCTCGTGCTAATGGGGGTATTTAAATATTCGGAAAGATAAATTGCATAAAAGTAAAATTTTGAAAGATATATTGCAGAAAATGAAAAATTCTGAAAAGTTAAGTTTGAAAAGAAAAAAATTCGGAAAATATTAGTATTGAATAGAGAAATTTTAAAAGACCAAAGTATAACAAAAAATTCGTAAGGGTGAAAATATGGAAAAGAAAAATTCTAAGGGCCAACATACTGAGAATCAATAATTATGTAGATTAAAATATTGAAAATTGTTAATTTGCTTATTTATTTTAATATACGGGCATTACTGTCCTTACCAAGTTAGCGGGTTGCATATCAAATTTTCAATATTCCAATCTATAAAATTATTGATTTTCAATACTTTGACTCTACGAATTTTTATTTTCCATATTTTCCCATACAAATTTTTTTTCTATACTTTGGTCTTTCAATATTTCAATATTCAATACTAATATTTTCCGAATTCTTTTCTTTCTAAATTTAACTTTTCAAAATTTTTCATTTCCCATATAATTAATATCTTTCCGAATATTACTTTCATGCAGTTTTATCTTTCCGAATATTACTTTTATGCAATTTTATCTGTACGAATATTTAACTAAGGCTCGGCATGCAATATGTCCACACGGTAATCGCCTACTTTCCGCTTATAATGCACAATGTACTATTGCGTCTGCGGTGTCAATAAATACAAAATTTGGACAGAAGTAGGTCCTAAACTGGGTACCATACGTATGCTACCACATGTTGATGGGAAGGGGGGGGGGGGGGGGGTCTGAACATTACGATAGTCTGTTTTGTATGAAATAGGACCTAAATATGTTTAGGTTTCATTTTTACTACTGAATGTCTGAGAAACCTTGATTCTTTAATTTATCCATTTTGTTGCGCTTTTCTTTAAGGTTCCCTTGACTTCCCCAAATTATTTTGTTTTTTATTTTTATTTATTGACAAACTCTAATAATACAGTTATAGTTTTACAGCGCATTCGCGGTCATCCTCCTTTATAAGTTTTAGTTTATTACGATATAAAGATCTATTTTAACACAGCGTCACATAACAGTTACTTATGACTGATTGCTAACGTCACGCACACTTCCTCAGCAACTGTATCTGCTTCAATTTCCCTTTAAATGGAAAAATAAGAAATACTACCTAATCTTTTTAACATACACTACCAAAATATGAAATTAAAAAACAATCATGTATTGCATAAATAACACCATTTACTATATTCAAAGAATCAACGTAAATCTATGCTATCACAGCACCTCGATTCCTTCCTGAAATGATTCATCTCCATTTGATCACTCCAAAACAATGTTATACCAGCTTGTAAGCAGCACTCAACATCACCTCCTCCCGGTAAAAGCAAAAAATCGCACAAGGTACATACACCTCCCCCTAGACGATTCCCCCAACCCTTGTCGGACGCATTATTCCGTAATCGCAGCTCCATCCGTCCGTCCATCCGTCGCGCAATAATACACAAGGCCGACGACGCTCGCTCGCTCGCACGTAGCACAATAGCTCGCCTTACCACTGCCACCGCCGCCGCTGCTCAGATATTGAAGACGCCGAAAAGCCGCGGCGTGTGTACCAATCCCAGTGTGTACCCGGCGTCTGGCCCGGGCTCTCTACATTATTAAATCCCGCTCTTTCTTCCAGCAGCGCTCTCTCTCTCTCTTAGTACTTGGGAGGCGGGACGCAAGGGCACAGGACAATGAGCTTCTGTCGCGCGAGTGCTCGTATACCGCGGCAGTCCACAAATCGAGTTGCGCTACCTTCCCTCTCACTCTCTCTCTCGTTCTTTTGCCGTGTATAGGCCTTCGCTTTGACAAAGTCTCGTTTTGACTTTTATCATCGAAATACATTGATCTAACTTATCTGATAAACACGGAGAAGTGTGTCAAAAGTAGATAGCGATACTCTCTATCTATTTATCCTTTCAATATGTATCTAACTTTAATTGTAATAATTTTATTCCACATTGATAGTTAAATACGGACTGTATTAAAACATAGGTCTGGATACGGCATTTCTCTCTAGAGGATAAGAGAGACAGAGAGCGAGAGTTTACGCGATAAGCGCTGCACGGAAATTCCCCTCTCTCTCCGCGACAAAGTGGCGCGGCAGAACAGTCCTTTCGCACAAAGTGTTTTTTTTCTCTCTCGAGTCTGGCTGCGGCGTGCGGTTGCTCGCTTCTTTATTTAAGGGGGCTACTTATTACGGCTCCGCGGTTCGTGAAAGGGTGTATACAGGTTGCGCGAGACTTTATTGCGCGCGAGGAGGAGGGAGGTGTAACAATGAGCCGAGTCTGCGCGGAGGAGGTGAATTGGAGGAATTTCGAAAGAGGTTGGAAGATTCGAAGACTACGCGCGGGAAGGCTTAATTGAAGTTTTCCGTGAATTGAATTTTGAAGTTGCGAGGCGCGTGGATGTTGAATGTCGGCGCTCGGCTGGGTTAAACCGATAATTTTGTATGATCCTTTTGACGGGGAACATAATGCTCTCGCGAGCGAATTGTGCGCGACAGTGAAGACTGAAATTATAATCGTATTATATACGTATGCATTTTCGTATCGTGATAGTTAGTATGTGCAAAGTAACAAATTACATTTTTCTTATGACATCTTTTTGTGGTCTCTGTTGATAGGGGGAGATTATCGCAAAGTTTTTTTTTATATATATACTAATGCCACTCGTGTTATTTTTAATTGATATTATTTGATTTTTTTAAAAATTTGTGTAACGCGTAAGATAAAATGAATCACCTTTTCATAACTTTATCATGTAGGTATAGTGATCTTATAGATAGGCGAATATTTCTTTTCTTGTAAAAAATACGGCTTGAAATCATAGATATTGTTCGTAATAAAATATTAAAAAAGTCTCAAGCTGTTTTGATAAAAATTATTTCGCAGTAAAAGTTTAAACAAATTTAAAAAAAAAAGAAATTTGGAAAAAAAAGCATTTTAAATTTAGCTAACTAATGTAACTTAAACGGTAGTTGTGATATAAAATTTTTACAAAATCATAAAGTTGAACTGTGTTTATCTAGAGTGTTTTGTAATTATAACGAGTCGGATTTTCTAATATATTGTAAGTGTACATGACCAGTATTAAAAAGTAATTTATGTATTTATTAAATTAAATGTTAGAATTAAGAAACTCTAGTACTTCGTTCAAATTTAATTTTAATCGTGTTGTAGTACTTTTATAATCTTGTATCACGATTAAAGACTTATCGATCGCTATATTGACATACTTTTCTCATGTTTTATCATTTTAGAATTTCAGACGCCAATAAACGATAAGATATCCATTATTCAATACAGTATTACAATCTATTTTTATTTCAAAATTCCAATCACAGTTTAAGCTTATTTCATTCAAGCTCTCTCAAAAATGCTTATACGTAATTTTTCCTTATCTTTGATATTTTTTCCGACATCTTACTCTTTTTATAATTCCCAACCCTCGCAATTTCAAGCCAAGTCTTGCGCCAAATACAGGTACAGATCCCCGATGAGCTCGACCGCGAAGATAACCTCGAGGCCGCTCTCCTTCGCCCAGTAAAAGTGTCTCTGCAGCACCTTGTTCCCCTGCACCGAGCTGCACAGATCGTGAAACTGCTGGATCCGCAGGGTCTCCAGCAAGATCCGAAAGCTCCTGGACTCCCTCGCCTTCCTGCGCAGCAGCTCGTGCACCTCTCGCCTCGGTGCCAACCTCAAAAGCCGACTGACCATCCCGGTCAGTCCGCCGCCCCAGAATTCCGAGGATTCCTTCCCCTCGTAGCGCGGCAGGGCTTTCCAGAATCGCCGGAACTCCCGCGAGAAGCGAGCCAGGTCCAGTCCGAGTTCGCTCAGGATGAACAGGTAGAGATTGACGTGGGGAATGGCGAGGAGCTCGCGCATTATGAACCTGCGCTGGTCCTCGAGGAAGGCGACGCTGTCGGCGATCTGCCTGTCGTGACGCGCGTGATTTTCGATCACCCGGCGCATCTCCGACAGGGGCAGGATCGCGAGGACGTCGCGCAGGTCTTGTTCCAGGGAACTCGAGCACTCGTCCTTCTCGTCGTTTCGCCGCGGTGGAATTTCGAGCAGCTGCAGGCCGCGGAGGAAGAGACCCGCGCAGACTACGGCTGCGGCCACCGCTCCCAAGACGATTGATATTTGACTCATGTCCTTCCCCTTACCCCGCCGACGCCGTCGTCGTCCTCGTCTTCGACTTCGGCAATCGGAGAAGCTGCGAGGAGGGAGAGAGGGAGAGAGAGAGAGGGTTGGAAATTTTGCTCGAGCACCAAGCTTTTAAAAGATCTGGGGTATTCGTATGAGGATCGCAGATTTTCTTTTTATACCTGTTCTATCGTGAGTCATGTTTTATTGAAGCGGGAAAGTCGATAGGACCGGATGCGAGGAAAGCCTGGATTGAATTTTGTTCCGATTCATTTTGATTGTCGAGGAAGAGTCGAGTGGCACGAGAATTTTGGAAATTCGACGAGAGGTTAGGATTTTCGACGGGCAGTTTTTAGTGATTTGAAGTTAGGAGGATTGAGGATTCGATTTCTTCAGATATAAATTTTTACATATATTGAAATAAAAATAAATATTTATTTTTTCTATTGCAGATAACAGCGTATTAATACAATTGTGTGTTTTAATATTAGATTATTTCTTATTATTAGTTGAGTATTCCTGGTGTTCTCGTGCTTCTGTAACAAACAGAAAAGTATGCACAAATATTAACTTACTCTGAAGTATATATATACTTTTTAGTAAATTTCAACATCCATTTATTAAAAATAAAATAGAATATATTAAAATAATATAGCAAAATAATAATAATAATAATAATAATAATAATAATAATAACAACAATATTTACATTTTTGCAAAATTAAATCTCTTTAAAAATTTAAAAAAAGGATTGTATATCAAATTTACTGAATTTTTCAATAAAAAATGTTTTAAGACCTCTTAAGGCGCTTTTCGATTAATTAGGCCCACTCAATACCTTAAAATCCTAGAAAATGTGGTTTTCTGACATATAAGTACATGAATTTTAAACGTAATAAAACCTTGAAAGCATCAATTCGATCACATTGGCTCTAGAAACCTTGGGGTAGCCCAAGAAATATACATGTTTTTATTGTAGCCAATCAAAGGACTTCACGACCTTCAAAAAAATTAAAAAGATTTTTTTAGTTATTTATTGACAAAATATTGAAATTTATCGAAAAAAATCAGGTAATATATGACGAGTGACTTATTTTTACCTTAAAATGTATTATCAATTAATTTAAAATTTAAAGGTATATCTGTCCCTTTAAAGTTAAATATAACCATATTGCTATATGTGCATATATATGGATAATTTACCAAAAAATCTTCCTTTTGGTATGTAGAATGCTCGTCATATTTTTCAGAATTTTTCAAACCCAAAATATGCATTTTAATTGTTTTTAATCAATATTTCAAATTAATTATTCTTTTTTTTATATCAATATTACTCTTTGCCCATTTTGCGACTATGACAGTCACTCTTGTACTGAAAAAAGCTATCTTAATGATTTTTGGTGTGATGTTCACTTTAATTAGTGTTCAAAATCACTTTTTCAAGCTCTTTAAGGTTTTGAATGGGCCTAATTAATCGAAATGTGCCTTAAATTGAGACTTGAACAACTTGAAACATAAGGGTTTAAAAAAATCTGAAGAAATTCCTGAACATTCTACACACTAATTGGAACATTTTTGTCGAAGTTTCAGAATTTCTTTTGTTTTTGATTTCCCAGAAAATCACCCATATATATTAATTAACATAATTAACCATTTGCATAAGGACAAAATGAGTCTCAGATGAAAAAATAGTGTATTTTAAAAATGAAATACTCACAAACCAAACTTGAAAGTGGTCGCTCTGGAAATTTGATGCCAACAATAGCACTGATAATTTCATTAACTTTATCCCAATCGACACCCAGTACTTCAAGTTTTTTCACCAGTGAAAGAAAACCTTGATGTTTGCCCATTGCGTAAACCGCATCTTGAAGTTCTTGAGTTTCCAATCGATGAATAAATGCTTCAAATTTTCTAGAAGTTTTCAGTTTTTCGTCATAATATTCACGTAACTCATTTAATGGCATTAAAGACCAAATATCGTGTATCAAACCCGCTACTCCACCTGTGGTCTCCTTATAGTTTCTAAATAAAGGCAGTGTCTTTTCTAATCCAATGAGGTCATGCAAATCATTCATCCACTTATACACATCCATACCGACATCATCCAAGTATTTCAGGAAAGCTTTTACTTCTTTAAGATCTTCAAGTTCTATTAAAATGTTTTTAAATTCGTCACTCATTGCAAATTTAATTACTTTCCTAAATTCATCATCTTTAATCAAATACTCCGCTATGGTATCCACAATTTCGTCTATTGGTATTTTTGCCTGAATTTCAAGCAATATGTCAATGATTTCTTCATCCTTCAAAAACACCGGTCTTGATGGAAATTTAAGTCCAAAGAGAGAATTAGAAAAATGGAGAATAGCTTGTACGTCAACTCCCTTGGCTTCAGCTCTCTTTATTAAATCCTGTAGTTTAGAATTCGCCATAATTTTATCGATAAATACTTGAAATTCCTGGGACGAGAGACGCTTTACTAGTTCAGCAAAATCTTTTGATGTTTCTAATTTTTGTTTATACAAGTTTTCGATTTCTTTCACGGGAAGAACAGCCTTTATATCTTTGATGAACCCAGATAATCCTCCAGTGATTCTATTGACTTTGAAATGAACCCTTGGTGTGATTTTATCGATTCCCAGGAAGTCATTGATTACGTTAATGGATCTGTAAATCTCGATTCCAGTACCTTGGAGAAAATCAAGAAGATTTTTTATTTCCGGCTGAGCTTCTATTTCTATAATTAGAGATTTGAACTGATCTGACATCACATAGTCTATAGCAGCTCCAAAGTCTTTGTCTGCGGTTAAGTATTCGCTAAATATTTCTTGGATTTTAAAATAGGGTACAAGTATCATAAAATCTCGCAAGTCAGCAGGAAGCCCACTAATATCTAAAGTTTTCTGTTGTCCATTGTTAATAGGCACACAATTGATTTCAAGGGTCCTGGTCATAATCAGGACCGCCAAGAAGGCCAACGAGAACTTCATTTTCTGAAAAAAGAAAATAAAAATTATTGTAATGATTTTTTTAAGATCACTTTATTTTAGCATTATTCAGTTAGTCTAATCTTACAAGGCTTTTGCGTAGAAAATACTCGATAATCAATCATTTTGCGATTTATATACTGGAATTATGCAGATATTCTAAGATATTAAAATTTGATACGTATCTTGCGGTTAACTCGGTTGTTGGCGGATAAAATTAAAAGCGTTTTACGTAAACTTTTCGGTGAGCTCGTTGCCTCATTTTCAATACGGAAAGTATTTACATTTAATACGTTACAGACTCATACGTAACAGATTTATACGTTACAGATGTATACGTTACAGATTTATACGTTACATATTTATACGTTATAAATTTATATGTTACAGATTTATACGTTACAGGTTTAAACGTTATAATCATCCTTTCTATTATAAAAGTTTAAAAATTTATTTATGTATTTATTTAATTAGTTATTTATTCATTTGCTTATTTGTTTAATTGTATGTTTGTTTGTTTTTTTTGTTTGTTACACAATCACACAAGAACAACTGTACCAAACTTTTCTGTACTTTGTTCCGAAAAATAAAACATGAATTATAAATTATGATTTTATTTTCAAGAATATAATAATGTATAGAATGGTTGTGAATAATTTATTTATAATCTGTATAAATTCGTTTACGTGGGTATTTATGTATTTTTTTATTTATTTTTTAATCATGTAGTAACTAGTACATCGATCGTAGTAGACTTTAAATAATTTTCTTTGTTTTGATTTCTAGAAAAGGATAGGCCATATAGAAATCTTCATTATATTCAATACACTTTTCTAATATTATTATTCTAGTCCGGTTTTCTCGAGCTCGAGAGGTTATTACCGCAACAACATTAGCATGTCAGATGTTATAGCTTAACCAGAGTAGTCCCAGTTTGGGGATCCAAATTGGGGACTACTTTTATCAGGAGTGTGGTACCCACTAAGGAAACACAGTAATGCTTGAGCTGCTGTTTCGTGATGAGTGTTATTAAGTCGTCCTTCAAAGCATGGCGTTTAGCGTCCTCGCTACGCTCGGGTGCTAATACACGTAGTGCTGTAAAGGATTACTTAGGTCACACGTATCGTAATGTACTATTGAAAATGGTTCATTATTAAAAGTAAAGTATTTTTCAGATTTTTTCCAACTCCAATTTATTGACAAAAATTATTATTTATATATGTGATTTTAAATTTTGCGCGAATTATTTCAAAACGATGCCTATTGGTCAGTTGATTTAGTACGGAAATATGATTAGAAGCTAAAATATCTCACGGAAAATATTTATAAACAAAATAACGTGGCACATAATCTTTATAATTTTCGACCAGAAATCAAATCTTTCCATGAGATATTTCAGCTTTTAATCATATTTCCGTACTAAATCAACTGACTAATAGGCATCGTTTTAAAATAATTCGCGCAAAATTTAAAATCACATATATAAATAATAATTTGTGTCAATAAATTGGAGTAGGAAAAAATCTGAAAAATACTTTACTATTAATAATGAACCATTTTCAATAGTACATTACGGTACGTGTGACCTAAGTAGTCCTTTACAGCACTACGTGTATTAGCACCCGGGTGTAGCGAGGACGCTAAACGCCGTGCTTTGAAGGACGACTTATGACACGAGTATTGCATACTATTTTATAGCACTGCCTAACGGAAGCAGTATTTTATTTTATTGAACGGAAGCAGTATTTTATTGATTATAATCATTGAATTTACTATGTAGCTATGTAAAATCTCGGACACTGATTCGTACTAACTCGACGAGAATGTCGTGATAGTGAAAAGACTGATGCATAGCTGTTACGATAGTCTAAACCACCTATTCACTACACTGCTAACATTCACATAATCATAAATTGGAAAATGCCTAAAGAATCCCACAAAAATATAAATTAAAAATAATATCTGTTTTAAAAATGAATTATTCTAAAACTTTTATAATTTTAAGTATTATTCAAATAATGATTTATATGTATACATTTAAAAACAAGGTTACTTATGTTTGTACGTATTTTTAAATATTTCGCATACCTAGACAGATTTTAATGCATGATTCAATTATAAATTAATTTCTAAGACTTTTAAAAGGTCATGGATCTAAAGTAACTTTTACAATTAAAAACTTATGACTATACAACAATTTATCTCTGTCAGAACTATATAACTTAAGTTGTACGTAACTCAAATTACCAGTGACCAATCCTCGATGAATCACTTTCACTTTAAAAAGAGTTTTCGTAAATTTTCATTGCAACGGATGGTCGATTTGACTTGATTCATGGAAAATATTATTCTAAGAATAGTAAACAACTACTTTAATTTTTTCTATATATAAATTAAATTGTTGAATTAAATTTTAAGAATAAAATTCAAGTCGATGTTGAGCCGTGGTGTCTCCTTTGCTCAACCGGCTATAGCATACGGGTCCCCTTAAAATATCGGAAAGTTATTTATTCGGAAAGCCAAAATATCGGAATATTTAAAATTCGGATATTTAAAAAATCGGAAAGTTGAAAAATAGGATTTAGAAAAATTTGGAAAATATTTTTACTGAGAGTTAAAAATTCGGAAAATTAAAAATCGGATTACTAAAATAACGGAAATTAGATATTCGGAATGCCGCAAATTCGGAATATTAAATGGAGTGGCACGCCGTACTGACAGTATGCATTCTTTAGGAAATCTAAACATTAAAACAGCATATTCTTATTGGCGCCATAAGGCCCATGTAAAAATAAATGAAGTGTCTAGATTTGTAATCAGTTTACATTTGTTATATATGAGAAAACATAGTTTCCTTCGAATTATTTTTCCATTTTTCGATATGTCCGACTTTTAATTTTCCGAAGTTTTAACTCTCAGTAAAAATATTTTCCGAATTTTTCTGAATCCTATTTTTCAACTTTCCGATTTTTTAAATATCTGAATTTTAAATATTCCGATATTTTGGCTTTCCGAATAAATAACTTTCCGATATTTTAAGGGGGCCCTAGCATACGACTTAGATGGCTGAAACGCTTTATTCCTAAGTGGGCGGCTAAAAATAAAATATGCATAGTTTAAAATATGAGTGCACCGAAAATATAAAACAGCTCGGTCCCGTATATAAATAAATAAAATAACATCTTTTAAACTGTGCACTATTAGAAATTCTTATACATATTAGAAGTCTTAGCAATAAAGACAGTTATCTTGAACAATATTCTGCATGAGAAAACGCATATAGGCCATACCTTGATAAAAAGCCTAAAGCAATCTCGATTTAGAGAGAAATTGATGAATTGGTGCTAAATCACTGGTAACTTAAGTTAAGTGCAAGATACGTAGTTCTAACAGAGGTAACAATTTTAAGGAAAAAATTCTTTTAACTATAAATCTTTTTTTTTTTAATTTTCTAAATAAACTTTAGTTATAAATCAAAGTTTATTAGATAGATAATAAAAATTGTACTCAACTCAGCTAACTCAACTAGAATTGGAAGACAATAAGGTCGTTGTTGTTGTAATAACCTCTTGCGCGATCTGGCGTAGACTGACGACAGCTCCGAAATCGTACAGCAAATTGGTCCTTGCGAAATCAACACCACCGAATAGCTGATCGCCAAAAGATAGTAATGATAACCCTCTCTCCTTTCTAATCATACATTCATATGCATATATACAGATATACAGAAATTTATTCTCAATATGTAAAATCGATAGAATAATTTTATTTTATTTGTACTATTTTAATCATTTTATTTATATTCATATAAATTAGTAATATCATGTTGATATAAGGTAATTTCATATTTTTATTAAATATATAGACTTGTTGCCTTTAATTACAACACGCTAGTTTGATAATGAAGATGAATACCATTAATGTTTACATGTATCCTATATATGGATTGTACCATCACGTACCTAATTATCGAACACATTAAAATAGTTTTTATACGCTTACGATCTTATGAAAGAAAATATTGCATAAAAAACAAAAAAAGATTTCGTAAGTTAAGTATCAACGTTTTAACATTCACTTCTGTGAATTATAAAAATTCACAAGTCCATTATAAAAAAACTCATATATATATACTAGGGGGGCTGTGCACCCTGCTCGCTCCGCTCACCAACACCCACATCTTACAACAATAGTTAAAATTATTTGTTTGCTTGACATTATTAATTCTTATAAGGAAATAATATAATTATTTTTTCTATTTTTTCCACACCACCTATGAGGTAAATAGAAAGGTGCGTTGATTTTTTGTTTTGTTTAATTTACTAATAATCATATTTAATAATGTACTGATAAATAAATGTGATTTATTGACATGATAAACTCACATATATTTTTTATGATTATCATTTAATTATCAGAATCCCTTTCCCACCTCTATTGAAAAAGATTAACTTAATAATCATTACGATAACCTGTATAATAATTAACGTAGATAATTCTATATTATATTTATTATTCAAGTATTTGTTATAATTTTTAATTAATTCATTTGCAATAGAGATTACCCATCTGTCTCCTTCCTATCTCCGGTGTGTATACCCAATAAAATAAAATTTTATAGAACACTATTTAACTTGTAAAATATACCTATATATACCACTTGTGTATATTTAGATCTATTTATCAATTTAAAATTAATATGTTCTACTTAATTTTTTTCTAATGGGTATAAAAAAGTAATCATATAAATATACTCTTAAAAGGAAAAAAAATTGTTGAATTGAAAAATATTACAATTACAAAAACATATAATAAAAATTTTTAATAAAATAAAATGAAATGCTTTCTTACCTAATAAGGTTGTGCTTATAAAATATTACTACACCATGTCTTGAAATAATATTAAATAATCACGTTATTAATTATATGATTACTTTTATGATTGGCTAATGTGCTTTGAATATTTTATTAATTTTTCTTTATTTTAATAATTAGTTATAATATGTGAATATATGAAACATTAAACATTTGAAGTGGAAATATGGCATATTCGAAATAAATAAATGATTAACCAAATTATATAACCCATACAATACATGCAATATTTGTAACGTATTTATAATACTTTTCCAAACTTTCTGAAAGATAATAATTTAAAATTGGATCATTGTTTTCTACCTTTAACATTAAAATTTCAGAGACCTGCAACCGTATATAACATGGTACGTTTTCCCAATTTTTGATAATTTCTAAATCACCATCTTTCCCAACAAAATTGTCTATTTCATTATTTAATTTAGTGTAATATAAATTTTTATCTACAGAATGTAAATAATTTTCATATTCTTCTTCCTGTTCTAAATAGTCATCAATTTATTCGTTTAAATCTTGTAAATTTTGCTAATCTTCGGCATTTTGTAAATCCTCTAACTTAACGTAACAATTTTTAATTTGATCCCACTCCATACTATCGTCAATTTGTTCATCTAAAGCCTCTAAAGATTCTAAGTTTCGTAAATTTTCCATTCCTTCGTTATGATCTTGATTTAATTTCCGTTCTATGTTATCCATCTTTATAATTTTCGAATATATATTAAAAATGTAATGAGAACTGTTTTTCCAATAGTTTATTTTATTTTTATTTATTTATAGATATATTTTAATTATATTTTAAAAGATGATGTTAATTTTAAAAAATTTCTTGCCATACTACATTAGCAATTTCTGTTAAATTTTCAGACTCATTTTGAATACATACTTTTTCTGGGTCTTTACATCTAGATAAAAGAACATATAATTGGCCATGAGATAACAAAGGTCTTTTTATAAATATTCCTATCTCATCAAAACTTTGACCTTGGGATTTATTTATAGTCATTGCGAATGCTAATACAATAGGAAATTGTTTTATATAAAGAATAAACGGTAATGATGATGATTCTCCAGTATTTAAGGTTATTCGTGGAATGAATACCCTATCTCCAATTTTTTCTCCTGTTATTATTTCTGCTTCAATATTATATTTAAAGAATGTTATTATTTTTAATCTTGTACCGTTACATAAACCATCAGTAATACTTAAATTTCTAATCAACATATTAAATTAAACAAAACAAAAAAATCAACGCACACATTTATTTACCTCCTGGGTTGTGTGGAAAAAAAAGAAGAAACTTTTATTTAAATGTTATTTTACAATAAAATTGAATTGATAATTGAAAACTTTATCAATAAAAAATTGTCTTGAACTCCAAAAACAATTTAACTGAATTTAATTTAAGTATTTAAATGTTTTTCAAATAATGTAACCACTCCATATAACACAAAAAAACGCAGCTATCTATTTATCAATTTCTCTATTTACCTGAAAGATCGTTTCTGTCTATTTATAAGTCTGGATATTTTCCTTTGAATCATTATGAGAGATTTTTTAAAAACATTATATAAAACTAAATACAATGGGGGGGGGGCGGAGGGGGGCATGAGAAACGGAAAGAGGGGGGATGAGGAGTGGGCGAGGGGGGGGGGGGGGGTCAAATGAGGGGATGAGGGGGGTCCATGTGGAAGTCTACGAAAGTGAAAAATAACATAAAAAAAGTAAAATTTAACGCTATTTTGAGGAGATATCGTAAGAGGAGGGGTCAAGGGGGATGAGGGGGGGGGGGGGGGGTTCGGTGGTAGAGTTAGCGAATTAACTATATATATATATGTAATAAAGTTCGTTTAAAAAAATAAATACAATTATTATTCCATATATTTTTTTATATAATTTAATTAAAAACTTAATATAACGTACTTTTATCTGCATGACAGTATATATAAAATATTCTATTTTTATAAATTAATAAAGTACTCCATATTTTGATAACTTTTATATGATAATTTCAAAATATTATATAAAAAAATACTCTAAAAATGACAATAGAAACTTTTATTGCGAATTATTTAATTGATAAAATGATTTTTTACATTCAAAATACTGAAGCTACTTTCAATAATCTCCTATTATATTAAGGAGGCACACCACGTTTGAACCCAAAAACAAAACTTATTTGTATGGGTCCATAAAATTTCTTCCTTTCGAAAGAAACCATTTTGAATTTTTTTTTAATATAAATACTTGGTAATATATTTAATTTCACCGTAAAATAAACTCAAAAATCTTGATCCAGCACGTCATATAAAATCACCATAGCTATTAAGCTCCTAACACACTGCCCACGGGATTCCAAGTGATCTCGTCGACCAAATATCTCCAGGTTTGGGGATTTTATTTTTCAATACATTAGTTACGGCATAAATACAGGAAATTAATTTTTACTACGTAGACAAATGTTTACATACATATTATTTACTTTTTAATTAATTATTCAACATTATTAATTAATTTTACCATATATATGTATGTAAAAATTTGTCTACGTTGTAAAAATTAATTTCCTGTATTCATACCATAACTAATGTATTGAAAAATAAAATCCCCAAACCTGGAGATATTTGGTCGACGAGATCACTTAGAATCCCGTGGGCAGTGGGTTAGGAGCTTAATAACTATGGTGATTTTATATGACGTGCTGGCTCAAGATTTTGAGTTTTCTTTTATGGTGAAATTAAAGGTATTACCAATTATTTATAGTAAAAAAAATTTCAGAATGAATGCTTTTGAAAGGAAGAACTTTTATGGACTCATACAATCAGTTTTGTTTTTGGATTCAAAGGTGGTGTCTGTCCGTACCGGTTTATATGTTTTAAACATTTTAAGTGTTTTCTTTGTGTTGGTAGATGGGTATGGATGGATCGAACGACCGATCCAAGGGAGAGCCTTATATTTTCGTCATCGCAAAAAATGTAATATCTAGAAACATAACATATTTTTCCATGTTTTACACATGTTTTAACACTATGGTTTTAACGTAGATGTATGTATGTATGTATGTAATCAAGTTTATGCAATAACTCAGAAAAACTGCGGATAAACTGGTTAAAACTTAAAGAGGTTACTTGTCTCATTATGAGAAGCTGATGTATCTATTTTCAGCCATATCCGATAAGTATATTTCCATCTAGAAGAACTTTTAAAGATATTGACAAATCAAATTTTAGCTGTATCTTGAATAAATTTCATATTTTTATTAAATTATCCACGGTAAAGTTGTAGATCTCAAAAAAACTTTTTTGTGTGCAACATTCTTCACGAAAACGTCTGTCAATAAAAGCAAATAATAAAGCACAAAAAAGTATCAAAAATCGATTATTAGGCCCCAATTGTCTTATAACACATTATACGCAAAAATTTTGTACAGTAAAGTTGTAGATCTCAAAGCAATATACCTTTTTTGTATGTAAGACTTTCTACAAAAACGTAATTTGAACAAAGTTTGTCTACAAGAAAAAGTTTACAAAAAACTTTCTTTTCAGGTAACAAATTAACCACCAATTTAAAAAAATATTATCATGTAACTAGCAAAATTTACTATAGGGTCTCCTTAAGTAGGTATATAATTTTCACTTTTTTCTAGTGAATTCTCACTCCAAGCGATCATGAAAACACAGTCACTTATTTTGGCGTGAATCCTCACTTTTAGAAAGAGTGGATAATTCACTTTTTTGTGAAATTTACTTTTTCACTCTATTAAAGTGAAAAAATACGCGTATAAAAAAAATAATTATTTAAGTTGCTTTATGTTTTAGAAATGGTTTGATGAATGATACAGTTTACTGGAAAGGTATGAAGTTGAGAAATAAATTTAAAAAACAGAAAAATTGTTAGTTAGATTTGAATCTCGGTGCTATGTTTTCTCATGCTGACACTCTAGCGCTAGATTTTTCTTTTATAAATTCGGTTATCGACTTATATTTATTACAGTTTGTTATACATTATTAGATTCACGAAGCTAAACGAAAACATTAGAAACTCAGAGAAATATATGGATTTTTAGACTATAATGGCCAACGTAGAGGCTTTCGAAGTCTTCCATTGTCGTTGTTATACATATTTCGTAAACGCTTGAAGAAAGAAATGAATATTCTCGTTTGAAAAAAAGAAAGCCTAAATTATGACAAAGAACCATTGACTACAATTTGTGGTATTTTACATAGAAAAATATAATACTGAACCTAAAAATAAATACTTTAATAAATTTATTATTTACATATATTACATTTATTAATATTACAAATAGGTAGCATTTTCTTTGTTTTTATCTATATAATGTTCTACAAGTGTAATTAATAGTTTGTGGTGGACATATTTGGATCATATGGCATCAAAAAGTTGGTGATTAATTGTGTTTTTCTTCCGTTGATCTGCGCCGCAGTTCATTAAGATGAATGCTATTGTTAAGCCACCAGTATTTTGCACAATTTAGTCTTCGTACACACTGATTTCTCCTATGTATTCGAATTCGTTGATGAACTCTTATTCTATACTAAAATCAATTCAAGCCATGATAACTTAGAGCTAATAAATAGTTATTGTTAATAAAATTGTATTATGAGTAAAGTTACTATTTTGCAGAAAAGTATAACATTTTTTTTCTACATTTTCTCAATTTATGCATTTTTGAGAAAACTTTAATATGTTATCAGTACTCAAATTTTAAAAATTAATAAAACTTTTGCAATTCAAGAGGGTGTAAAATATTGACGCGATTCCTAACATACCGGCTTATCAACTATATTTTTTGTCATTATTAAGGAAAGACGATACAGCAAACACTAAAATCTTTTAATTTAAGAAGAAAAATATTTTTCCTACAAAACATGTTATGATATAGAAAAAGATAACATTTTAGACTGGTTTGAAGTAGCCATTTTGAAGAAACCTATAAAAACAGACATATGTTTGATTATCACTGTGCGTAAGGGGTTATGATGGATTGGTATACATTTTTTATGAACATTTCATGCTAAAATTAAGACATTTAAAGAGCAACATTTTCAAATAATATTTTTTAACTATTCTGAGGTTATATTCTATATGATCAATTTATTGTTTGCGATATAAGCAGTATTTTAATATTAACTTATTTTTTTAAAAATGATATTTTAGGTGATAATAAAAAAAACTCTCTTTAAATTTGTTCAAAATATGTTAAAAAGAAGGTACAAAAATGATCTACCATTTATCTACTATTCTGAGGTTATATTCTACAGCTTCAAATAAGTCGAAAAAAAATTATTTTTCGCATAAAACCTTTTACTTTTGAAAAAAAGGGTTAAATAAGTGTTTTACCACTTAAGAAAAAATCGATTTTTTGACCAAAAATCGGTAGTTTCTTCCCTTAAATAAATAATTCGAAAAAACGGCATTATACCCCTTCACCAGAAATTTTCAGTTGATTTTCAAGAGGGATTAACTTCCCATTAACTTTCTTAAAAAACGAGTCGAAAAATGCCAGGACGAAGTTAATTAAAAGAGTCACTGTACTCATTGTTTACCACGGAAAATATTTAAAATTGTTTTTTGGTGGCAAATAATAACTGAACCTTTAGACTTTTTAACCAAGCAAAGCTAATATAAATTTGCAGAACATAGTAATACACTTTATCTAAAAAATTTGTTTAATTTCGAATAACTGTTTAAAATATAGAAGTTAATAATACAGATCCCTGTAAAAAATTCTATTTTTGAAAAAAAAATGGTTTACTATTCCCTTTGAATTTGTAAAAACATTATTTGGTTATATTTTTAAGAAATTCTAACTAAAAGGTACTCTTTCACCTCTAGTTAAAGTATTTAACTGCATAGTATATTTTACAATTCATTTATTTTTACAGTTAATAATGAAATCACTTGAAAAATTAATTGAAGGTTTCTAGTGCAAATAATAATGTTTTAAAAGAAAAAGTATTAATTTTCCTCCAATCTAGTGTGAAACTTAGAGTGAATCCTTAGTGACTCTCTAATTTAGAGTGAGAGAATTCACTCTTTAGACTGGTCTGACCGCATTCACTGTTTTAGAATGAAGATTTACTCTTTTAGAGTTTTTTTTCTTCATTGTAGATGCAATGAATCACTTCAGAAAATGGTACAAATTAAAATTAAATTATCTGAATAGTATCATCTACTAATAGTATGAATTCCAAGTAATGTAAGCCAAGGTAGGTCTATGCCATGCACTTGGCCTGCGTGAACAAAACCAGTTTTTGGTCAATTATGAAATAGATTTCATAGATGAGGGGATTTTTTCAGAGTGAAATAAAAATAGTTAAAATAGTGTATGAACTTGTAAGAAATCATATTTTTTATATTACAATATTAATCATGTATTTTTTTTTGGAAGAACAAAATTCATTAAAATTGCTTTTAGCGATGTTACCCCCTTAAAATAATAGTTTTATAATACTATTGTTGAATAATTATTTTAAAAGCCTTGTATTTATAATGTGAAACTATTCTTTTTCTGCTGAATGTGGAAGACAATAAAAATTTATTAAGATTATTCAAAAATATTAATTTAAAAAACAATTGTGTCAATACTTTAAAATATTCCATTTCACTCTTTTATTTTATCGTCTTGCATTACTTTATTATTTTATCTTCTATTGCGGTCAGACTTATCAATCGTTATACTGATATGTTATTATTCTTATATATGGATTATCATTTTAGTGTAATTTCAGCGATGACAATACTAAAATTTTTATTAATTACCTTGCTGTTACTCAGTTACGAGGGCGAAAAATTTAATAGAGCAGTATATGAGGAGAATCTAGATTGAATTTTATTTTGATTGTCGAAAGTTCGTAGAACTTTTAATGTTAGAAAATCAAGAGGATGTATTTTAGTGAATTGAGGAGTATGAAAGTTTTGATTTTTTTGTAATATAAAATTTCACAACAAATTTTTACTTTAAAATAATAAATATTTATTTTTTCTATTATTTACACATAACAATATATTAATATTAAATTTTTTTTTCTCGTATGTTAAGAGTATTGTATAACATTAAATTAATACTACTTCTACGTTGAGTATTCCAGTTATCTTCATACTTCTGTAACAAACAAAATGTGCACAACCATGAATTCGCTGTCAAAAATATATACATATTATAATATAAATTGAAATTTTTTATTTATTCCCGCCCTTAAACTGTTAAAATGATATTAAAATTTTCTTTTTGCTTGTAAATGTTATATTGGTGTTTCTGATCATAGTATCTACAATTTACTGTCGTAAGTAAATTAAAAAACCGCTGCCAATTAATTGGCACTTAGCGTCCTCAAATATAGTTAATCATTCCTATATGAAATTATTTGTTCTAATATATCAATGTGAATTGCTATTGCATTTTAAGACCCTTATTGTTTCAGAAACATTGTATCATACTAGAACAATTTAAGTATTATTATAATGAAATTTTATTTTTCTGTGTAACAAAATAACAACGATAGCTGACCGATTCCATTTCAAATCATGTAGGCCGACTGCATCTATATCACCAAATCACTTCAATTAATACACACCACTTCATTTAAATGAAATATGTTATTGTACTCCGAAAACAAGCAGAGATATTTTTTATTTTTGTCGTTGCACTAAAAATGCAGTTTTTATGCATATTTTAAAAATGACCTCCAAAATCCATATTCTGAAAAATACAAAATATTTTTTTTTTCAATGTTGCCAGTTTTTAAGATTTTGGAATAGTTTGAAGTTTATTCGATGCACTATGGATTCTCTTTCATTAACCGTTAAAATATTTTCAAAAAGTTAAAAAACGCGGATGACATTGCATGGAAAAATTGCATTTGTTTAAAAAAGGCCACTTTTCTTGGCTAAATTTTTTGGTAGATAATTGACCTTAATACCTATCATTTGTATATGAGTAATTTACTACTTTTTCGTTCTTTAAGAGAAAAAAATTAAATAAAAAAATTGATCTAATATTTTTGGAACAGAATAGTAAGATAACCTTTACACTATAACATAACCCTGCATAGTCGAGTGGGTAAAATAAATCATATCCTATATAATTTTGTATACTGAATCCGAATCTAAGCTCATAATTTACCCATCACGACACATTTTCGATATAAATGCGGTTAAAAGTGTAAAAAATGGCGTTTTCGGCTAAATTCGTTCATTTATGTAATATTACTTCTGAAAAAAGTAATATGATTAATCCCCTGACAATTTATATGACGAATAATATGATTAGTCATATAACAAGTTCATGCTAATAAGGAGAGGCTACAACCTGCGGGAAGCCATTTTCGCTCATGCTTCAGGAAGTGGTTTCTGGTACCTAAAAGTGATGCCTTGCACTCGTAGTTTCGTTTCGTAAACCCTTGAGGTCAAGATATACCCTTTACTAATCAAAATACGCGTTATTTCAGTAAAAAATGGTACCTATACTTTATATCATATCTCTGCAAGTTTTTTTTTGCTAGAGAAATAACGTAATAAGATTAAAATAGTTAACTAAAAGAGCTTTAAGTTAAGTTTTATTTCATACAAAAATAATATTATGTTTTAAAGTTATAAACAATCAAAAATGATAACGAAATATTCATGAAAATTTGAGGATTTTCAGCTCTTTAATTTGAGTAGTTTTTCGTGCATTTTTCGTCATCATTTTTGATTGCTTATAACTTCGCAACATAATATTATTTTTATATGAAACAAAGCTTAAATTAAAGCTTGTTTAGTTAACTTTTTTATCATATTTCATCATTTCTCTAGCAAAAAAACTTGCAGAGATATGATACAAAGTATAGGTACCATTTTTTACTGAAATAACGCGTATTTTGATTACAAAAGGGTACATCTTGGCCTCAAGGGCCTATAAGACGAAACTACGGATGCTAGGCATCATTTTTATGTACCAGAAACCAATTCCTGAAGCCTCAATGAAAATTGCTTCCCGCAGGTTGTGGCTTCCCCTTGTAAGTTATATGTTGAAAAATATAGAAAAATCATATGACAGATCATACGATTTACATAAGACGTTCGAAAAAATAGTAATATAATTCCGTACATTACTTAGCAAAAGTCAGCATATGATACGGCATATGACTTATTATAAAATTTGTCATATGATTTGGCATATGATTACTTATATCATTTGTCATACGATTAATCCTAGTATTTTTTAGGAGGCATACCAACATTTCGAGAATACTTCGTATGTCTTCATATATAGTACTACTCTTAAACTTTAAAATTAACTTTAATCGTCCTTATGAGATCTTTTGCGATTTTTGACAAAAATATCAATTATTTTTATTGATTTTTCTTAAAGTTTATAATGAGAGGAATATTTTAAGACTACGTATATGTCACAACTTGAAATATTAATGAAGCTATAATAGTTTAAATAAATTAATTAACATTGAGCAGTATGCTAAATAAAAACTTAAAATGCATTTTTATGGAAATACATTTTTATAGCATTAAAATGTTCCAGACGTCAGCCTTCTTATCTTCAAGTATTCTAACATATTTTTTTAATTTCCTTGTACTCTAAACAAAAGAAATTTGCTTGATTTATTTTCAATTATTTTAAAAGAATATGTCAAGCTAATTATTTATTAGTAAACGCGTAAAATTTTATAAACAATTGGCTTTCTCTAATCACAGATATATTACTTTAAAATTTTCTTTCGTTAAATTTGTAGAGACGTGTTTAAGAAAAAAAATAAGTCCCGAAACATTTAAATTGATTAAGAAATAAAAATTTTCATGTAGTTTTGGACAATTATTAAGTACATATAATTAGTTTTATCATAGGACCTTTATACACTCTCATACGATTTTTTGTTTTATGCCCTATATATAGCGAAAGACCCTTCTTAAGTTTACATATATGTTCTATTGCCACTAAATATGAGACAAATATCCTAGCATTTTTTAAATGTTCCCTGAACCTATAATATCAAATTTATATTTCAAGTATATAAATAAATAAGTATAAATTAATTAATTCATTAATTAAGCTAAAAGATTATGCAAGAGCAAACAATAAAACTAAAATAGCTGTAATGTGAGTTTTGTGTTCAGCATAAAAATGTTAACTTATTCCTAAGCTGTGAAGAATCGAAGATAATGATGGAAAATATATTGAAATTCAAGGAATAAGAATTACTTTTTCTGGTTTGGTAAGTTTTCATATATTTTTCATCGATATCTTCAATTTTAATAATTTATAAACAGACGGCAAGTATTAGGAAATATTAAGACCCGAATCCCTAACCCTTTCATTGTAAGTAATGATGCTTATACACGGAAAGAAATTTATAGTTAGTTCCACTGTTACAACTCTAATAGCTAAAACATACTCTTATACTATAAAATGCTTGCACAGCTTGTTATTTACCTGCTACCAATAACAAGTTTCTAAAGAGAATTTATAAGTAAATAAGCGATTAATTCTTTCAATTCTTGTAAAGCATTTGTTATTTAAATTAATGTATTAAATTAAGTTCTGACACTATTACAACCATTTATTTATAGAACATGGATCAAAAAGTCATATTTTGTATGAAAATTTTTTTGATAAGATAAGCTTAACTTTATTAAGGCAGCACTTCACAATATGTTATTCACAAAGTTGCCGTCACTACAAAATACAATTCTAACTACACATATTGCAATTTATTTATTGCTATAGTTGTAAAATTATTTTGTGTATTGAATAAAATAGCTACCTACTGAATTATAAATGTACTTGCGTGCATAGAAAAATCATTTACATAAATTGTTAGATCCATCAGCTATAATACTTCAATGAAAAATTTCCCGTAAATTAATAAAACAATTTAGAAATTAATTAATAAAAGATTATTTACAGAATTAAATTTTGGCGTTAAAAGACGATATTAATAATTATATAAATTTAATACTCACAACAAAACCTCTACGGCGTAATTTCGTATTAATCTATAATTCTTGCAATCACTAGTTCAATAACTTCTTCTTTTTAAATAACCACTGGCCTTGATGGGAATTTGAGACCAAGAAGAGAAGTCAAGAAATCGAGAATAGCTTGAACATCAACGCCCTTGGCTTCGGCTCTCTTCATCAAATCCTGCAGTTTAGGATTGGCCATGATATTGTTGATAAGTCCTTGAAATTCCTCTGATGATAGACGTTTAACCAGTGTAGCAAAATCCTGAGAAGATTCTAATTTTTCTTTATACAGGTTTTCGATTTTGTCCATGGGAAGAATAGCTTTTAAGTCCTTTATGAATCCAGGTAATCCTCCAGTGATTCTGTTTACTTTGTAGTTTGTCCTGGGTGTAATTCGCTCAATTCCCAAAAGGTCATTGATTTTGTTAATGAACCCATAAGCATCGAGTCCAGATTCTTGGAGAAAATTGAGAAGATTTAAGACTTCGGTCTGACTTTCGACCTCAGTGATGAGGGATCTGAATTCGTTTGATAAAACGTAGTCCATGGCCTCACCAAAATCTTCATCCTCACCCAAGTATTCGTAGAAAATTTCTTTGATCTTCTCAACTGGAACTAGAGAGAGAAAATGGTTGAGATCGTCCTTGAGGTTTCTGGTGAGAGAAAATACTGGTCTCGATGGAAACTTGAGCCCAAGAAGAGAAGTAAAGAAATCGAAAATAGCCTGAACGTCAACTCCCTTGGCTTCAGCCCTCTTCATTAAATCCTGTAGTTTCGAATTTGACATAATTTTGTCAATGAGGCCTTGAAATTCCTCTGAAGACACACGCTTAACCAGTGTAGCAAAATGCTCAGATGTTTCCATTTTTTCTTTATACAGCTTTTCAATTTTGTCAATGGGAAGAATAGCTTTTATATCCTTAATGAATCCAGGTAATCCTCCAGTGATTTTGTTCACTTTGTAGTATGCCCTTGGGGTGATTCTCTCAATTCCCAAAAGGTCGTTGATTTTGTTAATGAAATCGTAAGCATCGAGTCCAGATTCTTGGAGAAAATTGAGAAGATTTAAGAATTCGGTCTGACTCTCGACCTCAATAATGAGGGATCTGAATTCGTTTGATAAAACGTAGTCCATGGCCTCACCAAAATCTTCATCCTCACCCAAGTATTCGTAGAAAATTTCTTTGATTTTCTCAACCGGAACTAGTGCAAGAAAATCGTTTAGATCGTTGTTGAGGTTTCTGGTGAGAGAAAATACTGGTTTCGATGGAAATTTAAGCCCAAGAAGAGAAGTAATGAAATCGAGAATAGCCTGAACATCAACTCCCTTGGCTTCGGCCCTTTTCATTAAGTCCTGTAGTTTTGAATTTGTCATAATCTTGTCAATGAGCCCTTGAAACTCTTTGGATGAGAGACGCTTTACAAGTTCAGCAAAATCCTTCGATGTTTCCAATTTTTGTTTGTATAACTTTTCAATCTTTTTAATTGGAAGGGTAGCTTTTACGTCTTTGATAAATCCAGGTAACCCACCACTGATCCTGTTTAATTTAAAATCAATGAGTGGAATGGTGTTCTCAATTCCTAAAAGGCTGTTTACTTTGTTAATGAATTCATAAGCCGCAAGTCCAGATACTTGGAGAAAATCAAGAAGTTCTCTGACTTCGGTCTGAGCTTCTATTTCCAGAATCAAAGATTTAAATTCATCTGACATGACGTAGTCTAGGGCTGCTCCGAAATCCTCATCTTCAGCTAAGTATTCGTAGAAAATTTCTTGAATTTTCTCCACGGGGACCAGAGACATAAAATCTTGAAAATCAGCAGGGAGTCCACTGTTAGTCAGAACATCGTGTGGTCCACGATTTAAAGGTACACCGTTGATTTCTAGGGTCCTGGTCATAACCAGGACCATAAGGAAGGACAATGCGAACTTCATTTTCTGAAACAAGAAAATATAAATTAATGTAATAATTTCTTAAAGTTCATATTGTTTGAGTATTCTTTCCTTTAATAAACGGTTCGAGATACTCACTGTGAAGATATCGAGCAATAACTACCTAATAGTCCATAAAACTGCTCTTTATATACCAAAATTCTGTAGAAATAGATGCTAAAATTTGATACGTAGTTTGCCGTTCACTTGACCGATGACTGATAAGATTAATACGAGTTTCGGGTATAAATTTTTCAGTATGTTCAATGTATTTCTTTTTAAATAATGAAATTACTGATATTAAATAATTAATGTTTTATAAATAACAATCATGCAGCTGCAGTTTAATTAGTCATTTAATTCAAATGCTTTAAAGATTTTAAATTGTAAAGATTATTAATGTCTATTTTATCCACGTATATGATATTCTAATACATTTGATTATCTTTTATTGATAAGATTCTTATTTTAAAGTGGTTCATCAAGACGTTAGTCTGCATTATTATGTACACACCAGGTAAGTAGCTGCTTGTTATAAAATCATACTGCATAATAATATTACTTCCAGTGTTTTATAGATAAACTTCTCAAAAACAACGCTTTAAGATAGTATTCAGAATCGACTAAAATGATTAATTATCATATTTAAACGAATTTTTGTATAACACACATATATATATATATGATAACGATTATTAATTATATATATATATATATATATATATATATATATATGATAAAGATTATTACTCATATATATGCTATATCTCTTTCTAATTAATAGCTAGAAAAGGTGTGCTTTTTTATCATTGATGGTTTGTCCAAAGATGTTTTTTACCTAAAATTACACAACGATAAGTAATAATCTTTATCAAAGCAATTTTTTTTCTGTACGTAATTTATTTAAATTATTTAAATATTTAAATTATACGTTATCATATCTTAATTATTGTTATATATATAAAGATTATTATTCATCCTTGTGCAATCTTAGGTAAAAAATATTTTTGGACAAACCATCAATGATAGAAAAGCATACCTTTTTTAAGCTATTAATTAGAATGAGATATACCAATTTAAAATTAATTTATTAGAAGCTAAGTGCTAATGAATTGACAGAGTTCTTTTTTATTTTCTACATACAACATGAATTATTTTCAAGTAAATGACTGATATATATTTAAATAAGGTACAAATTGTTTTAATAGCCAAAACTTTAAATCAAGTTTTCTCATATTTACTTTGTATAAATGGTCTATACAGATTGACTCGATGGTCTAATTTAGGTTTTCTAGGGTTAAAAATTTTTGTCTCAAAGTCTGCTTTGATATATTGCTATTTATATCAGTTGTGATATCATTATCATGTAAGTATTACCGAATATTAAGTATAACAGTACGTACATTTTAATCTTTACATCGTTTTCAGAACCTCACAAGAATTTCCTGAGATAAAACTTAATTTTCTTAATAGTATAGGGTTAAAATAGTATAAAAAACAATTGCTAACTACTTTAGCAGAATGATTTCGCAAAGAGAGGTTCTGAAAAATCGACTTTAGAATTTTCTAATTTAAATTCGCTTTAAATTAAATAACGCTAAAATTAACACAAGTGTTTAAATATTGCCATTCTAAAAATATATTATAACTCGGAATAATGTTCAACATGTCTGAATGCTGAAAGTTCATTTATTAATTTTTACTATCTTTCGCCTAAGTTCTTTGCTTAGATCAGGAGGACTTTTATTTTTCGAAAAATTCGAGGTTATATGTATTTTTTTTTAATTTTGGATTGCTTATTTCTTGGGTATTAAACTGTAATTTTTTACCAATGAGCGCTATTTTTTTATCTTTTGATCAAGAATTTAGATCAAAAAGAATTTTCAAGATTCGTCAAATCGTTTTTGTTTTATAACATTTTTTCATTTTTTATATTTCCTTTTTGAAAAATTTTTTGATTGTACATTTCTTGCATATTACGTAGTAATGTTTTACCAACCAAAGCTCATTTTATATGTTTTCAGATGAAGATTTTGAAATCGAGAAAATTTTTTAAGATTTATCGATTCGTTTTTGTTTATAAGATATATTTTTATGATATTCAATTTTTCTTCAAAAAATATTCAATACCTTTTTTCTTAAGTATTATGCGGTAATTTATGTCCATTCAAAGCTCTATTTTTATTTTTTGATGAAGATTTTAAATAAAAATAAATTTAAGAATGTTCAATTTGTTTTTGTTTTATATCGTTTTTTCATTTTTATAATATTTTTGTAATAAATGAATCCGTTGTTCATAAACTTGTCAATTGGAAAAAAATGTAACTTAATATGCAAAACTTTTTAAGTTGCTTTTGAAATGCTTTGACACAGGATTATTTATAGATGAAAAAGTTTCTTGAGTTTTTTAAAATAAATTATATCTAATAGGTTTATGTAAAAAAATTTGTTTTTATACTGTTGTTTTTATCACTAAAATATGCTTTTATTCCAATAAGTTGTAAAAAAAAAATGTTGTATTGAAAAGTTTTAAAATAAAAGAATACTGTAGTGCATTTGTTAGTTAATCAATATATTTTTGATGTTCAAATACAATTTGTTAGGAATAAAATTTAATAGAGTTAAAATTTGGGTTCACAGTTAAAATGAGTTTGAATAAACTATTTTGAATAATTAACTTGAATAATTGCACCTAATAAACATTTTCAAGATTTTCTTACTTACGTATTATTATCTTATCTTAAATTTATTTGTGAAAATGGTATGTATTATATATATCAAAAAATATTTTAAACAACAATACTTTATCATGATTTATGCTATATTTTGCATAAGTTTAAATTACTAAATTGCTATGTATATGTCGACAAATTAAAATGCAATAGATTTGTAATTTTTATTTTTCACCCCAGTATTAAATAGAATAAATAAATTCATATTAAAACATTTTTTAAAGTTTTAGGAAGCTAAGTGTCAATGAATTAGCAGCGGTTTTTATTTTAGACTCCCTCAGTAGATGCTGCAACCCTCACCAATCTATACATCCGACACCAAAACGTTTGTGAATATCCTCTACATATATGTATGTATATGCGGTTTAAGAAATTTAAAGAATATATTTTTTATTTTTCAGATATGCATTAATTAACCCAAAAATTTGTAGCATTTTTAATGGATGGTTTTTGTTCAATTATACAATACAATATACAGAGTCAAAATCCAGTCACAACTTTCGGTAATTTTTACACAGAAATAAAAAAATGTACAGTAACGGTATTATAAGCTTTATTAACCACATATTAAAGAAGATTTGGAATTTAAAATTTTTTTTATGCAAAATGGTGACGCTACAGTACATTTTATCCGACGCCCTATTTGAGAAGGTGCTTCACCTCTGAAGGATACGATTTTTGTACTAGAATAAAAAATCTTTAAGGGTTATTTTCTACATGATAAAATTTAGGGAAAAACGCAGAATTTTTTTAAAATATTTCAGTTTGTAAAGATGGCCCGTATTTTAAAAAAGTATCATTTTTCGCATAGAATTTCGAACTTCGGAACGTATGTAAAACAAAAAATATTTAATGTATGTAATAAGTCCTATGTATTTCCCTAGATAATACATTCATAAATATAGGGTTCAAATTTTAAAGCAATTATTGTTTGAAAATTGTAGGCGTTAGAGACGCACCGACTTAAAAAATGTCGGTTTGAGAAAAATGCGTTTAACCTTTTCTTGTACACTCCATGATCTAGCACGAATTCTGAAGTTCTTTTATGTGTACATAGTGCCAGTGATTAAAAACTTAAAAAATTGTAATTTTGAAAAATAATGTAAATTTGTGAGTACCTACAGCTAAATAAAAATAATTATAGCGTCACTATCACTTTAGAAACATTTATTAGACATCTAAGATGCTTTCCGAATTTTTTCCAAATTTTCCATTTATTTTCAAAAAAGAAATACGAAAAATATAAATGTACACATATATGTATATGTGTATATGTGAAAGAAAAGGTTGAAGTTGTCTTCGCCGATTTCATCACACTGAGGCTAGCTATACCTACCTAATTGACTCGAAACTAGAAAATATGCGCGGTTCAGCTTTTTTCTGTGTGAAATTTTATTTTAAAGGTATACATTATTGTTAAAAGAAAACAATTTATTTTTATTTTTTGAAAGTCTCAGGGTGAAGTATAGTAACCATTTAAGGGAAAAAGGTTATATAGCTCATATAGATCATATAGGTTATAGGGGGGAAGTGTACAAAAAATCGATGCTTTTCTCATTTTATTCAATCGATATCGAACTTTATAACAGACATACGAGCTATGGAAGGTCCAGTGCGCACCCCAATCGATGCGTGGAACTTTAAACGCTTTTGTTTCTAATTCACATTTTTGAAGTTTGCGTGACCAATACCTTAAAAAGTACTCAACTAATCAGTAATTTCAAAGCGGCATTTTGAAGATAAATGTTCTATCTTGAATTTTGAACAAAATTTTTACCTAAAAATCGCGCTTTATTTCTCAAAGACTTTTTTCGGATTGATGTGTATATTCCACTGAATTTTATGAAGAAAACGAAGCCATTTTCATTTTCTTAGAACAAGTTTAGAAGTCTCCAGACGCCACGCAAATAAGCAGTCTGCGCACAGGGATAATGGAATTCAATCCTTAATAGTTTCAAATAATTATTTGATTTCTACTGCTTAAAAGAATTTCTAAAAAAAGCACGTCAATTTTGGCCATCTATATGACCTTCCCGCCTTAAGCTATTTACATAGAGTATTCCCATTAATTACTATCTCAAAAATGCTTACCTTAAATATATTAATCATACTAACAAATTTTTCAATTATTTCATACTATTGTTGACTTTAATTCTTGTCATAATCCACTGCGTTGAGTGCAAACTAGCATCCGCCTACGTAAAAACTCATAACAGTAAACATTTTGGTTCTTATAAATCAATAGGGTCGATAATAAATCTATTAAATTGACGACCGATAAAATCAGTTCCTCTTATAAAGATTGCGACTTGGATAGAAAGATATTCATCGTAATATTCATTTATATAGTTCCCTTTATCAGTGCCTGATGGATGCTAGTTTTTCTCGTCCACTAGTAATTTTTTTGTATATACATTCAAGAACGCGACTACTTGCATCCCACTGATGAGTTCAGCAAGTAGTCCGAACGAAACACTAAAATTTTTGCTTTCTCCAAATTTAATAGGCATTTTTACATTTATTTCATACTCATAGTGTATGTAATTCTCATCATATTCTGCAGTGTAGCATGCAGAGATGCAAACCAGCATCCTGTCGATTCGTGTGATGGAGTGTGATTGCATACAAATGATAAGAGTAGAAATTTTGATTCGTATAAGTCGATAGATTCTCTTAATTAATACATATTTACTTACTAACATTTGATCTAGGTATAACTAAAAAGCTAGTGCATAGCAGCTTGTCGATTTGATAGATATTTATTCTAGAATAGTTATCCAAGACACTTCGCTCTTTGGTAAAATCTAATATTGTTAATATTACGTTTACTTAATTTTCATAATAACAATTAATGAATAAATAAAATTATAACGTATGTTAAAAAATAAATCGTACAACCGTATTACCTGCAAAATTTATTAAAATGCAGACCTCAAAATGTTATCCAGTTATATTTATATGTAGAAAAAGATACTTGACGACTTTGAATACGTCAGCAATAAGCACGCGCGACATTGACGTCGCAGCGACTCGCAATTTAAAGTATAAGACTCCCACTTATCCACAAGAATTTACTCTTCATTTTACCACAGTATGGATAAATGCAAAATTTACAGAGATCTACTACCTCAATTCGATAGTCTTCTGACAGATTGCATACTTTTAAAATGCTCCAAACATTAACTAAGCTTACCATTAAATGTGAAAGTAACATGGTGCAATATTTTAATTTAAAGAGTTTCTTTGTCAATAAAAATCGATAAGAGCTTCGTCGCAAAAAAAATTAGACTGATTAATTTTACAAAAAAATTGAACTTTTCTTTGTTGAGATCATAAGAACCTTTATGTTTCGAGATATTTGATGTTTATGTAGAATATATGTATTTTGTAGAACAGTGTATGAGTGTGCATGGATGGATCAGGCGGATGTAGTGGAAGAGTATATGAGTGTATGTATGTGTGTGGATGGGTGGATAGAGGTGTGGGATGGTGGATAAGTGTGAACGTGTGGGTGGGTTGATGGGTGCGTGGATTTGGTAGACGAGTGTATGTGGGTGTATGAGTATATCGATGAGTATATGTGGGCGAATGGGTGTAGGAGGGTGTGTGGATGAATGGGTGAAGGTGTGTGTATGTGTGTAGCTGTGGGGATGGGTTTGTGGCTGGGTAGACAATTAGCTGTGCATGGGTGGTTGGGTGTGGGTATGTGGATACGTGATTGTGGGTGGGTGAGTGTCCATATGTGGCTGGATGGATGTGAGTAGATCCACTTCAGGGTAGAGTAGATGTAATTAGATACATACACGGTATACACAGTAATGTTTGTCCCTTTATTACCCACTATATAGTTATAATGAAACATGCAAGTCATATAAGGATTTATTATGTTGAGAGAGAGAGAGAGAGAGAGAGAGAGAGAGAGAGAGGGATGGTATTTTAGTGATTTGATGCTAATGAAATGAAGGTTTCAATTTTTTTTTAATATGTATTTTCACAAAACATGATCATTTAAAAAAAAGATAAATATTTATTTTTCCATTATATAGATAACAGCGTATTAAATTCATATTTTTTATATACTTCTTATTTCTTCTATATAAAAGGTATTGTGTATTATTAGATTCATGTTATTACATAGTTGAGTATTCCTGTTGCCCTTGTAATTCTGTAACAAAAATAAGAACACCAATCTTTATTTACTGTGTAGTATATATGTTATTATTATTATACAGGCCAGCCAGTAATGGTAACAGTAATAATTGGGGAAACCCTGGTAAAGTGAACACACGGGGAAAGTAAATCATATTTGTTATTACTACAATAAATTATTATTTATGCTTAATTTTTGATTTAATAAAATATAATTCTCCATGAATATATATATGTATATATATATATATATATATATATATATATATATATATATATATATATATATATATATATATATATATATATATATATATATATATATATATATATATACGTACGTATGTGTGTGCGTGTGTGTGTTTGTATGTGTGTGTATGTGTGCGTGCGTACGTGCGTGCGTGCGTGCGTGCGTGCGTGTGTGTGTGCGTGTGTGTGTATGTGTGTGTGCGTGTGTGTGCGTGTATGTGTGTGTGTGTGTGTGTGTGTGTGTATGTGTGCGTGCGTGCGTGTGTGTGTGTGCGTCTGTGTGTGTGTGCGTCTGTGTGTGTGTGTGTGAGTGTGTGTGTTTGTGTGTGTGTGTGTGTGTGTGTGTGTGTGTGTGTGTGTGTGTGTGTGTGTGTGTGTGTGTGTGTGTGTTCTCGAGCTCGTGAATATGTACATTAGATATTTATTCTTTCAGCATAAGAAACAAATTACTTTATTATTAAAAAGTAATATACTGTCAACAAAATAATACTCACAACCAAATTTCAAAGTGGTCGCTCTGGGAATTTGATACCAATAATAGCACTGATGATCTCAACAACTTTGTTCAAATCGACACCCAACGCTTCGAGTTTGTTCAACAATGTGTTGAATCCGTCGTGACTACCTAATGCATTAACAGCATTTTGAAGTTCCTGAGTTTCTAAACGATGAACGAATTCTCTAAATTTGCTAGAAGTCTTGAGTTTTTGCGCATAAAATTTGTACAATTCGTCTATTGGTAGTAGAGACCTAATATCTTCTATTAGGCCGGGAACTCCACCTGTGATCTTTTTGTAATTACTGAATAAAGGCAGGGTCTTTTCTAATCCAATTAGATCATGAAATTGATTCAGCCACTCATAAATATCCATACCAATGTCATTGAAAAATTTTAAAAGAGCTTTAATTTCTGAAAGACTTTCGATATCCACTAAAATATTTTTAAACTCATCACCCATCATATATTTAACTACTTTTTTGAAGTCTTTATCTTCAATCAAATATTCCACTATCGTGTCTAAAAGATCGTCTATTGGTACTTTAGACCAAATTTCACGCAAAATGTCAATAACTTCTTCTTCCTTAAAAACCACTTGCCCTGTTGGAAATTTAAGTCCAAGTATAGAGGTAAGTAAATCAAGGATAGCTTGAACGTCAACTCCCTTGGCTATAGCCCTCTTTATTAAGTCCTGTAAATTGGAATTTTCCATAATCTTGTCAATGAGCCCTTGAAATTCCGGTGATGAAAGACGCTTTACTAGGCCAGCAAAATCCTTTGATGTTACTAATTTTTGTTTGTACAGCTCTTCGATCTTTTCAATGGGAAGGATATCTTTTATGTCTTTGATAAATCCAGGTAACCCTCCAGTGATTCTGTTTATTTTTAAATTAGTAATTGGCTTGATTCTTTCTATTCCAAGAAGATCATTGATTTTGTTAAGAAAGTCATAAGCTGCTAATCCAGAATCTTCGAGATAATCAAGTATATTTCTGACTTCAGACTGAGCTTCGATTTCGATGAGTAGAGATTTGAATTCCTCTGATAAAAGATAGTCCAAAGCTTCACCAAAATCTTCATCCTCGGCCAAGTACTCAAAAAAAATTTCTTCGATCTCCTCTACAGGAACTAAATCTAGAAAGTCGTTGAGATCATCCTTAAGGTTTCTGGTGAGAGAAAATAATGATCTCGATGGAAATTTAAGTCCAAGGACAGCCAGAGCATCGTTTTGTCCATTATTAATAGGTACACCATTGATTTCTAGGGTCCCGGTCATAACCAGGACCATAAGGAAGGCTAATGAGAACTTCATTTTCTGAAACATGAAAAAGTATGTTATTGTAGATTTTTTTAATTCATATTATTCAAGCATTTGTCAGTTAGTCTAATGAATATTATCGATACTCACTGTGAAGCTATCACGTAGCAACTACCTGATATTCTATCGATCGTTGGTTTATATACTGAACTTCTGCAGGAGGATTTCAGATGTTAAACTTTGATACGTAGTGAGCCGTTCATTTACCCGTTGGTCGATAAGATTAAGCTGAGGTTTCAGCTGCAGAATTTCCGACATGCTTGTTATCTGTCTTCTTTAATAAATTATAGTACTAATTTTGCACGTTGACGTTGTATATATATTTATTAAAATCATACTTAAGATATTTACTAATATCATTTCTTTATGTATTTTTAATAAATTGTTTGCGTGAATTATCGGTTTCATATAAATTTATTATAAATTATTTTTGTTTCATCTTTCAATTGAAACATTTTTGATTCTGTAAAGTATTTCTATTGTTCACTTTTCTTAATATTTATTTATTAGTTACCAAAGGTTAACTTTTTGTATACTATATTTCATATTTTTGTAGATTTGATTATCTTCAATTGATAAGATACTTATCTTTAAATGGCTCATCAGGATGAAAGTTGAAATCAATATTTATGTCTAAGGTAAGTGACTTCTTATTAAGAATTGTAAAGTTTTCATTACATAATAATAGTACAACGTGGAGAATATGATTCCAAAGTTTCAGATTCATATTCGGTCTCTAAAAGTACATACATAAGAGTCTGTAAGTGTGTATGAGTGGGGATAAATATACTGAAAGATAAATTTGCAGAAGGATAAATTTCCCGAACGGTTGAAATTGCCGAAAAAATGAATGCCTATGGATAATTATGCCGAAAGTTAAAAATGCCGAAGACAAAAATTCCGAAAAAGAAAAAGCCGAAAACGAAAATTTGGACAAAAATGTGCTTTTATTAGAATATGCGCCTATATTATAATAATTGTTGCTAGGTCGCTTCTTTTCAATTTTCGATATTTTTAGTTTTTACCCATTGCCATAATTTTATATCACTTTTCGTAAATCTCTGTTTTATCACGAAATTTCGTTTAAATGCCATTGATGCAAGCCGCAAATTTTAACTTTAAACTTAGCAAAATGGTAAATAATTGTAAAACGATGGGCGATGGCTCTTATTTCTTCATAATTTTGTTTATTATTTTAATTACAGCCAAAATTTCAGAATTCTCGGATCGATAAGGTAAGGAGGATAAAAATTGACTCTGACATCTCCTTAAATGTTTTGTTTTGATAGTATTAAGACTGGATGGAAAACGGCGTATTATCATAACAAATGTATTAAATGAGATAAGTATCAAGGTGTAATTAGTAATCTGAGTGTTAAAAAGATTTGATTTCTTTGTGTCTACTAATATTTTCAGAAAAACTAACATAAATAAGGTAAATGCTAAGAGTAAATAATATCCTTTTCCTAGAGAGAATTTATACAGCTCTGAAAGGTTAGTCTTATATTGTTGTATACGAAAATTATTCACACTTTCTTTGTATAGCTTTTTTTTTTCTAGATTATACTTATGTGATATCAATTTTTTTAGGTTATATGAGCGCAGAATGACATATTTTATATCAAAATGTTATAAATATGAGTAAGCTATGATATTTAAATGTATTCGTGTATTAATACACTATAAGTTTAATCCGCTCTTACTCAACTTTGTATTTTCAGATCTTGCGCGCAGCTTCCTGATCAGTCAAATTACTTTAATTTTAGTAGTAAATGCTACATTAATAGCAGTTATTGCTTTTTATCTATTATGTACTAGCGAGTGTAGGATAACCTGTTAAAAAAGTGTAGTAAATATAGTGTACAGTATAATGTTGTTTTTAGCTATTTTTCAATTTTTTGATTTTTGAGTTTTAGTTTTTCTTTTTTTATTTGTGTTAAAAATATTATGATCAATTTAGTGTGCCATCCTGACGAAGAAAGGCACTATCTGTATTTTTTATGAAAAATTAGTTATTTATACCGTTGGATTCGTAATTAAAAGGTGAATCTATTTATGCAATCAGAAATTAAAAATTATTTATACTTTTCGAAATACCTAACCTAAGGCTTAAATAGGCTATAACTTTAGTCAATAATTTTGTTTTTTAAGTTCCCACACTCTTATCCTATTTATGTGTATTTTGGACACAATAAAACCTCTATAACTCCAATCCGATCAGTTTGACTCTCAAATTCTTGCGGCTGAGCAACGAATATACAATTTTATCTTTTATAGACGAACAGAGAGACCTAACAAACTCCAAAAAAATTCAAAAAAATATCCACTATATTCAGATACAATGCTCAATTTGCTGGTAAAAGTAGGTAATACATAATGAATAATTTATTCTCTCTTAAAAATATATAGGGGAGACTGGGGTATAACGGGCCACATGGTATAACGGGCCACTAGCCATATTTGCAATAGAAGAGGGACGACATTTTTTGTTCCACGTCTTAAATCTAAGACGCGTAGATCTTGTGGTCACAGTGTGAGTTAATTTTATTTGTATGGATATAATTCTCCAAGAAGACAAATTTTTACAGCACAGTTTTGCGGTGTCCACGATATCTCGTGACTAGGTTATCTGAAATGAAAAAACCAAAAAGATGTCATTAATGTATGATATTATCTGGTACTTAATCGAAGGAATAAGAAAAATATTAAATTTTAAGAAAATGGCGGCTTTTCAAAAAACAATTTCGATTTTCGATAAATATTTTGGCCTTAAATTGTTTATAAAATCGAAAATATTTATCGGTTAGATAAAACCTTCGATTAATTACTACAAAATATATTTAGAAAGATTGTGTACAAATTTGAGATCGATCGGTTTAGCCATTTTCGAGAAATCGTGTACACCGACTTTAAAACCACAGTTTTAAGAAAAATGCGTTGAAAGTTTCAAAAGCACTATTACACATAGTAAATTTTTTTTGCAAATGTGGACGTAACTTTGAGAATATTTGTCGGATCGACATGAAATTGTCTATATATACTTGAATTTATGTACATTACGAAAATGAAATAAAAAAATCGATTTTTGAAAAATCCTGACTGCTATAACCCCTTAAGGTGTTTAGGTCCCCTTAATTACATTTATTGGACTTTGATTTTTTATCATTTTACTGGAATAAAACCATGAGACAACAATCAGTGCCAAATGAAGACATATATATATATATATATATATATATATATATATATATATATATTGGGTGCAATAAATTTATGTAGTGCTACAGTGTTCTAGTTTTTGTGAGAAGAAAACATATGCCAAAGCCATACTCAAGATATAAATACATCGGAAATTTGCAAAGTCTCAAATCGCATTAACAGTAGCATCGGTCAGTCAGGGGACTTTACATTTTGAACTCCCCTCCCCCTCAATTAATAACGCTGGCAATATTTTCACTTATTATGGTATAAATCTCTTAAGAAACATATATAGAACCTACCATGACTTTAGAATGGTTTTTATTTCAATAACCTAACAAAGAAATTAATATAAGTACGCGGAAAAACCTGGGGGAACTTCGCAGAGCAAACTCTAGTGTTGCAGCGCCAGCGAAATACGAGCGGTGTGCTGTCATAGAGTCGCGCGCTCGGTAAAGGTCTCGGCATTCGCCTTGTTAAGACCTCCCATAAGAGTAATGTATTTCTCCCTGGATAGCTCAGTTCCGATTTTCGCCATCTTTATATATTTCTGCGAGGCGCCACTGTGCTCTTAACAAGGCGAATATTTGTGGCGCGCCCGTATAAGAAGTTTGAACGCAGTGTTACGTGCGTTTTACGCGCCCGATCTTTTTACATTGGCGCTCGCGTTACAAAGCTGAACAGTGCCCCAGGGGCACTTCACCCAAGAAGAACACCAGCTCAAGACGCAACAAAAACAAACAACCCCCTTCACCGCGAAAGACCCGCAACACAACGTGCACGTCCAAGTGGATCGAAAGCATGAAAAATGCGACCCGAATGCAGCCAGGATGCGTTCGCGTGCTATATATACTCGTATCAACGGTATGGCGATCGCGTGCCGCAACAGCAGCTCGCTCGAAACTTTCGGCCGCTCACCGCGGTATAACGGTGTACCTTAATACCGATTGAACGAGCAGCTCCAGCTCTCTCTCTCGAGGAGGAGGAGGAGGAAGAGGAGGAGGAGGAGGAGGAGGCAAAGGATGCGCCGCGTGTCGGGAATGGCCCGCCGCCACCGCGCTCGATAAATAAGAAGAGAGCAGCGATGTTCCAGCAGGTGCCGTGTGCCAACTTTCAAAGGGAAAAGTATGAAGGGGGGCGGAGCTGGAGCCGAGAGGCCGCTGCTGCTGTTGCTGCAGACTGCAGACAGCGTCGTTATATCCCTTGCTCTTTCGATATTCCGTCCGCGGCGGCGACGCCGGCAGCGCCGCCAGAGAGTGGGTCTAATTAAAATTGTTACAATTTAATAAGCCCCGTAATTCCCCGGGGAAAGCAGCAGTAGCAGCAATAATGGCAAAGTCGGGAGAAGCTCCTTGCGCGCACCTTGTAAGGTGCTTGTAGCGAGATTTCGCTTTTTCTTACGGATTACGGACATTTTCTGCTATGGTTTTGTGATGGTGTTTTAGATGGATGGTGAGAATTTGGAAGGATTGGACTTTTGCTGAGATGAGATATTCATCCTTGAAGTTTTAATGTTTAACGTGAGAACGCTATACGAAACTTGTATTAATGGTGCTTTTTCATGCGTAACTTTTAAGATTTTCTCATAATTTTTCTGAAAAACTATTATGTATAGCAAAATAGCTACATATATTATATAGAATGGAAAAAACAATAACTTGACATACCGTTTTGAATATATAGCCGTTGAAACTCTGTACTTGGTATTGTTTTGTATAATGATACAGCAGTACAATTCCTGACAAAATTTGGTTTAACCTTTTAATTTCAGCAACTTTTTAATATTTTCGCATTCTTAATGTACTTTAAGTATAATTTACAACTTAAAGTCCAAATAATCATATTATACGCTGATTTAGAATAAAATTAACTTTTGAACGGATCTGTCATCCTATCACCACCTTAAGTGCTCGCGGAAGTAGGAGCCAGCCCCCTCAAACAGGTAAAAAGGGTATGAAAAGGTATTATCACGAAGAGAAAGAGAGAGCGAGAGAGCACAAGGGATATCTCGGAAAAAATGAATCTCGTCGGGATATGACGACTTTCTCTCCTTTCATTTCCCTCTTTCTTCGGCATCTTTTTTCCACGCGGCTCCTTAGTCGTAGGGGGCGCACGGCTCTTTCATTGCGAGGGGCGCCTGATGCTCCAACTTTTCCACTCAATATGGAATACAACGCTCGCTCACAAAAGACTTAACGCAATTTCGCAGGCCGGCAGCGTCTCCTCTCGCGCATCGGGGATCGCTACGCGAGACGAAAAGAAGAAGCTGCCGCAGAGAAGGAGGACGACGGGGACAACGACGAGGAGAGCGCGTAATATGAATTCTAAATGATATTACGTCTCTTGCGCCCTGGAGAAGAGCGGGTTATCTGCCGCGTCTGCAGTGGCGTCTTGTTCTCGCGTCGCTGCGAGTGGAAACAAAAACATTAAATCGTCGTTCGTGTGCAAGGGTCGCAATTTAAGCGGAGGAGCGAGAGCTGAGTTATACGTTTCTTTCGGACGAGAAGTGGTGATAACGTGTCTTTCTGTAAAAAGGAGTAATATTGGGAATGTTAGAATATTTGAGTGACGCTTTTATGATGGTGTCAATTATTTAAATTATGTGTCTACACTAAAAATTTCTCAATTGTTAATATAATTTGTATTGATTTTATTAATAATGATAAAAGGTGGTCTATATTTTAAGCCAAAAATCGATTTTTTTTGTTTCAACATAACGTTTAGATTAAATGTAAATTAAATATTATTTGTTTGTCATTTATTATCAAAACATATAAAATTTAATGCTTATTTTATTGAATAAAATAATTTAATACTTATTTTTGGAAATCTGACTTAATTTAATTGAGGGTGCGCATGTATTTTGTATATATACCATACAAAAAAAGGACATATTTGTTCAAGGCATTAACAAAAATTTTCTTACGGAAGGATTTTGTGATATCCACATGAAGTTGCTCTATACTGCTAATCTCAGAACCTCTTCAAAATCTACGACCCTCAGTCTGGAACCGTCTTCGTCAATGGGTTTTTCTCTAATTAATATAAAATTTTGTCCATAAATCCATTAATAAAGCTTAAATTGACTTGGAAATTTGTATAAAGCAACTTCATTTTTGTATATACATATATACTTTCAAAATTAGAAATATGCAAATTAAAGAAGTACTTTTTAAATTCATAGATATAACTCCATTCATTACAAGGGAAAATGGAAAACATGATTAAATTTTAATTGTCATGTAATAAGTTCCGGTACAATGAGTACATCAAAAGAAAAAATATATATCAAAAGGGCTTGTGACTAATGTATAAAATTCCTATTGGTTTTCAATATAAAATTTTAAAAAATTATTAATAGATCTTGAGATATTAATTCGTACGCAGTATCAAAAGAATGTGGCGTAGCTTACGTTCATAAATTAAACCATAGGATTTAATACAGATTGTACTTTGGTCGCAAATTATATATGCAGATTATATACGATCATTCTATTCTAAAAATAAGAAACGATTTATTCATCAATAAGAATTATCGATTTCTTTTAACAATCACATCACTATATTAATTAAGATCGATTATGAAATAATACTTTTTCGTCGCATTAAATATAAGTAATCCATTTTATCGTAGAAATTTACAAATCGCCTGCATTATACGTTTTTTTCACCGATTAAAGATAAAACAACATACAATGACTCGTGTTAGATACAGCTGATACAAAAAAGTCTTTATCATCACGTGCACTTTAGAATTATTCGATAATAGCGCGATTGTAAAAGAAAGAATCCACTTTATCTAACTTCTAACTCTTTCATAATTAATCGTCTTTTTTCCGAACAAAGAAATCCTGAGTTCAAAATCTCCTTAGCCAACTCAACAATTCTAACGCACTAACGGCGATCCTCGAGCGTAAATAGCCATGTGGCCTTCTGTGGAAATGCTCGTTTGGAAACGTATAGAGGAAGAGTTTTGCCATTTTTACGCGACAAGATTGCAGCTAATGATGTCGGGAATGATTATTTTTTCGTCTTGTAGTCAGGCAGCCAACCACGGTCCGACAAACTTTTCTTGATATTACAGTGGCTGCACGTGTCGGTAACGACGCACGACTATACGAGAAGTCCCGCGTGTCTCTTTCTCTTTCAAGCCGTTATAGCCTGCGCTTGAGATTTTCGCGTGGATGCAGGATATAAGAGTACCAAAGTATCGAGATGTGTCGATCGAGGCGTAGAAATTGCCTGAGATTTAAAAATAATGTAAAGGTTATTGACGGATCATAGATGGGGAAAAATTGGTATTGTAAAAGTAAAGGAATCGATCATGGTTAAAATTTTTTGCTTGTTCGTACAGGTATATACGAGTTTTTTCAGTAAATTTTATGCTTTGGCTAGTTTGATAGTATTTTATGCACAAATAAAAGATTATTAATTAATATAAATGACAAAATGTCTGATAAAGTAGCAAACATTTGTTCGTGATTTTTACTGACAAATGATTCACTAACAAATAAATGTTAACAGTTTACGTTCGTATTTTTATCGTGTTAGTGGCACTGATGCTAATTACATAGCTGATAAGCTATCATGTTGATATTATGATCCTGTTTACTAAATTTTGAACATTACATTAATTATAACTCTATGAGTAATTTATAAACTGTTAATAATAGATATTTAAAATATTTTCTGGAGCATTCCAAATAAATTGAAATTTGAAAACAATGCTATTAGATAGTAAATTAAAAAATTTTAATTTTATTTTAGATAGATTTAATTAAATCATTATTTTACGCTTATCAATTTTTAATTAAATTGATTTGTAAAATTTAATTAATACAATAAATACTTTAAGAACCAAATAGATAATTGTATTATTCGAAATATTTTTATATTGGTGTAGAATCATATTCTAAGATTACATTATAGTTTAAAAAATAACACATCCATTGTCTTATTTTATCATTCTTCCGGATATAGCAATACATTCATTCCTGTTTACATAGCAATAATGTGATTCTACAATTAGCTCATTTTATAAAAAATAATAGAAAATTGTGTATGATTAGAAGATTAAACCTATTCAGCTTCGATAACTATTGACTATACATTGTTTCTTTTTCAGTCGCTGATAGCAATTAAGGGGACAGATACACCTTTAAATTTAAAATTAATTGCTAATTTTTATCAAATATAATTCAATTTAACCATAATTCAACAAAATGTAATTCATCAAATACAATTTTATTAAAATATCACTAAAAAAACTTTTTCTAATTTTTTTGAAGGTCGTTAGGTACCTTTGATTAGCTATAATGAAATTTTCGACCATTATTTGTATATATCTTGGGCCACTGCAAGGTTTAGAGAGCCAATGTGATTGAATTGACGCTTTCAGGTACAAAATACAAAAAAAAATACAAAAGGCTCAAAATACATGTAGGGTAACGGTCCGTATTAGTGAGCCTGCCCCTATTGGTGTACCCTATTTATAAACAGGGTATATAAACAACAACCTTGAAATAAATAAAAAGGATGATTTTTAAAATTAAGATAACCTAATTATCTTTATTTTAAGAATAGTTCCTTTTATTTATTTGCAAGTTGTTGCTAATCCGCTTTATTTGAAAAAAGGGCACACTAATACGGACCGTTACTCTAGTTATGATATGAGCGAGAATTTGTATATAACAATTATTGACCAAAGTTATAGTCTATTTTGGAGAAAATTCTTCGATTTTTAAAAATGTTATTTTCTAGGCTACCTTCATGCTCGAGGGCCGGCTGGGGTCTACCTGTGAGTCTACCTTCATGCCCGAGGGTAGCTACAGTAACCTGACGTAACCCTCGGTAACCTGCGGTAGACTTCATGCACCTGGGCTTGCTTTCATGATCGATGGTACATCGGGTAAATCGATGGCTAACTTCACGCCTCAGACCTGTCGCCGATCACGAAGATAGATCATGGACGTGTTGATTTTGCCACTTTTGGACTTGCACACTCACAGTTCTTTTTATTTAAAATATATAAAATATAGTAAATGAGTAGACAATAGTACATGCGTAGAAGTAGTACATATTTTGATACTTGTTTGTCAAGAAGATATTTTTTTATTTCTCAGAGATTCAAAATGAGTGCAAGATTGAAACTATTATGGTTACTTAATGATACTATTGCTATGCAGTTAGTTGTAAATAATATAAGAGACTTCCAAGTGCATGAAATAAATAAAGGCAGACACTGTTATGGCGAATACCATTATCTATTTTCAGTATTTAGAAGATATCCAGATAAATTTGAACAATATTTGAGGTTGAATGTTGAAACTTTTAATTATTTATTATCTAAAATAGCAGCCGTTCTAACCAAGAATTGGTGTAATCTTCACACACAGCCAATCCACCAGGAAGAACGATTAGTTCTTACATTAAGGTAATTGTTTCATAGAATTTAACAAAATATACAGAAATATGCGACTTTGTTCATTAATTATGAAATGCCCTTATGTCACTTTTATTATTATTCCAATCATTCGCTTAATATTACCCTAACTTTTTGAAATTGGTCTGAAATAAAGAATTCTAGCAATGATAAATAATCACAATATTGTATTTATAGGTTTCTTGCGACAGGAATGTCTTATAGTCAACTGTCATTTTCATTTAGGATGGGTATTTCTACTGTTTCTACAATAATTCAAGAAACTATGGATATAATATGGAATACCTTTCATCCTATACACATGGCAATACCAAATAAAGAAAAGTTTTTAAATATTTCTCAAGAATTTTTTGACTAATGGCAGTTTCCTCACGGCCTTGGTGCAATAGATGGACGTGATCGGATATGGATTGAGTCGGATACGTTTCATAACGCACTGCTATACTGTGATGTTCGATACGTTGATTCTTCTGTCGGAAACTCCGAGTATCATGAACATATCCTCTATTGCCATATCCGCTAAACATCGATTGCATCACATTCTTCTCTGACAGAATTGATCCTACATTTACAGGACTGGTTTGCCAGTTTTCATTAGAATACGCGTAACTATGAACGATTCTGTTGACATCATTCCTAAATCGTAACTTCTGTGGTGGATCAATTTTTTCCACATGTACCATTAGTGTTTTAAAGAACCACATGTCATCTTCAGTGCTTGCTTGATTAGATTTTCTTTCTTTTTGTGGTAAATTATCCGAATTCAAAACCTTTTCAACGAGTGCATATCGCTTTTGTTCCATATCAAGAAGCATGTCTGCTGCAATCTTATTTCTTCTACTTACTAATCCTTCTACGGCCATTGGCTTCATATCGATGTTATTGTCAAAATCAAATATATCAGTTACTTCTGCTCCCTTCAAGTTCTCAGAATCGTTCTCCGAGTAAAGAGAGTCTGATATATTACCAGTTGATTTTCTTCGATTTACATAGTCTAATAGAAATTGCATGGACTTATAATATGGCGATGTCGACTCATAGGAATCTTCTGATCCGTCACCTGATTTACTAAGGTGCGCTAAGTCTATTTCACTCTTGAATTTCTTGAGCAAAGACTGCCATTTATTTTTCAGACTATTTTCTACAATCATAAATTAATTTATCAATTACAATATTAAAAATGATTATAAGTGTATTTTAGAACAGAATTTTGATATGAATAGTGAATGAATATTCTCAAGAAAAAAAAAACATGTATGGATAAGCGCGGAAGAAATGAAGATTTTAAACTTCCTGATTAAAACTATTTAACATTTACAAGAAACACAAGACTATCGGCACACAAGACATAAAATATATAACATTATTATCACCCTGTCTAACCTGAAAGTAACCGTGAATGGAAACTCGGGACATGACACTGCGCGGTACAGTCAGTTCAATGAATAAGGTATATAGGGCTAAGTATAATAATAATTTACATTTTGCGGGCTTAGTATAGTCAGATAGTCGTAGTTATATATTAAAAGTAACGTTTGCGTGAAAAGGAATATAATAATGAAAAGCAATAGAGTACTGTCGCCACATTTTAATAGAAATGTAATTTGACTGTGTAAAAGTGTGATATGTTTTTTCCCTTGGAGGTCAACAATAAAACGAGTGTCCCTAATCTATATATTATAGTATAATAAAATTCTTACTTGTAACTTTTAGATTAGTTGAAATTATGTCCCACTTCTTCCCTCGTTTGTAAGAGCTTTTATATTGAAGGTGGCTTTTTTTCCAGAGTATTTCACGGCCCTGTACCTCTGCGATGAGTGACTCTTCTCTTGACGTCTCAGCCATCACTTTTTGAAATACAAGAAAAACACTACTACTACGCAGAACTGAAACATGTTTTCTCGTGTACTACTATTAGTAACTAATAGTAGATTATGCACCTAGGGAGTAAAGTGGGTAAAGTGCGCACTGCGTGTAGTTGCCATTCGAGCGAAGCGAGGGCGGCCATTTACATAACCCACTTTACTCTCGTGTTGCATATACAAGTTTTTATCATACCACGCATAAAGAATTGTGTTTAATTCCAGGTTCCAGGGAATGAGATGTGGCATAACCTACTTCTAGGAACTCGTACGCGTTGGCTCGATTTACTACTTTTCACTTTCCATTAGGGCTGTTTCAAATCTGTCGCAATACGCTAAGTGCATAAAAAATGTTAGAAGCGTATAAAATTCAAATATTTTTTCGAATATTTTCAACTAATCTTAAGCCTTAGTAAGCAAATCAATAAAACTTTTATACAAAAATTCTCATATATTTCAGAAATATTATATAATATTTAAAAAAGTATCAGAATGTGTGAAATATTTTTATTTTCTCAAAAACGATATGTCATACTATATTTTTATTAAAACTATTCAAAATATAGAAAAACAGAGAAACACTTTTATAAAAACATGTAACCAAGTTTTGAAAATATGTTAATTATATTTTCTCAACATTTTAATATACATCAATCTTTCAGAAATTTTGTGTTATTAGGGTTAGTAATTAATTTCAATTTAAGTCTTTTAAAATAAAAAGTAGAATCTATTAAAAGAGTAAACCGGTGTTAAACTTTAAATGTTAAAGTAAATATTCGAATTTTGACTGCGTTTTTTCTTTGAACCCGAGCATTTTTGCACAATGGTTTATTATTTTGGCAACGGGGAGTAAACGCCATACTTTACGTGTCTATGATAAAAAATGTACAGTTGAGTATTTCTCTCGGTACTTACAATTATTAAAATAAGTCTGTCCCCAATAACGCTGATAAAGAATTGTGAGTGTGCAAGTCCAAAAGTAGCAAAATCAACGCAGCTACACGTCCATGATCTATCTTCGTGATCGGCGACAGGTCTGAGGCGTGAAGTTAGCCATCGATTTACCCGATGTACCATCGACCATGAAAGCAAGCCCAGGTGCATGAAGTCTATCGCAGGTTATCGAAGGTTACTGTAGCTACCCTCGGGCATGAAGGTAGACCCACAGGTAGACCCCAGCCTGCCCTCAAGCATGAAGGTAGCCTAGAGCGCTCGCGGCGACGCGGTTCTGCTATCGAGCATGAAGGTAGCCGTAGAACGTTCGCAGCGACGCTGTTCTCTCCTCGGACATTCAGTCAATCTCAGTCGCGCCTCAAGGTACCGCTCAGCGGTTCGGCTCACCTGAAGCGCAAATGGCGGCGCTCGATATGATTTTTGGATTTCCTCTTGCGCGCGGTATATGCTCAGTCTCTCTTCGTAAGGCTATCTTCGCAACAGAAGTGGCAATAAGTATATTATAGTTTTCGATTAGTACGCGGCGGAACTGCGCGAGCATTCAAAAACTTTAAGATACTTGCTGCAACTTGTGTTATAAGATGTCTGCTTTGAGGATCCTTGCAAGTAATACGTTACTTGGTCCTTCTCCGCATCAAAATTTGCAGTCATAGTCGATGCTTCTAGAACCTCTCTAATTATAGCGCAGAGCAAAGAGGTTTCTGCGAGTGTGCTATACTATTCTTATAATGCTTGCACTCACATTCAGTGAGTTCACGAGCTCTATAAAATTATGTAAACATTGAAAGAAATTTTTTTTTTTGTAATTTTGAAGAGTAAATTAATCAAATAAAAAAAGATGTACAAAGTTCTGTAATAAAGGAAACGAAAAAAAAAATTTAATTAGATACCGCTTAAGTTGAACACATTTAGGGTCTACACATTAGCTGTACACATATGTGGTTGAACACATCATTTTTCTACACATTAGTAATCAAAGTATAGTGGACACACAAATATTGTAAACTAGATTATTGTACACAATGATAGTGTACACCTTGTGTCGAATACATAAGTATCAAGTTTAATTATGTTTACTGTAACTGTGTAGAGTTTATTTGTATATTTACTTTGTATAAAACATGAATTAATGTGTAGAACTGTTTTGTGTAGATCTTATTTGTGTGGATCTTATTTGTGTGGATCTTATTTGTGTCGATCTTATTTGTGTGGATCTTATTTGTGTCGATCTTATTTGTGTGGATCTTATTTGTGTGGATCTTATTTGTGTGGATCTTATTTGTGTGGATCTTATTTGTGTGGATCTTATTTGTGTGGATCTTATTTGAGTGGATCTTATTTGGGTGGATCTTATTTGGGTGGATCTTATTTGGGTGGATCTTATTTGGGTGGATCTTATTTGGGTGGATCTTATTTGGGTGGATCTTATTTGGGTGGATCTTATTTGGGTGGATCTTATTTGTGTGGATCTTATTTGTGTGGATCTTATTTGTGTGGATCTTATTTGTGTGGATCTTATTTGTGTGGATCTTATTTGTGTGGATCTTATTTGTGTGGATCTTATTTGTGTGGATCTTATTTGTGTAGATCTTATTTGTGTAAATCTTATTTGTGTAGATCTTATTTGTGTAGATCTTATTTGTGTAAATCTTATTTGTGCACTCTTTTAAGAAAATAATGATTGTGCACAATATCTATGTGTACAGTATCATTGTGTAGAGTATTATTCAGTATGGATTTAGGTTTATTATATCTATCCTGTTAAATAGGGTTAGTGCAAACTAATTCTTTTTCCATTTGACCGTTATAATGGGTTGTACGGATACTCTAAAAGTAGTTGTACCGGCAGATACGGGCATTATCGAAAAAATTTATTTTATAGTATCCAGGAGTCTATGATTATCGATGAAAATATATGAGGTAACTATGTATGTTGCAAAGAATAAAAAGTATTTCTTATTGATTTATGTCTGTTGAGCCTAAATATTGTTCAGTAAAGAACGGCTCGTACTTAGCTAGCGTAAAAATCTCAATTTTAGATTTAATTTTGATTTTTGATTTTTCAAGGCTTATATTTCATTTTTAATACATAATCTTACATTATCCGTGGAAAAGGGATAAAATATTTTATGTGTAGGACGGAACAGTTAATTGTTTATAGAAATTTGTGAAAATATCGCCTCAAAAGCCATTTATTTATTTGTTTAAGCCTATTTTGTAGAAGTATGGTAAAGAAAATCCGATTTATCGACGGTTGATGTGAAGATATGAGTTAAATGAGAAACATAAACCTTGAAAGACTAAATTTAAAACAGAGATTTTTATAGTAGCAAAATAAGTAATTTTCATAATTTAACAATAATATATAGGCTCAACAAACGTAAATTAATATGAAATATTTTTTGTACAGTTCGTAACATACATGTTTATCTCATACATAATTCGATGAGGCCCGTTTCTGGTGACACAACTACGTTAAGATGTTGGCCTCTTCTTAGTACTCGAAAATCTTTCAGGAGGTTTCGATTAAACATTTCCAAATCGTATATATAAGTCATAGCGACGTAAGACCTTTTTACTAATCAAGCATGGTATCGCGATTACTTTGGTTATCTCGCTTTTTTCCAATTAAATGAATATTCCAGTTTTTCTTATGTGAACTTCATCACTTCTCTATTTAGTAGGGATTACTTACAAGGAGAGTGTCAGAGATACGGCTCCCGAATTCTCTAAGACCTTGAGAATCATTAACTGGCATCTAGAAATGAAGCTTATTACCTGTAGTATATATTAAATTGGCCCTTGATCTTAAGATATTAGTTATTGTACTCCAAATAGGCATTATTTTATTAAAAAATGGTACCACTGGTTGTATGGTATCTCTGCCAATTGATTGGCACTTAGCTTCTTCAAACATAGTTAATCATTCTTATATTAGACGATCTGTTCTAATATATTACTGCGAAAAATGTCAATTTTACTGCTGAATAACGTAAGTACAAAAAAATATTTTTTACATTCAATCGTAATACTAGGAAAGAGTCATGATTTTTTATTTTAATTATATTTGAAAGTTTATCGAAAAATAACAACTTTCGTAAGACAGTTTTTTTTTAATGCAATTTCTGAATTTTAGTAATATTTTAAAGTTGTGCTTAATTTTTATAATGATTCAAACTCGCGTGACGTCAGTGTCCCTCCGTTCAGCGCTCCCCGATCGGCGAGTTTTGAAGCTTGATTTGAGAAAATTTTGCCCTCGTCAATTCCGGTCACGGCAGTCTAGCTGAAGTGCTGTGCATATCAAAAAGTGTTTTGCTACCGTCACATTATTACTACAGCTGATTAGACTATAAACAAAGTTTAAATTTGTAAACACAAGCACGATGGATAACCGAAAATTACCTTTACAATCTAATTTAGATAATTACAAATACTGTTTTGTACCATCGTGTAAAAATACCAGTGCTTCAACTCCTGATAAAACCATTTAAATATTATATTATAATTAATTAAAAATTTAATTTTTCAATTCAAAATAATATTTTTGCAACAGGTTTATGACTAAATATCTGTGGGTTCCCAGAGAAACAACATAAGTCCATTTTTTTGAAAATTGATTTTTGAATGATTTTAGTATCTTTACATAGTATATTATCAAATAAAAATACAAAAAATCAAAAAAGTGTAAAAATTATGGGTTTTATGGAGTTTATGTGGTTTATGAGTTTTATGAGGTTTATGGGATTTACGATTTTTATGTGTTTTATGGGTGTAATAGGGTTTACGATTTTTACTATTTTTACAGATCTTATGGGGTTTATGAGACCTATGATTTGTAGGGGTTTATGTGGTTTATGGAGTTTACGATTTTTATAGGGTTTATGGGGCTTATCATTTTTATGGCGGTAATGATTGTTATGAGGTTTATGATTTTTATGTGGTTTATGGGGTTTATGGGATTAACGTTTTCTACGACTTTTACCGGTTTCATGGGGTTTATGATTTTTATGGGTTTTCTGATGTTTATATGGTTTATGATTTTTATTGGGTTATCAATTTTGTGGGCTTTATGATTTGTATAGGGTGTAAGATATTTATGATTTTATAGGGTTGATGGAGTTTACGATTTTTAAGGGGTTTCTATGGTTTATGGGGTTAACGATTTTTACGATTTTTATGCATTTTAAAGGACTTATAACATTATGGGGTTTACAATGTTTACGAGTTTATTAAGCAACTTTTGCAAATAATTTTGTACATAGCAATAACAAATTAAAATGTAAATCAATATTAACTGTGTCGTAAGATAAGTGAAACATTATATTATACATATATACTCTGGCACTCCTTATTTGTAGGGCAAAGGGTTTCATGTAATTTCTGATTTAACGGTCATTTCACACTTTCCTGCTATTTTACACTTTTCTATTGTATTTAATAATTAATATATTTTTCAGACTTTAATATTTATATTTTATTAATTAAATGAACTTTAACTTTTAATCAGTCATCAATCTATGAGTTTTGGTGTGAAATATTGACTAGTCACTTATTCGCCATTCTACTGTATCGCTAAAATTTCCCAGTGTGAATAGTGAATATCTACTATTAAATATTGACAGACATTGATTCGTCAATTATTTAATTTTATGGAGAATTATAAAATATTTTTCATCTATTTTGCAGACGATTTATTGGGCGTATCCAAAGTAAAATTAATCTAATTTATAAATATAAGACCCCTAAATATGTTTTCAACATTTAATGGTGCATTTTTCCGAATTTCTTTATTTACATTTTTTATTACTCTAATTGGAACATATCATTCGTGCACATAGTATTTGGTAGAGAAACTATTGTTATGACTGTGTTGTAGAAAGCCCTCAAATAGATAAACAATCAAAGCCTATTTTTGGTAATTACTTAAATCGAAATAGAACACCGAATAATTGCAAATATTTGATTTCTTTATAATTTTTTTTATAATTTCCATACTGCTACTTTTTGATTACTGCAGGTATGCTATCGAGTCATTTTAATAATCAGCATATGTAATAAGTTTCGTATCCACTCTGAAACTTAATAACTAATAAGGTATACTGTACGTAGTGTAAGTTGTCTTGAAAAAATTGTTTACACGAAATAATAAAACATTTCTTATATTTAATAATTAAATTATAGTCTTCTTAATAATCACAGTTTACTTGTACATATGAGTTCTTTTTATAAATTAAAATTCAATAGTTATAAGAAATTTTCTACTGGCACAAGGTAATTCAAAATTAATGATGTGGTAATGTTTTTTTTCAATTTATAGAAAACTCTTATGTACATTGAATATAGTAAAGTTGACTTTTTTATAACAAAATTTACAATTTATTACTATTATAAAATATTATTGGGTATATAATATAACTAGTATGTATAAGTAGAAACAATAAACTAAGTAGTATTAATTATTAAGTGTTACTTTCATATTTTACTTTTATTCGTTAGAATAACTTATGATTCTATAAGCACATTGAAATAACGACATTTGCTGCATGAATTTTGGTAAACGTATTGATTTATCAAAATAAATCTTAATTATTAATATTACTTATGTAGTAGTTTAAAAGACTCTTATTCACAATTTGACACCCTCAATTGTTGAATATCGTTTAAAAAACCTGCACAAATTTAATCAATTATTATTTCTATTTCAGGTTTGGTATAGTTTTATTAAATTGGGAATAGTGTATGATAATAATAATTCAACACTAAAAATCAACTTTACATATTTATGAATGTTATTACTAGTATATATTTTGCAGGAATTTATTTTCTGAAGAGGTCATTCTACTTTGACAGTTTCAAAGCCCATATATATATATATATATATATATATATATATATATATATATATATATATATATATATATATATATATATATATATATATATATATATATATATATTAACAGTATACGTATCCAAGTTTCTTTGTTTCTTTACTAATAAAGACTTTAAACGCATTTTTATCGAAACATGATCTTTAAAACTAATGTTAAATTTGTTTTTTACATAAAAAATGAATCAAAAAACCGTTTCAGCCATTACTGACAAGTCAGGTGGAAATACTTGGTTTCTTTATTTTAGGTTATTTATTTATATTCTACCTACGTAAATCACATTCTTGCTTTGAAGAGAAAGGCTCTACTTTGCAAGTAAAATACGTATCGAATAATATTAAAAATAAATTATTGGAATGTATGTAAGATGTTAATACGAATATTCGTTAATTAAAAAATTACTCTAACGTCTAACTTTGATAAATTTTAAATGATTGCTTCTAACAGCAAATTGTAGACGAAATTGTTTTCATTTATATGAATATGTTGACAATGTTTCGGGTGTCTCTTACATCCTTTTTCAGGTCAAAGAATAATTAATTCTGTAATAAGCTTAAATCTAGGTAACTTTGTATACACACACATTCACATACACAAATTTCGTTACATCAATACGAATTTTCTTCTCACTTTCAAATCTCAGCTTCTTTTTTAACTGAGCTCTACCATTCTGTTTTTGTAACTGCCTAAGAGAGATTTCAGTGACCGTCTACGAGTTAACGCAGAAAACCTTTAGAAAACAATATCTTAGTAGATTACCTAGCCATATTCCTTAAAATCCGTATACTTAACACTTTTTTATAACACCCTATTTTTCTACTTATACTCAAATTAACAGTAACGATGTAATCAAATATAGAGTTAATCTAACATCATTTCTCAGCATCTAATAGCATGTTTTTAAGCAATAGTGAATAAGTGTAATATAAAAACATGCTATTTTATAAAGTGTTAGTGCCTCATTGTGAGTGGAAAAAAATCAACCTGATCGTTCACCGACACTTGATGACTGAATACGTCCAACGGAATTTTCAACCGCATTGTGTGGGATGCAGCGAGCAGTCTAGATAAGTTACCTAGATTTAAGCTTATTGTAGAATTAATTATTCTTTGACCTGAAGAAGGGTGTAAGAGATACCCGAAACGTTGTCAACATATTCATATAAATGAAAACAATTTCGTTCACAATTTGCTGTTAGAAGCAATCATTTAAAATTACAAATAAAGTCATACATAGAGTAAACGAAAGTTTTTAAGAAGTACAGTTTTGATAAATGTGTACAAGATACTTAAAATGAATGAGCGTTACAAAAAAAGGTATTCATGTATTGAGATACTGCTAGACTGCTAGACACTCATGAAAAACATTTATAAAAATTCCTTAATTTTTTGACCGTCAAAGTAGATTGATCCCTTAAATCATTGTTATATAATTATACATTATTATACATATATATAATTATTCATTATTTAGAAACGCACTTTGTCAACGTAAGTCAGCTTCCGTATAACACACCAAAGGAAAAAAAGATTAAATATTAAATGTATACTGAAATATAAACTAAAGTATAATATATTTTGCGCTAAAGGATGCAGTAAGAAATTTGCAGGTATAAATCAAATAACAAATTATTACAACTATATTTTCCATACCTCAGGTATTAGAATAGAATGTTACTTCTTGAAATATGTTATAAATCAACTAAATAAAGATTGAAAAAACGATAATACTACTTAACTTTCTTTATTACAGTTAATAAATAAAAGTATCGAGAAGTCACTTTCGTTAAAATAAGAAAGTATACTGTTATACGTTTTAGATAGAAAAATTATATGAAAAACGGAGGATCTAGTTTTCCATATGCGATTTTTCACTTTTAAAGTCGCACACAACCGTAATAATAGTTAAAAAAAAAGGTTTCTAAAGCATTTAACTCTTTCGATAGAGAGTAAACTAACAAAGTAAAAGGGAAGTGCGTATAACGCACTGAGAATTTTATCCTTAAAATTTCTAATAATAACTTGACCTTTTATAATTATAACGATGAGTACATGTATAACAGAATAGAAACTAAGAAAATACTATACACTATTTGATGCACATACTGTGACAATTTTACAAATTCGAAAATTTCAACTTCATAAAATAATCAGTCCTAATTCCTTTAATTTCTTTGATTATAATACGAAATATTAAATTATGGGACCTTTGCTTGTGGTTGCAAACTGACAAACTTTAACAAGTTTGAGGTTTGCCAACGCTGTATAATAAGTGTTGGAGAAGACGATAGTTTTTTATTAATATTTTCATAAGACATAGTGGCTATTAGAACTTTGCGATTCGCTGTGAGCTGTCGAACTATCCCTGTAGTTTGAGGCTTTCCTGTGCTATTTCAAGCGTTGGAGAAGATGATAGCTATTTAAGGTCTTAATTTTATTAGTTAAAGTAACGACATATATGGATGATTATGACTGATTATTAAATACATACTACACATACGATTCTAATTGTATTTATGATTGTGTAATAATATATAATATAAAATTTTCATAGTTAAAATGGGACTCCAGCAGCACCTTGCTCGATGATAAATGTATGATGTCAATGTATGTAACTTCGAATAGCTATATGACGACGTTTCAAGTGCTCTTTACACTCTTCTTTGGGTTAATACATCTTAAGTTTATGCATAATAAACGTAGGATTATACTTCTCCTTATAAGTAGATACTTATCAAAGCTGAATCTTGAAATCCTTTCGTAATCCTCGATAATGGAATGCCGAGATCCGTATTTTGTATCAAATCCTACACTTAATACTGTTAATAAGCAAATCTGAATGTTTAAGCAACAAAGCATTATAAATAATAACATACGGCTTTATTGCTAAAGTATTTTGAATTGCCTATCAATAATGTTGAGTGCAGTGCTTCCTTACAAAACGTGAATAGCGACGTTTCGTTGTGAAGGATTACTTATGGCTTTCAAGATCCAGCTTTGATAAACATGTAGTTATAAGGATACGTATAATCATAGGTTTATTTTACGTAAACTTAATATGTTTTGACCTGAAGAAGAGTGTACAAGATACTCGAAACGTTGTCATGTAGCTAATCAAAGTTACAAACATTCACATACATTCATCATCTATCAATGGGCCGTTAAAATAGCATTTTAATTTTGAAAATATAAATAGACGCTCGAGACATTATAGAAAATAAATATTGTAAAATATTTATTAAAGTATCATCTGTATAATATAAATCAACTATAAGACCTCTGTTTTTGCTGCAAACTGACAAATTTTTATTAGTTTGAGGTTTGCCAACGCTTAATGATTAGTGTTGGAGAAGGTTAATTCAAATTTTGATATTTTTGAAAAATAATACTTTTGACTTAAACCGTACTTTTGCCTATTAGAACTTTGCGATTCGCTGCAAGCTGCCGAACTATTCATGTATTTTGAGGTCTGTCTACGCATTTCGATGCGTTGGTTACATTCGTTCTTATAGAAGTATTTTGTATATAGTTGTGTTGTTAGTCATAGTTATTTCCAAATGCTTCTTTCGCAATATGCTGATATAGGGTTTGTTTCATTCTTTACGTTCGTTAGCTGAAAGGTAGCTATAGGTGTAGGGTACGAGATTCATTCTATGGACTTTTAGTTGGTTTACATTTAATTTGTTCTTCTTAATATTAGCCCGTCTTTCCTTATATTTGAGTATTGTTAGCTTTGATATCGATTAATATGTTCATGAAATTTTTTATTTTATTTGCCATTTAAAACTTTACGCAATAAAAAGGGCGTTTACTTCAGATATTGTACTATTGTTTTTAAATGTAATATACTTATATCATTATTAGTATTTCTCAGAACTTATTCTATGATAATGACTTTCAAATACATAAGAATGTTAAGGTGATGTTAAACCCCGTGTTACTGGTAAATACGGTGAACCACTTTTTTTTATTCATTTTTCAATTTTAAGAAAATATCTCTATGAAAAGTTGTTCTTTTTAGTTAGAACAACAACTTTTCATAGATATATTTACTCAAAATTGAAAATGAAATGAGAAAAGTGGATCCTCGTATTTGTCGGTGACAGGTGGCTTTAGCATCACCTTAATGGCATATATTAATAATTAATTAATTTATTGATTCATTATTTGAATGATTATATCCATTTGAATCAAATAAAATTATAAATATAAAATTAATAACAAAAATGAGAACCAAAATTAAATAAAAATAAAATAATTATAATTTACGATGAAAATGGCTAAAGTGACAAAAAAGAAAGATGTTAGAGCTCTCTAAAATAAAAATAAAAATAAAAATCTACTATTCCACATGACTATAAAGATTTGAGTATACAAATAATTCTGGGCATTTATTATATTAACAAAAATACAGACATGTAATATCACGAATGTCACTTATTTTCATAACTTATGCTGTGTTTTCGTTATTCATTTGAATTTTCTATCTATTTTTAACACCAACAGGCGGAGGGGGGACCGTGTATATACATTTCATATAGAAATGCTGCAATAATGAAAATTTGACAAAGTGTGTTTTTAATAAACCATATACCTACAGGGTATAGGGTTGTATTAGTCTGCCTGTTCCCATTACTGTGTCCTTACATTTATATACACAGTAGATAAATAGAAACTTATAGATTAATAGAAAATGTATTTTTCTGATCAATTTAAGCGATTAAGTTACACAGTACAAAAGTTAGTATTGTCTTAAGAAGGGTTTTAAGTATCATAAAGATTGATACAAAAATGCACTTTCCGATTTCGATAGATCAATCGCGATGTCAGACGCGTCAGCTCACCTAATCTCCTTATCAACCTTATCAGTTGTTTCGGTTTCTGAAAATCTATTTGAATATTAATTCAGCAGTGAATTTTAAGTTGAAATATATTAATATTTACTACAATTATTAGTCAATACGTATAAGTAACATCAGTTATTACTTTTAAATGAGAAAATCTGATTTTATACAGGGCTCATTGTTTAGGGTCATATTAGTACAGTCACATTGTATTGAAAGATTACACTAATGGGGACAAAAAACCTTTTTCTTATTTTAATTAAATAACTATTAAATATTAATATTTTGTACTTAAAAATGTATTTTTATTAAGATGAAAGGTGAAAAAACATACATTTAATATACATTTTGAGCACGGAAAAATAATTTATTCTTGAACACGAAAGTTTACTACGTGGCGCACTAATACGGCCCACTAACCTATAATTAAAATTAAAAAAAAGAAATTTATATTTCTTAAAAGTTTCCTTAAAGATATCATACTAATTGTTTTATTTTTAGTACTTTTAGCGAGACACGAAGAGGAGAACGAAAGAATAATGCAGCAGCAACGGCAAAACGTGTCACAGTGCACAATTTGCATAGATAGAATAACCTATCCGGTTGTATTTATGCCATGTAGGCATGTTTGCTGCTGTGAAGAATGCGCGAAAAGATTTTGGCGAACTGAGTTGAGGCGAGTTACTGAAGATCGTCAATATGTGGCCCGCTGTCCTCTTGGATGCGCAGGCGCAGAAGACTATTTCAGAGTATTTATAAATTAATCGTGTTTAATTAATAAAAATTATAAAAAGTTGTAAATAAATTGATTTATTATGTGTGTATATATATGCGTGTGTTTTTAGCTAACCAATCATCTAAACTTAGACGGTAAGATATTCTTGGTCTAGTTGACGGTATCTGACGTCACATTTATACAAATACCGAGTTAAGTGACGCCAAATATACCAAGAATATCTTACCGACAAGTGTACACTCGACGTGGATAACATCTGGTGTAATAAGTTTGAAATTTTATAAAGAAAATTAAAGTTTTGAGTAATTTACACAATTATCTTCACTCCACGTCTATAAGAGCTCATGTATTTGATCGACCATACAGTTTACGTGTCGGTCGCAAAACAGAGCCATTTAAAAGTTCTGCCCGTAGTGAATAGCTTTTCGTCAATTACGAATCAGCTGACATCATGTCAAAATATCAGATAATTTGTCAGCTAACAAATCATGTGACATATCAACTGATTTTTATTCTGTAAGATGATTTTTACATGTTTTAACAAAAAGATTTTCGAATACTGAAAATAAGCTAACATCTTAAAAGTACCCACACAGCCCATTATTACGGTCAAATCGTAAAAGAAAACAAAATGGAACTCCAGTATCATGAACAATTTATTTTTTATTGCTTCGAGTCTCCCTACTGCTTCAATAAAAAAGAATTGAAAAATTGAGTTACGTAGAGAAACGAGATATTGTGTGTAATCGCGTTACAAATATAAGCAGTAGCAATATATTTAATGCTTATGACTTGTTGCATACAATTTTTACATTTTTGCATTCTTGCTGAGACGGTAGGGTGGAGTGAAAATGCAAAAACTTTAAAAATCGAAATGCCTTAGTGTGGAAAAGTTGCGAATGTACTAATTTTTTGGTTGAAGCATATAGTCAAAGTTTTCCGTTCTGCCAAGAGCCTTTATGTTTTCGATTTTAACGAAAAAAAAAACGCGAAATCGCAGAAAAGCGGTATTTTCTATTCTTTTGATGTTTAGAATTCCCGAACTGCTACCTTAGGCATTTATGCTTCTGATCGTGTGTTTGTAACCTTCCTCTTTTTGCACACGGGCTTAGGACCGTCGACGGCAGAGTTATATATATATATTTTGTTGTATTTTTTTATATTTTTTATATTTTTTTATATTTTTATAGCACACAAACCTCAAAATGCCAACTTTATTGTCGATTTTGAGGTTGTTGTGCTATAAAATATCGTATGAGACTGTTGCGGGAGGTGTTTTTTCTACCTTCTTCGATTTTCGAAAACCATCTCCCACAACAGTGTCATAATATACTATTTTATATTTTAAACTGTTTGTATTTTTTCTAGCAAATTATACTTTATTGAGTTGGTTTTAAGTTTTTATTATTCACACGGTGAACCGAAAAATGAACTAGTAATTACGAGTCAAGATTTTCAAGTATATTATATCGTAGCCCGTTATATAAACATTTTAAACTGGCTTAAAATCTTTTTTACTTTCAAATGCAGGCATAGCAGCTCGAGACTTTAAGGTTGATCGAATATAACCATCCCGATTTTGTATACCTATTACTTTTGTTGAAGCCTCTGTTACTAGTTTAACGGTTCGCTCGACAGCTTGCGTATGACATGAGAATTCTGCGAATGTCCAAGTCGCAGGGATATTATTATCATCATACATTTGTTTAATCTTATTTTTATCGAAATGATGTAGAACTGGCGGTGAAGTTATTTTATATGCAAGCCAATCAATCATGTCGATGTAGTTGTTTGCTCCAAAATTTATACTTGGAACCTTAAATTGACGTATATTGATTCCGTCTTTTTCAGTATTTTTATTTGCGTCAAGAATTTTTCGTAGAGCTAATTTTCTAACTTCCTTGTTTTCATCAGTCAACATGCTAAGTAGAACATTCTCGGGATGTGCAAAGTATGCATTGCATGCAATAACTTTGTCAATGACTTGCAGATACTTTTCGGGAAGATAGCGAGAGGATTTAATAAATTCAAAAAGATGCTTAGTGCCATCCTTGACAGAGCTATTCAGCTTTATTCTAAACCAAGATGGAGCATACACTGAAAGAATGAATACAACTATTTCTTGTAGATTTGAACTAGGGGTTTCAGTAGAAATGTAAAGCCTTAAAATTCAATTGGCTTTAGTGAGCCAACGAGCATGATTTAATTTTCCAGGATTCAAATTAACAAGATCCTCAGAACATTCTCCAGCACTAATAGCGTTACTAATTTTTAGTAGATACTTTTGATCGTTACTTAATACCTTAATGTCAAGGTCTGATAAACAGCAATTAATAGCTTTAATCTTAGCTACGGGTAAATTCTCACACTTGTCTAACATTTTACCTATAGGACCACAGTAAGATTTTGGACCTGATGTGCAGCCATCAATAGCTTCAAACAAATGCCTGAGTGGAAGCTCATTAAAATGTAAAAGACAAATAAACCACTGAAGAGGTCTGCCAATCTTCAACTCCAACAAGCGAATCACTCCTCCCTTGCTACCTGTATTTACAACTGTACCATCGCATCCAACAGCCTGCATATTAAACATTGTTCCGAGAAAATTCTTTGAAATAAATGAATGTATACTTTCGGATATATTCTTCGTAGAACCCGAAGCAGGTGTTACATGACCGATGTATTTGGAACCTGGCTATTCAACAAGAGAATAATGATCTTCTACAATGGTACCTTTGTAGTATTTAGATCCTTTCTTTTCTCTATGCAAAGTCAAATCATGTCGTCCATCAAAATAAAGCCCAAATTCTCTATTATCTATGTTTTCAAGGCTATCACGTTTTATGTTTTCAGCGACTTTTAATTTTTCCCTTCTCAACTTGTGTCTGTCAATTATCAGCGATTGATCGGAGTTTGAAATTACACCAACATCTTGCAACGCAGCAGTCGCAATCGCTGAGGCAGCTCTGTCTGATACACCATATCGTTGACTAATTAAAGCTGTATTTTCTAAATTGACTCTCGTTTGCGTTAATGAAGATGGTGGTGCCCGACTCGTGCTTGGCTTATAGAATTCTTGAGAATCGGGAGTATTATTAGTACTCATTTCTTCTGACGAAAGTGGTTCGACATTAGGCGTACTCGTTGCAACATCGAGCTTTTTGTATGGTGCTAAGCTTTTCATTTTTCTCTCCATTCTCATTTGAAACTTTTTAGTTTCTAAATGATCCACAGAATCTATTGCTAAACGTCTGCTACTCCTTTGATCTTCAAGAAAAGCCCTTTCTGATAAAGGTACTTTCTTGTCTTTAGGACAATTGCTATTGCTAATAGGTTTACACTTGCATGCCGCAATGTCAAAAAGCTTTAATGAATTTTTTTTAATTCTTTTTTGTCATGAGCACATTTACGGGTGATATTTTTTGTTTTGATATACTTCTCATGATACGCTAATATCATGGCTTTTACTCTTTGGTGGGAGAGAATGGGAATCAAAACTTTAGCATAAATCTGCTCAACTTTCAGACTAACTATTTCTGCAATATCAGTAAATGAAGGCTCTCTTTTACCACCTGATTTTAAACCAAGAAATCTCCTTTCCTCAAGACAGCACTTAAACACGCCCTCGTACGTAGGCAGAACATGCTGACTAAGATCCTTCGGCCGTCCGAAAATCTGACATTCGAAATTTCTAGCAGAGAATTGAGAAGATTTCAACATTCTCAGTAAATACACTGTCGTGATAATTATATAATATCATCCGTCAAGTAAAGAATTTGCCCGTACCAGCCTCTCTTTATGCCCCTTTATTAACAGCTTTACTTGCGGGCAGGAAAAACGCGTAGCCACCTAGCGACCGTTAACGGAAACTATACTTATGAAACATATGGCGCTATTTTTTAATTTCTCAAATTACTAGTTTGCTTGAAATATTATTATAAATAATCTTGAATATAACTAGTATGAACACAATTTTTAATATGTTTTAATAAATTTAAACAAATTATTATTAGTTATTAGAATGATAAATCCTCCAACGTGTATAGATCTATTACTTTACTTTATGCAACTATGAAATGAAATTATCCATATAAATTTTTATTAACCTAAAAACGCACACATGTGCGATATGCCACAAAGTGTATATAGGCAATATATGTATATGATATAATCAATAAGGTCAATCAATATGCTATGTAATAAACTGTCGTACCGAATAAAGTATCTTATTCACGTTTCAGAAATAATCAGAAGTATAAAAAATACCGTTTTTCTGCGATTCCGTGTTTTTTTTTCGTTAAAATCGAAAACATAAAGGCTCTTGGCAGAACAGAAAACTTTGACTATATGCTTCAACCAAAAAAATTTCCTTACTTTTGTGTACATTCGCAACTTTTCCACACTAAGGCATTTCGATTTTTAAAGTTTTTGCATTTTCACTCCACCCTACTGAGACGGGGTTAATCCTCAAGAATTACCCTTAAGATGAGGCCATATTCGTAGAATTTTAAATTTATCCAATTTCTAAAAGTTGTGACTAAATCTTTGTACTATACAGAATTGGGGACAAGTTTTAGAAATTTGTAAAATTAAAATTTCAACGAATAAAATTACGAACCGCTAATTTTGCTTCGTATCCTACTACGGTATTCTCTTAAGAATTCTCCTTACAACCAATTATTACGATATAATGTAAAAAATATTTTATTTCACTTACCTTATTTAGCAGTAAAATTAACATTTTTCGCAGTAATATATTAGAACAGACCGTTTAATATAAAAATGATTAACTATGTTTGAAGAAGCTAAGTGCCAATGAATTGGCAGAGATACCATACAACCAGAGGTACCATTTTTTAATGAAATAATGCCTATTTGGAGTACAATAGCTAATATCTTAACAACAAGGGCACATTTAATAAACACTACAGGTAATAAGTTTAATTTCTAGCAGCCAGTTAATGATTCTCAAGGTCTTAGAGAATTCGGAGCCGTATCTCTGACACTCTCCTTGTAAGTAATCACTACTAAATAGAGAAGTGATGAAGTTCACATAAAAAAACTGAAATATTCAGTTAATCGGAAAAAAGCGAGATAACCAAAGTAATCGCAATACCATGCTTGATTAGTAAAAAGGTCTTACGTGGCTATGACTTATGTATACGATTTGGAAATGTTTAATCGAAACCTCCTGAAAGATTTTCGAGTACTAAGAAGAGGCCAACATCTTAAGGTAGTTGTGTCATCAGAAACGGGCCTCATCGAATTATATATGAGATAAACATGTATTTTACGAACTGTACAAAAAATATTTCATATTAATTTATGTTTGTTGAGCCTATATATTATTGTTAAATTATGAAAATCACTTATTTTGCTACTATAAAAATCTCTGTTTTGGATTTAATCTTTCAAGGTTTATGTTTCTCATTTAACTCATATATTCACATCAACCGTCGAAATATCGGATTTTTTGTACCATACTTCTACAAAATAGGCTTAAACAAATAAATAAATGGCTTTTGAGGCGATATTTTCACAAATTTCTATAAACAATTAACTGTTCCGTCCGATACATAAAATATTTTATCCCTTTTCCTTTAAATTAAATCTAAAATTGAGATTTTTACGCTAGCTAAGTACGAGCCGTTCTTTACTGAACAATATTTAGGCTCAACAGACATAAATCAATATGAAATACTTTTTATTCTTTGCAACATACATAGTTACCTCATATATTTTCATCGATAATCATAGACTCTTGGATACTATAAAATAAATTTTTTCGACAATGCCCGTTTCTGCCGGTACAACTACTTTTAGAGTACCTGTCCAACCCATTATAACGGTCAAATGGAAAAAAATTCGGATGCACTAACCCTATTTAACAGGATAGATATAATAAACCTAAATCCATACTGAATAATACTCTACACAATGATACTGTACACATAGATATTGTGCACAATCATTATTTTTCTTAAAAGAGTCCACAAATAAGATCTACACAAATAAGATCTACACAAATAAGATCTACACAAATAAGATCTACACAAATAAGATCTACACAAATAAGATCTACACAAATAAGATCTACACAAATAAGATCTACGCAAATAAGATCTACGCAAATAAGATCTACGCAAATAAGATCTACGCAAATAAGATCTACGCAAATAAGATCTACGCAAATAAGATCTACGCAAATAAGATCTACGCAAATAAGATCTACGCAAATAAGATCTACGCAAATAAGATCTACGCAAATAAGATCTACGCAAATAAGATCTACGCAAATAAGATCTACGCAAATAAGATCTACGCAAATAAGATCTACGCAAATAAGATCTACGCAAATAAGATCTACGCAAATAAGATCTACGCAAATAAGATCTACGCAAATAAGATCTACGCAAATAAGATCTACGCAAATAAGATCTACGCAAATAAGATCTACGCAAATAAGATCTACGCAAATAAGATCTACGCAAATAAGATCTACGCAAATAAGATCTACGCAAATAAGATCTACGCAAATAAGATCTACGCAAATAAGATCTACGCAAATAAGATCTACGCAAATAAGATCTACGCAAATAAGATCTACGCAAATAAGATCTACGCAAATAAGATCTACGCAAATAAGATCTACGCAAATAAGATCTACGCAAATAAGATCTACGCAAATAAGATCTACGCAAATAAGATCTACGCAAATAAGATCTACGCAAATAAGATCTACGCAAATAAGATCTACGCAAATAAGATCTACACAAATAAGATCTACACAAATAAGATCTACACAAATAAGATCTACACAAATAAGATCTACACAAATAAGATCTACACAAATAAGATCTACACAAATAAGATCTACACAAATAAGATCTACACAAATAAGATCTACACAAATAAGATCTACACAAATAAGATCTACACAAATAAGATCTACACAAATAAGATCTACACAAATAAGATCTACACAAATAAGATCTACACAAATAAGATCTACACAAATAAGATCTACACAAATAAGATCTACACAAATAAGATCTACACAAATAAGATCTACACAAATAAGATCTACACAAATAAGATCTACACAAATAAGATCTACACAAATAAGATCTACACAAATAAGATCTACACAAATAAGATCTACACAAATAAGATCTACACAAATAAGATCTACACAAATAAGATCTACACAAATAAGATCTACACAAATAAGATCTACACAAATAAGATCTACACAAATAAGATCTACACAAATAAGATCTACACAAATAAGATCTACACAAATAAGATCTACACAAATAAGATCTACACAAATAAGATCTACACAAATAAGATCTACACAAATAAGATCTACACAAATAAGATCTACACAAATAAGATCTACACAAATAAGATCTACACAAATAAGATCTACACAAATAAGATCTACACAAATAAGATCTACACAAATAAGATCTACACAAATAAGATCTACACAAATAAGATCTACACAAATAAGATCTACACAAATAAGATCTACACAAATAAGATCTACACAAATAAGATCTACACAAATAAGATCTACACAAATAAGATCTACACAAATAAGATCTACACAAATAAGATCTACACAAATAAGATCTACACAAATAAGATCTACACAAATAAGATCTACACAAATAAGATCTACACAAATAAGATCTACACAAATAAGATCTACACAAATAAGATCTACACAAATAAGATCTACACAAATAAGATCTACACAAATAAGATCTACACAAATAAGATCTACACAAATAAGATCTACACAAATAAGATCTACACAAATAAGATCTACACAAATAAGATCTACACAAATAAGATCTACACAAATAAGATCTACACAAATAAGATCTACACAAATAAGATCTACACAAATAAGATCTACACAAATAAGATCTACACAAATAAGATCTACACAAATAAGATCTACACAAATAAGATCTACACAAATAAGATCTACACAAATAAGATCTACACAAATAAGATCTACACAAATAAGATCTACACAAATAAGATCTACACAAATAAGATCTACACAAATAAGATCTACACAAATAAGATCTACACAAATAAGATCTACACAAATAAGATCTACACAAATAAGATCTACACAAATAAGATCTACACAAATAAGATCTACACAAATAAGATCTACACAAATAAGATCTACACAAATAAGATCTACACAAATAAGATCTACACAAATAAGATCTACACAAATAAGATCTACACAAATAAGATCTACACAAATAAGATCTACACAAATAAGATCTACACAAATAAGATCTACACAAATAAGATCTACACAAATAAGATCTACACAAATAAGATCTACACAAATAAGATCTACACAAATAAGATCTACACAAATAAGATCTACACAAATAAGATCTACACAAATAAGATCTACACAAATAAGATCTACACAAATAAGATCTACACGTAACAGTTCTACACATTAATTCATGTTTTATGCAAAGTAAATACACAAATAAACTCTACACAGTCACAGTAAACATAATTAAACTCGACACTTACGTATTAGACACAAGGTGTACACTATCTTTGTGTACAATAATCTAGTGTACAATATTTGTGTGTACACTATACTGTTTAACTACTTATGTGTACAGCTAATGTGTAGACCCTAAATGTGTTCAACTTAAGCGGTCATTTTTTGCCTTTGTAACCGGTAATAGTCCCTTAAAATTGATGATACTGTTTATTATTGTATCGTTCTCCTGCTTTGAGCGAGAATAGTCAGATAATATGGCTTTACATAATAATTACTATTATAATGCATCATTGTATTGAATAATACTTGTTTAAAAACATTTATTATTTCATATGTCGTAATAAATATAAATATATTAAAACTTTAAATAAACTATAAGTATTTAGAAAAATATTAAGAAAAAATAACACAAAGGATTGAATCTTCATCTGAGAAAAGCAGTAAACAATCTTTCTTCCAAATCAATTAAATGTAATGAAAAATTTACGTTCACCATCGTTTCACAAAAAGAACTTCGAACGATTCTCTCGTCCAGTCTATTTACTTATTTGCCGGACCGTGTATTTATTTGCTTCCTGGTTCCTTCTTTCGGCCAATCAAGCGCCAAGGGAGAAAATGACGCGAAAAGACCTAGAGAAGGGAAGGCCGGAGAGGAGTGGACGGTTAAGGGCACTGGCACGTTAAAAGGTACGGCAGTATAAGGAAACTTTTTCCTTTTTCTATCGGAACTCCGATATATCCACACACACTCCCACACTCACACACACATGTCCTGTGAGTTTGCTATCCTACTAGGAGCACGCAAAGGCTCTGACTCCTGTGTATGAGGTTTCGTTGGGGGTGCGCACGAGTGCGAAAAAAAACGAACTAGGAGAGAGAGAGAGAGAGAACCTTCGAAAAGTCGACGGAGAAAAAGAGTATATAGCGAAAAAGGAGAAACAGGGAAATGGGAACGAAGAAGATGAAGTAAGTAATAGAGAGAGAGAAAGAGTGAGACAGGGAAAGAAAGAGGGAGAAAAAGAGAAAGAGAGGAGAGAGAGGAACTATGTAAGAGAAGAAGGATGGCCCGTAACAAATCCTGCGCGAGTAATCGAGGTCGCGCCACTGCTAGGTTTTACTTCCGAACACTTAACTCTATTGCGATTGGATTCCGCTGGCTGCTGCTCTTCCACTCTCTCTGTCTCTCTCGCCTTCTCTCTTGGTGCTCTCCTCATTCCATTCTTCTTCCGTCGCTCCTTAAGCCCGACGTCCTCATCGGCTTTCTTACCGGGTGCGGAAACCTTATTACAAGAGGCACGATAAAACACCCGTGGGATAGAGAGAGAGAGAGAGAGGAAGAGAGAAAGAGAGATATAATAGCGCTCTCCTCATTCTCGCTCCGCGTGCGCGTGCCTACTATACGTATATATACTTTATACGCAGTATGTACGATCTTTTGTCGGCGACTGTCTTTTGGGTCTTTTTTCCGCGTCGAGCAAACGGGAGCTTGAAGAAATATTTGCCCTGCACTCGTGATGCTCTATATCGCTCGTGGTCTTCGTTATGAGTGCGAAGAAGGCTTTCTTTGATGCGCAAAGGGTCGCGCGCGTAGGAAGGTGGTATAGGTGTGTATGAGTATGAGAGCAGGCAAGAGGGCAAGATCGACGGAAGTGGCAAATTTTGTTGAGGAAGGTATTGATAAGTTGTTTTTCTATAATACAGTTTTATTTGCAGTCATATACATGCAATCTTTTTTGTTTTAAAATATTTACAAGAAGTTCCGTACTATATATTATCAAATTATTTCTCTAGTAGAAATTGGTTAAAATAGCTGATTAATTAATAAACCTTGTAATCAAATTTCCCAGCCGACTGCCGAATTAATTAATTTCTTCTTAAGAGGTCAAGCCTGAGTTAAAATCTATAAAAAATCATTATGCATTTAATAGCAGGGAAAAATATTTTATACAATCTAAGTTGATGCAAGTTTTTATATTTAAAAAATGGATATTGTACATGATTTTGACATGGATTAGACCCCACTAAGTTGTCTGAATTTAAGCTTTTTTAATAACTTGCTACGTGTTTTTGAATCAGGTGGTGCATTTTTCATGGTCACCGAGTCTTTAAACTATTCTTCGGAAGTGTACTCATTAACTTAAGGAGCTACATTTTTAAAAAAAGATTATTTTCAATTGTTAGATATACATGTATCAATAATAGTAGTATTTTTATAGTATTTTCTTAGTATTATTATTGATGTGTGTCTCTAATAATTGAAAATAATTTTCTTTTTAAATGTAGCTCCTTAAGTCCGTGAGTACACATCTGAAGAATAGTTTGAAGCGTCGACGAGTATGAAAAATGCACCGACTGATTAAAAAATAAGTGGTAAGTGGTTAAAAAGGTTTATATTCAATAATGTAGATTAGCGAATTTTCAAGGGAATATAAAGATCACATAGAGGGGTCTAATTTGTAACAAAATGCGGAATACAGAATTTAACCCATTTCTTCCCAAGCGGCCATTTTGTAGTCGATTGGTTTTTTGCCTAAAACCGCCATTTTGAAATTTTCCAACGAAAATTTAAAAATTTTGACTTCAGAATCGGAATGATCGGACAATTTTACTTCAGAATAGTGCTATTGGTTATTATTATTTTTTTTTCGACAATTTTTTAGGCAAAAAACCTATCGACTATAAAATGGCCGCTTGGGAAGAAATGTGTTAATTCAGGCTTGACTCCTTGAGTCATTAGAAATAATCTAACATAATATTTAATTGAACCAGAAGTCTAAAAAATGTTTCATAGTGTATACAGTATGGCATTATTTTGCAGCAAACAAAACCGCTTGATTGTTGGTATTTCAACTTTATATTGAAAGTACAGTAAAAAAATATCACTTAATTTGAATCAAAAGTAATGATTTAGGATATACTATTAAGTTCTTTACCATGTTATATAGAACTTTCAAGTAATTATTTCAGACAGATTATTTATATATTTTATCGTTGTAGGAACTGAATTTTTATAATATATTTTGAGCAGGGAGGTTTATCTTCTTCAAATTACTTCATTCTATGAAAATGTCTACTGATAAAATAGATTATAAATCAGCTGACATGTGTGCATAGATTTATACAATGTCAATCATTATCAATTAATCAAGTTGATATTTATACAGAATTTCGTGATTAATCACTTTTATGACCAAATGGCTATTTATATATGAAAGCTTAGTATATTCCAGTATATATTATACGAATAAAGTTTAGTAATGAGATAAAAATTACGATAACGTCGAATATTTAGGAAATGCATTCTACAATATTTTGTTTAGACTGAATTCTTTGTATCAGCATAAAGTTCATTAATCATTATCTTTATTGAATTTCTGATAAAACATTGATATATTGATTGTTAAAATTGATTGGAATCCTTTTATTCAGGTGACTTAATTTGTCTTGAAACTTCAAAATAAGTACCTCTGTTTTAATATTTGAATCTCTTCATCATTCCATGGGGTCAATCATATAGAATACACAAAAATTGTAATTTGCCTTTTTTCAGCATTTATTTCATAGTCATTTTAACTAGTATATATTATACAGCATAATAAATTAAAAATTGCATCGATATGAAAGCGAAAACACTGCTTATTGCAATAATTTTTTAAATGGACAAGACACCAGTAAGCATACAAAAAATTTGATGAGTCCATAAAACTTTTTATATTTAAAAGCACATTTTCTGAAATTTTTGTTAATATAAATACTTGGTTATATTGTTGATATCATCATTGTATAATTTCAAAATTTTTACCTTATACGTCAAGATAAATCACTATTGTCGTGATGTTTATTGAATCCATATTTATCGGAAGACTTTGTCTAATGTACGCTTCTAGGTTATAAGATAAACTAATATTTATTTTTTGACGGTTAGTCGACTTCTTTTGACCTGTACTAAAAATTAAGTGAAGCACTTTTTCGTTAAAATTATTTTATAATTATGTCAGGGATCCAAGCATTATAAAAAAATATTTATTTTTAATTTTTCAAAAATTAGTTGGATGTTCGAAAAAATACTGCCCAATAAATTTTAGAACGAATCTTAACAAAAAAGAAAAAATTCTTGTTAAACCATAAACATTTATGATCACTTTCAAGATTCAATCCATACTGGGTGCACCTCTAACGAAACCATCTCAGATCACCTCGCACGAATAAGACCTAAAAAACCCTCACGTACAACTATCTCTCCAACGGTAAAGGACATCCTCTCCACGGCGTCCGCATTCGTACCCACGTGTGTGCGTGTATCAGTAGCCCGCGGCGACAGTAGCAGCAGTCGACTGATGTGGTCTGCGCGACGGGGACGAGGTCCGTTTCGCCAAACACGGGATCCCGCGCTGATGTCCTCCCCCTGTGTCTCTACGGACTGCAGGAGCGATGGAAGGCTTCCAGTTCCGTTTGTTTACACTGCGAGTCTAGCCCGACGACGACGCGGTCGGCGCACAGAAGGCAGGATGCATGTTGTGGTGCAGCGCGCCGGCAGCGGTCGTGCGGATGGATCTCTGGTCTGGAGGACGCAGTGTCCCGCACTCGCGCAAGCAGGTAAACTTGTCTTTTTGGATGTTTATTTTTACTTGAAGCGTATGAAATATAGATGTGCGTTAGGTGGATTTGAAGTTTAGGGGTGTCCATTTATTGGTCTTGATCTTTTAAAACAGTTTATTTAAATAATTTTTTTGTTTATGTTATCGACGGTATTAATAAACGAGAGATATAATTATTCATGACTTATTAATCTTTTTATAGTTTAGAGTTTGAAATAATTTTAATGCGATAATGTTAATTAAATTATTTAAAATAATTGTCAACAGAGAAAAAAATTAAGATAGATAGATCTTTACTCGTATAAAAATACAAAATACATACATTGTGCCATAGAATAACAGTAAAATTTCAAATTAAGAATGGAAAAAGGAAATAGAAAAGGAAGAGAAAAAAGGAATGGAGAAAGACGTATGGACGGAATGGTAAAGGGAAGAAATACTCGCTCGAAATGTAATTTTCTTTTTTCTTTATTCTTCTAAATAATTTAATTAACATTTTCGCATTCGAATTTTCTCAAACTCCCAAACTAGAGAGGTGAGGAAGAATTACGAATAATTACATATTTGGCTTGCGAATAAGGTCGATAACGTAAAATATAGAATTATAATATAATTTTTTTAATTTAAAGTTGGAAATATATACGTCTGACTAATAGCATCTGTTACCACTGACACAAAAACTTCTTAATAAAAAATTACAGACCCAGAAGTCGAGCGCTGAAAGTTTCATGAAAAATTCACTGATATAGTTCGGTTGTCGTAAAGTATAGCATCTTCCTGTAAGCGTAAGTCAATCTTTTTTCAAGTTTATTTCACTTTATTTTGACACTGGCTTTCGTCATTACCAACATCTTGAAGACATTCGGATTCTAAGGCATTTTTCTAGTGCCATATACAATGCGTATGAATAATAAAAATTTAATGATGTTCTTCGTATAAAATATGAGTAAATTATAGTAGTTGTGTTTTTTCAATATTCATGATTTTAGTAGTGATAATAGCCAGTCTTAAAACAAAATGAAAAAAATTAGAAAATTGACATCCGTTTAAAAGAGGGTGCTGTACTTTTCAACAACCGATCTATATCAGTGAACTTTTCATGAAAAGTTAGATACTCGACTTCTGGGCCTGTAATGGATATTTGGGCCATTTTCTCTGGTATAAATGGTACATTATATGCGTAGGAAAAGGGTAAATTTTTTGCATGAGTATAATTTTCATAAAAAAATTTATTTACCAGCACTAAAAATACCAATTATTAATTCAGATTTAAAATATATGTTGCGTCTTAACTAATACCATTGATTTTCCTTCCATACAATATCCATTATTCTCAAACCTCATTAACCACCAAAATACATCCGATAGTCAAAACCAAAAGCATTTTCCAAAAAAATAAACAATCACTATCGAGCAGTCTTCATTTTCCTCTCCGCTTTTCCGCTATACACCGCTGAAACAGCCCACAGCACCGACCGAGCAAACACACCATCTCCGCGTGCACAAAGCCTCTCTCATTTTCGGCCTACACACAGCCGCAGCTACCGTCGCCTAGTGCAGCCTGTATCCGCGTCGCGTCGTCTGGCCGCGACGTCGACGTCTCCGACACGAGAGAGAGAGAAAGAGAGAGAGATAGCGAGAGAGAAAGAGAGAGAGAGAGAGAGAGAGAGAGAGAGAGATAGCGAGAGAGAGAGATAGCGAGAGAGAGAGAGAGAGAGGAGAAAAACGTAGAAGGGAGATACATACACACAAAAGGGTTTCCCCGGGACACGTCGCCGTTGCCGCGGGTACAGGACGCACGCGGCAGGAAAGGAACTTGTAATTGGTTTCAGCCGAAGAGCGAGGCCGCGCCGCCGAGCCGCCAGAAGTGGCAGCCACCAAGGAAATCTTTGGGCTTTATTCCCCTTGGGTTTTTCTCTTCGCGTGCCTCGTGCAAGTCTCTCTCTCTCTCTCTCTCTCTCTCTCTCTCTCTCTCTCTCTCTCTCTCTCTCTCTCTCGTGCTTTCTTTTTTTTCTTTCTCTTTCGTTTTACTTGAGACGCTGGGTAGAGTGGAGTCTCTGGCTGCGTCATAGATTTAAGACTCCGAAAATTCCGGTGGCTTGATTCGGCTAGTGAGTGAGGTATATCTATCCAAGCTTGCGAGGGCCGGAAGCGGTAAACTGTTTGCTTTCTCATGCGTGTAGGTAAGCCTTTTTTAATGAAATTGTGGGATTTTTGTGAAACGTTGATTGATTGGTACGGGATTGATTGAGCTCCTTAATAGTTATGTTAGTTGATGTGTTGCTAACAGTCATTGGGAAGTATTTAAATGAATTTCTGTAGTTTACGATTTAGATATAAAAGTTTTTGCTTCCTCATAAAGGCGATTTGTTATGCTCTTCTGCCGATTATTCGGAAACTACTGAACCGAGTTGGATAACCTATTTTTTGAATAAAAGAGAATTATCCCATGGTGGTTCCATTATATAATTGGGCCAGTATGGAGCCTGTACTACGTCAGTACTGACGTTTTCATTTTATGCTTCACAAAGGATATTTTTTTCTAGGATTACAAAGCTTCCTGTAGGATGAAGCAATATTAAATAAATTAATATTGATTTAAGGTGGTCCTATAGTAAAATTAGACGAAAAACTCAATTTTATTTATTTAATTTTCTGATGCTTTGTACATTTTTAGAACAGAAATTTTTTTTTTTCAGAAGCATCCTTTGTTGGTCGACCTATATTACAATATAAATTGAATGAAACTCAGCCCTTACAACTAAAAAGTCGGAAATAAAATTTTTTTTTTCAAAAAAAAGAACCGATTTTGAAAAATGCATTAAAAAGTGTGAAAAAAATGCACTAAAAAGTGTGAAATAATTCACGAAAATGTTCTCGAAGTCGGCACCGAATTAGAAATTGACATATACTGTCACAGACCCTATTGTAGATCAGTGCCTCTTTGGAGAATCATTTACTTCTGAATAGACACTATAAAAGTTTTGCATTATTTCTTTAATTATTTTGATACATAAGATTTTGATACATAAGTGCTTTCAAAATAATAATAAAAGTAACGCAAAACTTTCACAATATAGTTTTAACATAAACTGATTCACAATAGAGGCACTGATCCACAATAGGGTCCGTGACGGTAGTATCTTGCTCAAGAATATAATTTATAAATAATATTGAAATGGGTCCAATTTCGTTAAACCTGGAACGAAATATGTGTTCCACTATCGTATATCCCACTGAAAGTTAAAATGCTTTTAAAAAGAACTTCTAATGCAACAATCTTCTTCAAATGATAGTCATCGGCTAAACTATCACATATAATTCAAATAATACTGTTACAATTATAACTGCTGGCGCGAGCTTTTATATATTATCCCCGGGATAATCTTAATGTGTTTAGGCCATGGCCACCTAGCGGCGGTACGCAAACTACGCTATCAAACAATTAGTCAAGAATAAGATTCCCAATGAAACAAAAAGAGGTGACGGTGTATGTCAATTTGTAATTCGGCGCCGACTTCGAGAACATTTTTGTGAATTATTTCACACTTTTTAGTACATTTTTTCACACTTTTTAGTGCATTTTTCGATGTCGGTTCTTTTTTTTTTTCAAAAAATTTTTTTATGTTAAACACGGAAACATAATTTTTTGTTTGAACGGTTATTTCTCTGAAATATATGATGGGCAATTTTTTAATAAAATTGAGTTGATAAGGATAATGGAAAAGATAATTTTGTAAAATTTTTGTGTCATTATTTTTCTTTTCGAGTTTAAACATAGTCAAAAATATTAACTTTCATTCATTCTTAGTTAGAAATTTTCTTGAATTATTTAAAATACATTTTGTCTAATATGTGTGCGTAAAGAACATTTTTAAAAAATCCCTATATTATCACAAAAATATACGTTTATACCACTCTAACCTAAAAATCGCAACTTTGACATGAGTTTTAGGCTCTCGTGGTATAAAATATTGTTCTACACTGGTGGGTAAGTTTGATTTTTAGCGCATGTGACTTTTCTCCCTCGTTTCGCTCGGGCGAAAAATATCTTATGCGCTAAAAAACTAACGTTTCAATTCAATTTGTAAGGAATAATACTTAATTAAGTTAAAATTTGAATTCACAAATTACAAAATTTAAATATATACATATATCTCGACATATTAAAAAGCAATAGACTTGTTAATATTTTCACTACAGTATCAAATAGAATAAATAATTTTCATATTAGAACAATTTATAAAATTTGAGGAAGCTAAATGCCGATGAAGTGGCAGCGATTTTTGTTAATGAAATATCTTAGTGTATAATAGGCATGAACATACAATTAACAGAAAGGTCATGAATTAAGATTAGTATTTTTTTTATTTTTTTATTATCGCCGCATTAGCAACGAGGATATTAGCGACTACAATAATAATGGGTACAGAGATAATAATACATATCGTAGTACATACAAATATATAAAATGAGAACAAAAATATATACATGTATAAATTACAGTTTAATGTTATGTTAATTTTTACAAAGCGTTTGATCACATGTAGATTTATACAGTAACTTTATACATAATTTATGAGATTAGTTTTGTTTATAAAGTTCAAAAGTCTTTTAATGTTTCTATGAGAGTTCAATAATATTTTGATATCTTCTAGGATTTTAAGCAGGGTCCTTTCTTGAGAATACCTTTTGCAGTCTAGGAGGATTTGCTTTACACTTACTCATTGTTACAGTTATCGCAGGTGGGTGGTTTCAGCTTGAGAAGTAAATATTGGTGTGTCATTTTTGTATGACCTATTCTTAAACGGGTTATTCCGACTTGTCTTTATGCGTGAGTTTATTTATTTTTTTTTAATAAGTATCTTCTCTTATGCTGTGTAAAAAGGTTTTTTTATCCGATTTCCAAGATTTGTCCCATTTCTTATCTAACGCTCTTTTTAGGTTTTGTTGTGCGATTTGGACTGGTATCGGAATCTTGTTGATTGAAGGTTCCATATCTGCTGCTTCGATTGCTAATTTATTGATATGAGTAGCTTCCTCTTTGTTTGATTTTAGATGACGTAGAGTTAGAATTATATGTTTTGTCTTGATGTTAGTTATTTTGTGTTGAATATTTTGAATAATCAGATTTTTAGTGTATATGTTGTGTATACCGTTTAAGACGTGTTTTGCATTTGTAAATAATATGACTTGATTGTGTTCAGATGTTTCTATGATTTCTATTGTTTTAAGTACTGCGTGTGCCTGAATTGTGGGATAGCTATTTGGATAATTAACTGGAAATTTGTACTCCTTGTTAAGAATCATAACTGCTATACCAGATTTTTTCCAATAGTCATTCCCTCTACAAATATTTTAGTATAATTTTCATGGCTTTGTGCATATCGGTTGAAGATAGAGTTGGAATAATTTTGTGTATTGATATTCGCCATACCTTGGGTGTCGGATGGTGGAGGTTTTAGCATTACATTTGGAATGTCTTCTTCGATATAAGATAGGTTGCCGTATAGTCTTTGAGGGGACGGTTTAGGAATACTGCTATATATTTCGTTTTGATGAGTATCTGAATTGTTAAAAACTATATCTGTAGCTGGGTTCCTAGGCGTTGCAGATAATTTACAAACATATTTACATATTAATTGCACTCGGCGAAACTTTCGTGATGGTAAGTTGGTTTCTGCTAATATACTTGAAGTCGAGCTTGTATGGAAAGCTCCTAGTGCTATTTTGAGTCCGGAATTATGAATTGTTTCTAGTGTTTTTGTTACTTTGGTCGGGTCATATAATATACACCCATAGTCGAGTTTGAATAATATTATAGCTTTGTATGTGTTTAACAAAATTTGTTTATCGGCCCCCCAGTTATTTGCTACTATAATTTTTAGTATGTTTAAGCGTTGAAAGAGACTGTGTTTTAGATTGGTAAGTTTCCATTGGTCAGGAAAAACATCTTCTGTCCAAATAAGATTCAGCAGTTTTTCGAGGTAATTTAGTCCAGAATCTGGTTGATGTTGGAGTAGAATATTTGGTACTTGGTCAGGACCGGGACTACTGTTTTTGCATTCATGGATGGTTTGAACTACTTCTTCCCTCGTCATCAGTTGATCTAATAAATTACTTTCAGATTCGTTTTGTTCCTCTTCTTGTTCAAGGTTTTCTTTTTACGTATTTCTATTAAGTAAAAATTCTGGTTCGTAGTTTTGACTTAGTTCGAGGCTGGGGTTTGAACTGTTAGAGATTGGGCATATTCAAGCCAGTAGTTTATTTTTGTTTCTTTTAAGGTTCGTCTAAGTATAGCTTTTTTCTTATTCTTTTCAATTTTGTTAGTTAGTGTCTTATGCTTTTTAAATCGGTTAAAAGCGTGTTTAGATTCTTTGATAGCCTTTTTACATTCAGTGTTTCACCACGGTACTGGTTTTCTTCCGGTTTTAATTTTTATATTTGGAATTGCTATATCAGATGCGTTAGAGATGAGACGGTTAAAATATTCTAGTATATTGTTAATATTGTTTTAATTCTTTTGTTCTGGCACTTCCAATGAGTATATTACTTTGTTAATTTTCTCTTGATATAATATCCAACTGGCTTTTTTATAATTTCTTATTTTTGGAAGGTTTTGGGTATAGGAGTCGTCGTATAATGGAGAAGGTAGGTTTAGAATGATAGGGTAATGATCGCTATCGTAGAGGTCGTCAGATGTTGTCTTATCTATACTTTCGGCTAAACGTACAAAGCTTATAGCGATGTCTATCGCACTTTCCGTGTCGTTGGATGCGTTGAAGTGAGTTTGTTGGTTTTTATTTAATAGAAATAGACCTGGGTCTTCTAGGCTTCGATGATTTTGCCTCTGGAATCTGTTGACTTTGATCCCCATGTTTTGTCATGTGCGTTAAAATCGCCGATTATGATAAATGGTTTGGGTAATTAAGATTTCAAATTTTTCAGTTCCTCAAGATTTAGAATCTGTCTGTTAGATAAATATAAATTACTACAGTAATTTTATAGAGTAAAAATGTTTCAATAGCTCTAGTGTAGTATTTAAGTTTAGTGGGCGACAATAAATATCGTTTTTAGCAAAGATAGCGACACCTCCACTGGCTTGGATTATTTGCCGGTTAGTGTAAAAATGATTATATCCGTTTAGCTTAGTACAGTCACGTTTTTAAAATGCGTCTCTTTTAGGCATATTATTTTTGTATCGCGTTCTGTTGATAGTCGTTGGAGGTTAGGTAATCTTTTATAATATCCGTTGGATATTATAAATTCCATTGGATTATGTTTAGACTCATTTTTAGTTTTAAGTTTGAACTTCCTGTTCAGAAGGAAGGGAATCTACTTCGTTTTTTTTTATTATCCTTGGTTTTCGCTACTGTCTCTTCTATTCTATTTATAATTCTAGTGAATTTAGATATCAAGCCTTTGGTGTTTAAGTATGTGCAAGTTTATTATGCGAGGAGAAGATTGAAAATGAAGTTTAAGGAATTAGTTAAATATAAAATAATACGTCGCCGAAAACACAAAGTATTGTAAATGTAAAGTTAAGATGTTTATTTCGGATGTTCATTATAACAATGGCAAGAAAGAGGATTAATTAAACTAATATATAAAAATGTTATACACATAAGAAGATGTACAGTTTATGAAAACTTATTATTATACAAAATAATAATTACAATTTGGTTTTCGTTACTTTATATTAAATTTCGAGATTATTTTACGTATAAATATATGTACAGTAATTATTGCAGTTCAAAAGAAGCTAATAATTTTAAATACTGCAGTTAACAAATTTTAGTCACAAATATAAAAATTCATTATTAATATATAATGGTATTACGAGCACATTCATCAAAGTCTACTCCTGCTGTAAGACAAGTTTTTGGTATTTTTAGAATATACCACTAAGCGGAAGAAGTGCACACTAACTTCTTTCATGATGGGAACTTGTGGATAAGTCTTTATTACATAAGAGGAAGTAACTATACTTAAGAAGTTATCACGGCCATAAAAGTAGCTATTACTCTTCTATGCTATCTACTTAAATACTAATTGAACTTGAATAAGTAGGGAGCACTTATTCATACTAACAACCACAAGATATGGCACTATACGGATAAGAATAAGTAGAAAAGACTGAAAAGTGTAATTTCTAGATAAATAAAAACTCGCGATCTTTATATATACAATTAATTTACAGTTCCATCTTTTTATATCTGCAAGTTTTTACCTCTATCACACGTTTTGTTATATCATTATTACCATTTAGAATTTTCGATAATAAAATAGCTATCACAGCATTTCAAATTTATCCTACATAATGACGATCTTATACAAAGGACTACTATAAAAATTTCATAACTATACAAACGGTTTTCTGCTACGCAGTATTTTTAGCACGCAGCACCTACCTCTTTACATTTTTCGCTCATCAATTACCTCCGAATCCCCCAAACTCTCCCCTTCAGCTTCTATTTTTTCCCATTCAACTCCCACCGGAGAATACCGTATTACCTGATCAGTGCCTACCAACCCATCCGAAGAGAGTTATAGTTACACACAGTCCGCCCGCGCGCGCGCTCGCGCGTGACTTCCATAAACACATGCCGTATATACACACATCCAAGGAAAGCTCCAGTGTACAGGGAGGAAGGGTCTCTCGCGCGCTATAATATTACCAGCTTTCGCCAAGAGCGGGAGAGCGAATAGCGAGATAATCAATGTCCCGCCCCTTGACACTCGCTGCTCGCCTCCGCCTCGATATAACGAGCAAACTTTCGGCAGCAGCAGCAGCGGCAGCAGCGGTAGCGCAGAAGAGAAGAGAGGAGAGGAGGGGGGCGAGCCACTCGAGCAAAGTAATTATGCTCGTATTACTCGTCAAGTTACATTAATTAATGTTGCCGCTACCGGTGTATATACGCGGAATCAGAAGCTGCTGCTGTAAAAGGGCTGTTACCGCAAGAGCCTTTGTTGTTGTTGGTGCGAGCGAGCGATCTAGCCTAGGCGTTCACCTGCTGCTCGCTCGCCTCAAAAGTATTATATTTGTAAAGGGAGTCAGGAGTGAGAGAGAGAGAGGTGTATCGATGCATGTAAGCTTGGGCGTCTGTACGCGCAAATCGTGGTATCGCTTGTATTGTACTAGCTGGGGGTTGTGTATAATGGCAAGTTATATGGTAATTGCGTGTTTCGTCGCGTATTCTTTGTAGCGGAGTCGACTGGGTGGCCAACCGCGTTAGTTTATTGCTTTTGATGGATTCATGCTGTGAGAACGACGATGTGAATTAGTTGTACGTTTGGATAACGAGGTTTGAATTTAATTTTGAATGGATAGAAGTTAGTTAGTTTAGGAAGCTCCTGCGCAGCGTCGATATTCCCATGTAAAAGGGTAGTTTTTTTTTTATAAAAGTTAAGACCTAGTTTGTCACGTACTGTTTTTAAAGTTATTTATTTCACACATAGTTTTGTAAAATGCTCTGTTGAGAAAATTTTTGTCAGTATATGGTGTGTTCAATTTATAGTAATTTGTGTAATTAACTTTCATCACATTATTCATTGTTTCTCTTACATAATCTGTAACATTCATATTTTGATTTCATATTCGCTGTATAGATAACGTACAAACACCGCCAAGAATCACTACTTTTATGATCAATTAGCGAACCTCTATTGTTTCGAAGTTCATAAATCGGTCGAACAAGTGCTTTATGGCACTGTTTGTAATTTATGTATATAGTGAATAGCCCAAGTAAGAATCATGTCGTGTCTTTCTCACTTCGTTTCTTATCACCTGCGGTGGTTCAGTTCGTTTATTCTTCCTTTGTCTCTTCCTTTCCTGATTCTTCTTTGATATATCCTCAATACTGTTAGTGAAGCTCCTCCCCTTTTTTGGTCTGAAGCTATACAGCACAGCATTTATGAAGAGCTGACTGACCTTCTACGAGCTTATTAATTTTAGTTCTTTCTGTTCGTGCTTCCTCCGTCCAAACTAAGTTTTTCTGGTGCGATTCTTTCAGCATTGCCGTTACCGTTACCATAAGTGACGAGCATTTCCCAATCCGCCAACCACTTTCACTCGCAAAGTGATGATGGAATATCTAGTTCCATCCTTCAAATAATTTACTATATATGAGTATATAAAAATGGAGTATATGTAAAAAAGGACAGACACAATGTTTTGGAAATGATAATTATGTGAGGGAACCATTAAATAAGAAAAAATTATAAAGACAAACTATTGAATGTACTTTATCTAGATACTAAAAGACGTTAAAAGCTTCGGATAACCATAAAAATATAGCTCGTTAGAATTTTTGTGATAACCATAACCATATTATCTTCCTATAGTGATTTAAAACAATTTATTTAAAAAAATGTTTCTCACGGGAGTGATTGATAAAAGGTGGAAGCTACGGGCGAGAGGGAGTTGATCGCCCTCTCTCGGACGGGTAGCCACAGAGGCGCTCCGCTCGTTGATTTTGAAAAATAAAAAGTGAAAATCGATAGCTATTTTTTTTTTTTAAGTCGCATTTCGAACTCGAAGTTCATAGCCTTATCTACGCAAGCCTTCCACGTTTCCCTATACGTCTGCTTTTACGTTATCCTCCCATCTGCGTCTAGGTCTACCTAGAGATCGCGTTGCTTTCGGTTTTCCTTTCATTATGCGCGCCGCCGTACTGTCATCGTCCATTCTTGCCACGTGCCCTGCCCATCTTAGTCTTCGTGATTTTATTATTCTGTTAATATTTGTTGACGCATACAAATTATGTAGCTCGTCATTGTGCAGTTTCCTCCACTCCCCAGTTTCCTCATCTTTCTTTGGCCCATATATTTTCCGCAGAACCTTATTTTCAAATACCCTAAAACGATTTTCCTCCACTTTAGTGAGCGCCCAGGTTTCGCACCCATACAAGATTACCGGCATTATTATAGTCCTATATATCCTTATTTTGACATTTTTCGACAGTAGCTTTGACTTAAGTAATCTATTCACAGCGTAGAAGCAGGCATTACCCGAATGAAGTCTCTTATTAATCTCGGCTTTAATTTCGCGAATGCCCAGTTTATCCATGATCATATATTTTGTTTTCGATTCGCTCACTTTTAACCCCGTGTCTTTAACCGCATTTATAAGGATTTTCGCGTTTCTCGCCACCGTTTCACCATTATATCCCACTATATCCAAGTCATCCGCATAGCCTAAAATCTGCGTTGTTTCGTTGAGTGTTGCGCCTATCTCGCTAGCCTGCATTTTTCTAACAACATACTCTAGCGTCAAGTTAAAGAGTACCGTTGAAAGCCCGTCACCTTGCTTCAAACCGTCGCGTATCATGAACGATTCGGATACATTACCGCCTACTCGGACCTTTCCAGTGCTTCCGTTGAGACATATTTGAATTAATTTTAAGAGTTTTTTTGGTACGCCAAGGAGCACTAGGATTTCATACATTTTGCTTCGTTTGACAGAGTCGTACGCTTTCTTAAAGTCCACAAATAGCTGGTGTATAGTTTCGCAATATTCCCACTTTTTCTCTAATAATTGTCTTATGGTAAACATTTGATCGCTCGTTGACCTGTTGCGCCGGAATCCACACTGATAATCTCCTATTATATCTTCCGCGAATGGTGTGAGTCTGGCCTGTATTACGTTTGACAGAACTTTGTAGCAGGTAGCTAAAAGTGAGATTCCCCGGTAGTTATTGCAGTCTGTTTTATCTCCCGTTTTAAAGATCGGTATGATGATGGATTCTTTCCAATTTTCTGGTATTGTTTCATTTCTCCAAATAGCACATACTAGATAAAAAATTTTAGATGTAAGCGCGGTGCCTCCATATTTAAGTAGTTCAGCTGGTATAGAATCGTTTGCTGCGGCCTTATTGTTTTTTAGCTTTTTGATCGCGGCCTCTACTTCTTTGTAGGTCGTTTCGTCCATATGGAGTTCAGCAGTGTGGATTTCGTCTCCCATTTCCTCGGAGTTTTCATGCACGTTTAATAACTTATCGAAATAATCTTTCCATAATTTCAATAGTTCATTTTCGCTTGTCACGAGGTTCCCGTCCTTATCTTTCATTAACTGCGATCTACTCTGAAAACCCTTCCTAATAGCGTTTATTCCTTTGACATCTCGCGCGGGTTATTTTCCCTACTATTAGTTTCTATTTTTCTAATTTCATTTTTCTGATACTCGCGCTTCTTGTTTCTGTAAATCACACGTACTTGCTTTCTTATTTCATGGTACGCTATCTAATTTAGCCTTCTTGCGCCTTTCAAACCAGAGTTCGCACTCTTCGTAAAATCATGCTTTGCTCTTCGGCCTTTTTTTCTTACCCAGTACTTTGTTCGCGGCCCCTTTTATAGTTTTTTCGATAGCCCCCCATAACCTGTTCGGATCGTCATCTACTCCCGTCTGTGCATCCGTTTCCTCGAGCACCTGAAATCGGTTGCTAACTTCTACTTGGTACTTGATTCGCTCTACCCCGCTTCGTAGTTTTCCAATATCAAAGGTTTCTACTTTGTTCGCTCGCTTACTATTTTGACAGGCTACTAATCTGGCTCTTAATTTGGCCACTACTAGATAATGATTCGAGTCGCAGTCCGCCCCCCTATAGGTCCTTACGTCGAGTACATTGGTGTGGTGACTCTTATCAATAAGAAAATGATCGATTTGATTGTGCGTGGCCGCGTCCGGCGATGTCCACGTTGCCTTGTGTATATCCTTGTGCTTGACTATAAGATCTTTTGCGGTCGGTAGCTATAGAAAAGGAAAAATAAATAGAAATATTCGACTGTCTAATCAAGCAAAAAAAAATTGAAACGATAGCTTCCTGTCTTTTTTGATTTTGATTCATTCTGCTTTCCGACGTCGACACGTTATGACCGAATAAAAAAACTTCGAATAGCATATTTAACATTTTGTAAAAAAGAAAATATACGTGATTTAAATCCAAGTAAAAATTCTCTCGTTTATTTCTTCGTGCGCGTTTACTAATTCATTTAGTAACAATAGAGTTATTGAAAATATTTACAAAAAGTACAAGACTTTGAATTTTTAATGAATAAATAAATTAATTAATCGACGTAAATTATATGTGCGACAGGGATATGATATTAATGTATTCAAAGAATTTGCATACTTCTGCAAAATTTACATTGTTTAATGTCTCGTTATCACTCGCAACTGTGCACATTGATTTTCAAATCAATAAATTTTAATAATTGGTTACCCACTAAATATTCATGATCTTACTAAAGAAATCATGCTGGTAAGTATTTTTAATTTTAGAAAAAAATTTGTTTATTAAAGTAAATATAAAATTTTGAATAATTATTATTCTCTTACAAAGACTAGCATATTTCGGATTTCTCAAAATAGAAACTAATCATCTTCAAAGACCTCTTATGAAAACTAGCACTTTTTAGATTCTTTGATAAAGGTCAACACTTTTCTAGAACTTTAAAAAAGTGATAGTTCTTGCAAAAGAATCTGAAAAGCGCTATGAGCATATGACGTTCCTAAAAAGGTCTAGTATTTCTCGAAAAATCATAAATATGCCAGTCTAATTATGAAAAACTGAAAGTATTTTTTAAACACATGCTAAGAAAATTGAAGAGAAAAAGTGTAGGTTTATTTAATATTTTAAAAAGCGTCTATTTATTTGTGTTATATTTGAGGTATATATCAGATTTTATTAAAAATTTTTAAAACATTTATAATAACATTATCAATACTTATTTATGCCAGTAAATTTAATTTAATTGCAATTTTTTAACATCATTAATTAGCAAATTAAGTGATACCTTAAATGTATGTTGTTATTATGTCATTTTGCAGCACAAGTAATGCAATCTTTTCCGTAAACAAGAATAAATCACATTAGAAACAGATAACGCGCTTATGTTTTCTCATGCTTGGTAAAATTAGTTAACATAAGCATTTTTGTTAACCTTGTTTATTTTTCACCTAATTGTTTCTTCTTATAAAAGCCGAGAATTTGAAGCAAAAGTTGTGCAAACGGAAATCAAAATCGTCAATATGTACTCCTTCACTTACTTCATCACGTTCTTGACGGTGGTCCTAGGTATATTTCCTAAGTTTTTATAAATAAACCTTATTTTACATGTACTTTGAAATATTTTAAACGTATTCTAAACTATTGTGCTTTATTTTCAATTTCAGCTGTTTCAGCTTCACCAGTTAAGGTACAGCGTAGAGGTAAGTTGAAGCAAATACGGTGTACTTAAGTTCTTTTTTAATATTGACATATAATAATTACAAGTTCAATTAATGTTGTTGTCAATACTTGTTTTTTTGTAATTGATTTGTAGTAAAAGTGCGTGAAGAGTGTAAATCTTCTTTCTGGCTCTATTTATTTTTGTTCTTTAAATATTCCTTTATCCAATTTAACTTTAAATTGTTCTTATTTCAATTGATGACCTGGACCGAAGAACTCACATTAGAAATGGCAAAATGAACTGAGGTGTAAATAAACATCTGTTTGGATGAAAAATTAAAAGTACATTCTCTTAGATAGCTGAAGATGAGATGATTTCTCATAGATGAACTTATTTTGATAAAATATATTTTGTTTATACCTATATACTGTTTGGAATTTACAAGTTTCTTAATCTGAGCATATAAATCGATAACTGTACTTACAATGAGAGAGGCTATAACCACCAAATCACGAATCTAGCTCAAACGCGGAGTAATAAATCTTTATACATAAAAAATAACACGTATTTAAAAGTTGGTCATGATAGGTCCTGGTTTCTGAGACATGACCCGTTATGTTTAAAATATATGCTTCATAAAAAAGAAATTACTCAACAATTGTATAGAGGGTAGACACAAATAACGACATTATAAATTTAATCTGAGGTGTGTTTGATGTTACGATATTAATTGGTGATAAACAAAATTATAAGCGATCTAAGATCACGACAAGAGAAAAAATTCAAATTTTGATGTAAATTATTGACCCTGATGTAATGTTGCATACGATTTTTTCCTTAGTCCTACATAATTTTTGATTTTTAAATCAATTAATATTTTGTCATTCAACACGTCTTAAATTAAAGCTTATGATGTTTTTTTTGTACGCACTACATACAATCAATATGTACAGCTACACATTTTATCAGATTTAGTATGAATTTTGAACACAATGGTTCATATTTTTAAACCTACAGCCTATTCAGATAATCCCTTAAGTGCAAGCTTCATTTTTTCTGCAAAAAATTATTTTTTGTTAAGTTGAGACAGATTTACGGAGCCAAAAGGTTTTACCTTTCATAGTAGGTAAAAGGTTTTTATTACTTAAAAATAAATAATATCAAAATCGCTGCAACCTATAGTTTAGTAACGAATTGAAAAAATTAATATTACAGACGATTTCGCATCCGGCGTCCAATGCACCCCAGGACAGGCTTTTTATATGAGTTGCAACATCTGCGTATGCAGCGAAGACGGTACCTTTGCTTCTTGCACATTCATGTATTGCATTGATGATGAAGATCAACAAAGTAAGTGACACTTAATTGTGTAATTGATAAAACTAACGGATGAAATCGCATTTTAATGTTCCAACAAAATTCAATAATTTCGTAATCTATTGAAATTAATTAATTGTGTGGAAACAAAATTAATTTTGCGAAACGTAAATGATTTAAAATATGACATTCATAATAACTTTTATATTAACCGTAAATTTGTATGTGATACTAGGAAGCAAAAGAAGCCCCAAGGAAATAGTCGACGAATTGAGAAAAGATATTCCTCGTATATGTAAGTATTCCTATTTGTTAAAGCCACGAGTCATCAACGTCAGTAATCGTTAATTCTCTATTTATTTTTTTAGATGGTTACACACAAGGCCAGCATTGTCCAGCCAAAAGCTTTTACAATGACTGCAATCTTTGTATCTGCGGTAACGACGACGCTTCCGCAGCTTGTACAATAATGATGTGTTTAGACTGGCAACCCCAAGTACCTAAGATAGTAGCCGCTAAACTTACGGACATCGCGCGGATCGGTAATTATATTTATTATACACATTGAGACAAAATTAATTTTGATAAGTCATCATTTCTATTTGTTTTTTAAAGTTACTAGTCCCTTTAATTCTTTGAAACGTAGCAGAATTATAGAGTACTACGTTTCTTGTTTTTATGTTTTATCATTTTTAAACAATAGTCGACCTTTTAGAAAATTTCCTCTATTTTATCTTACTAAGATAATAACAATGTATAACTTTCATAACTAACTTTAAAATTTTTAAATGTAAATAAGCGGGCAAAAAGTAACTTAACGCTAAAATTTTTCGAAAAATTGCTATTATATATGTATATATATATATATATATTTAGCCCCGCTTAATATGCCAGATAAACGCAATAATCAATACATGCGTTACAAAAAATATAGTGTGCACCAAGGGCAAAGTGGGCTTTTTGACCTCGTGTGGTTGCAGTACTCGTCTTCAGCTCGCAAACGCAGCAAACGCTAGCTCAGCGTCGACTCGTACTGCAATCTCCACACTCGGCTAGAAAAGCCCACTTTGCGCCCTAGGTACACAATATACTTTTGGTGGTAATAAAGTATTATTCGCGTTAAAAATAATATTAATTCATTACTGATGTGAAAGGTCATTTTAGGAGGATCCATGAGTTGTTGAATGCGAATCCCTTGCTAGTTTTTCGGAATTCTGCCATATATTGTGATTTTCATAAAAATTCAATACAATTATTAGCTACTGTTTGTTATATTCGGGCCTTTGTTTTAAATTTTAAAAATCAAACAACGAGTTGAAAAATAGAGATTCAAAAGAATCTTTCATAGCATTGGTTTCAATAAAAATAGTCAAAAAAAGTTTCATTCCATAATATTATGAAAAAAACTATTTGAACGCACACAAAAACTAACTTACTTTACATTCAAGGAACGTTAAAAGCTATTTTCAAAATTGCCGTAACTTCATTTCGCGCAGAAGTAATTTCCGCGCGGAGCGAAAGTCCGTCTCATGGCCCTTTTAGCGCTGATAATAATTCTTGCATGAACTTCAGACGAGTACTCGGAGGGCCTGGCTTGTCCGGCCGGGGAGTTCTTCCGCGATAAATGCAACGTTTGCCACTGCGCTGCTAATGGACTCTCGGCTGCTTGCACTTTGATGGTCTGCACGTCCGAGGACACTCAGCCAAGGGCTGGAGCCACGGAAATTAACAACTGGTCCCGTATTGGTAATTATTACGCTGTCATGCGTTAAAAGCAAATGGCAGCGGAAACATTAAGTTTAAATGACTTTGAAATCGTTCGAAAAGTGTAAGCTGGTTATTCAGCTGGTAAAATACCATTAGGTTGTATTTTTGTTAAAATTATAATGTTAATATAGAAATATGTAGAAAAGTATGAAATACAATGACTTAAGAGAATATCGTTATATACTATATGGATTCATACTGATATCGATAATTGACTATTTGATTGCATTTGTTATATATATATATATATATATATATATATATTAGGTGTCATATTCTTGATGAAAGTAATTGATGGATAATTGTAATTTTTAGTCATCATATCGGAAGATTTGTGATGATAAAAAAATTTACTGAGAACATCACATAAATGTATTTTTGAGACCCTAGGAATTCAAAAACTCTATTTTTTAGAAAATATTCGTATTGATTTTGCTAAGATTCATTAAGGTTTTTGTAAATTACTGGTCACTTATCACTGATTATGAGTTCATCTCATTATTCTAATAATTTTTTTTAAGTTATATCAGTCCAAATTAAATATATTAAAATAATTAATTTCATATTGGAATTTAATCAATTTGAAGAAGCTACGTGCAATGCATTGGCAGCGGATTTTTAATTACATATTTGACTTTTGAAATTACATGAATATTAATTATTATTATTATTATTATTAATACGGTACATTTCAGTATATCTATACGTTATCTGTTATTTTAAATGAATTATTCGCTCCAAATATATGTATCGAGTGATATTAATAATTTGAAATTATTTTCAGACGATTACAGATATGGGGATCCGTGTCCTGCTAACGAAATGTTCTACTACCAATGCAACACGTGTCACTGCAGCCCGGACGGCCATTCCGCTGCTTGTACACTGAAGTTATGTTTATATGAAAAATAAAGCACGTCATTATTAAAATTTGTAAAATTGAACAACTGCATTATTGTACCCATTTTCCGTCGTTTGTGAGACTGGAACTTTTTGGAGCACACTATAACCCAGCAATTTTACACGAATCACTATTTTTTCGCCTTGTAGAAATTAAATCAGATTATGACATTTTAAATACACATAACTTATTAATTAATACAAAATTTATCGTTGTATTTATTTCATTAACTTTGGGTTAATAACACTTATATAATGAAACTTATATAAACCTGAGGTCATAATTAGGCAAATAAGTACAAGTCATTTGTAAGTAATCTTGAAATATTACAGTTTAAAAATTTATAAAAGATTTGATACGTGTTTGCTTCTTCACAACTACATTTTAACTTAAAAAAAACGTAGTTGCGGAATTCGAAACTTTGTGACAAGATATTACAGACTTCAAATAGAGTATTTTTACAGTTTTACCTCAAATTACCATTGTAGCAACTATCCGATTATATAGTTTGCAAATAAAGTAATAATACATATTTACTATAACTCTAATTCCGATAAAATGCAAATATAAAAATACCAATGTACGATATAGTCATCTACAAAAAAGAACATTTTTATTAAATGCCTACAGACAACCGTACGTCACTCCAATCTCTCCCATCTGAAGTCAAAAGAAAATAATAAGAAAACCTCGATCACAAGATGAAATCTCTCTATCAACAAACCTTCCATCCAAGCCCCGAACACCCTCAATTTCCCATGGCTCATTCATCCTACCGGCGACAAATCGATTGCTGCAGGTATAGAGCTTGCGACTCCGCTCGTAGCAAGTGGATCGAGTCCCTCGCTGCTTTTCGAAAACTCAGCAGCAGTGTCGGCGGGGGTTGTTTGGCGCTGGCGGAAAAACACATCGGCAGCTAGACACATCGACGAGAGAGCGAGGAACACGACGAGCAGCACGAAAAAGAGGAGCCAGGGTAAACACGCTGATGGAGAGAAAGTCCCGTTGCTTGCGCTCGAAGGGTTCGAGCTTGACTCTTGCCTCTATCTCTCCTGCTGCACACTAATCCAGCAGCTGAGACTCTCCCGGGGGTCGAACGTTAAGGCATCCAAAGGAAGGATCTTTCCTCGAAATCGCATTTTACCTCGATACACTCGCTGCGAGGCAGCCACGGGCCGGCAATTTCCTCGAGAGCAAACAAGCCCTGCGCCGCTGCTGCAGCCGCGCGCATGCATTAAAGTTTGAAGCCGCCGGTGCACACTCGCGTCGAAGCGGAAGGAAAAACGAGCGAGAGTGTGCGGAGCTGGAGGTCCGCAGGTTTTAAATTCGGTGTGTACGCAGAGCAGCTGTGCAGCGCAGGACGAGGAGAGCAAGCTGAGCAGTGGTAATTGGGTGCGGTATCGGAATTCGGATAGATTCCCGGGTAAATTATTCGTGGAGAAATGATCCCTTGAACTGGGATGGATACTTTTGGATAAGATGCTGAGAGGAAAATCCTTTGGATGCAAAAGTTCTTCTATTGCCTAGTTAGAAGAAAGATTCATGTATAGTTTTCTTGAACTGAATCTTCGTTGGTTATTCTCATGAAAGAACCACCTTAAGGTTTATAGTTTGTATTTCTCATTTAAAGTAACGTTAACAAAATTCTTAAATAGTACAATAGATATGGTCACTTATTTTTACACTTTCCTGATTTATTGTATTTTCATCTGAAAATATACTAAAAAAGGATACCTAAATCGATTAAAACTCAATATTCGAAGAATATCCGAAGTGGACTAATGTCTTTATGAAAGAGTTCTAGTTAATAATGTTTTTTTTCTTAATAACTTAATCAATACCTATATTATAATGTCAGTCTTCTTGATTCAAGAAATCATTTCCCTGAGTATTAGTGCAGATATGTTTATCGTAAATATGTTACGTCAATCATTTGTTACAACCGTTTAATTGGTTAATTAATTTATTTTATATTAAATTTAGTCATTTTATGTATCTCTAACACTAAAAACAATATTGAAATTTAGTTAAGTTAAGGTTTTAAATTAATATAAACATACTTTTTATATTCGAAGCCGTTTTATTATTTACTCTGTATATAAGAGTATTTTAACTTCCAGAAGACTTAAATATCTGTATGCCAAAATAGGGGTTAATTGCATTAAAAGTGCCAAAACCACTACTCTATAGATAGTTTCGATGGAAACTCTAAAACTCGATCAAAATTTAGTTTGCGTTAATCCAATCGACCGATCTTTCTAATACTGAACTGAATATTGATTTATCGACTAAACTACGAAGACCAGATAACCGCTATAAATAGTTATTAAAGTGATCGATTTTCTTAAAATAAACGTTTATTGCAATTTTATGAGAATGCAGAAAATATTGACGGTTTCAATAAAACATTAATTAATAATCAAAATCTGTAAGATTCGTAACATTGACTTTTATAATGAAAGTAGAACATGAAGTTCCCATATTTTTTTCTTAACGCAATCATCGCAGTTCATATCTATTCCGGAAGCCCCCACGCGCGAAATAGCTGCCAAAAATTGAATTTGTTTATTATATCGCTATAGCAAAGACTGCATTATTTTGGGAAATGTAGAGAATCGAGCGCGAGATACGATATGCCATGAATAACGGGGACAAGATTTAGCTTTCAACGTCGGGCACGTGGGAAATTTTGAAAGGAGATGGAGTGAAATTTGATTTCTTTGCGCAACAGTTAAACTTATTTTATAGCAAATAGAATGATAAAATCTGTTTATATGAAAATAGTAAAGTTAAAGATAATTTGAAAAAAAGAAATTTGTAGTAATGTGTATAAATATGCTATGCAATTGGACCTAGTAGAAAAACATAATCTTTATTTTTAGCACTATAAAATTCCTGATATATATTATTTATTTATTTTTAATTATGAGTAACTTTTATATATACTAAATTAAATTATCTGCATTACTGTAAAACCAATATTGAATTTTGATTAAATATTTTAGTAACATATGTTTATCAAAAGATATATTATGTGGTTATTTAAATGATTTCTATATTATTAATTACCACCTAATATATAGATTAAAGTATGCATTCGACACAGGTATATTGATTTCAGATATTCATCATGCATAATTGATAAATTAATTACAAGTCAATGCTATAAGTTGTGTGCTTGATAACCACATTGCCTCTGTGTCCAACCAACTCATCCATCCATTATCTAAATAAAAGCGTTTACCCACTACCCCAGAGAATTAATTTTCACCCAATACGTACTACACGATCCTCCCACGAATCTCATTCTCCGAAACCATCCCTCAGAAATCGCGCGTCTCACATATCCAGCCCAATAACCACTTAACAACATTCCCCGCTGAGAATTCTCCAACAATATTAAGAGAGCAGGCAAACGATAGATCCACGCTGCATCGCAGTGCACTCGAGCCTTACCGACCAGCCGAGCCGTCGGTGCAGTGCGACCCGTGCGCGGTTGGTCAAGTATACAGCCACTGTGCCCTCATCCACAAACACGGCGATGTTCGGCTATATTACGAACGACGATGAGCTAATAACGATTACGACCGCAGGCCAGCAGCGGCGGCGGCGGCGGTGGTAGCAAGCTTTTACT